>JAKOGI010000571.1:50000-492500 GCA_029747015.1 Carnegiea gigantea | reverse complement strand
TCGTTTTTGGTTAAGCTAACTAAATTTTTTTTTTACGTTCGAAAATTGTATTTTTAGTAAGTATATGAGTTAAATGATTATTGATGTGCTTTCGGGAGCTATAATTTTATTAAAAAGGGATTATTATTGTTATTATTGATTTTAAAGTTAATTCGTGTTGTTTTTACCCTTAAATTACATCGATAGTTTAATTTAGTAGCTATTCAATTTATTTAGTCGTTTCCCGAATACGATTAGGATTTCAACCTTAGAATTAGTTTCGAGATTTATGGAAATCGCATCTTGACATATTTGGGAACGAATAGTCGATAGAAGGTCGTATTAGTGATTCGGGTTTAGAATTCGGGATACGAACTAGACTAGCGATGCCAATTATTGATCAGCTTGAGTCAAAAAAAGGGGGAAAAGGGACAAAAGAGGGGCTAAGCCCCCCCTTCTCTTTCACAAAAGCACGACAGGGGGGTCTCACTACCCTGCCGCACGAACCACACGGGAGAAAGAGAGAGAGAAGAAAGGAAGAGGGAGAGAACCGGGGTTGGTGGTTGACGGCGACGGTCCGTCTACTGGATGTCGAGGTCGAGCTCGGCCGGCTGGAGGGGGGAGAGAGAGAGAGTTGTCGAGAGGGAGTGAGATGGGACAGAGAATTGGGCGGCAAGACAACCCAGACGCCGGTGCCTAGTCGACCACCGCAGCACCCAACCGCCGTCTCTAGCCGCAGCCACCGCGATGGGGACCCACGAAAGAGCAGAAAGAGTCAGACCGAGCGAAAGGGAGAGAAGGAGGGGGTCCGAGCTATCTTTTGCCGGCGACTGGCGCAACCAAGGCCGGCGAACCGATGGTGGTTGAGCCCAGCTCCGATGACCACTTGAGACCGTAGGAGCAGCAGCAGAATCTGGCTTGGGATGGACTGATTCGGATCTGTGTCAGGCTAGGGTTTCGACCGGTGCGATTGGGCGTGCGTTTAGGGCTAATTGGATTGAGAATTGATATTTTTCAGCATCCAAATCGAGCTCAAAAGCCCTTAAAATGGGTCCTTAGCTTGAAGCCCAGGTGGGTGTTTGTCCCCTCCTAAGCTGTTATTATTTTCAAAAATATTTTTAGCAGATTGATGTTTCATGTCAGATTAGGGTTAGCTAGAGTAGTTAGAAATGTCAAGAATTGAATGAAAATGTGTTGCCTGATAATTTCATACCCGTTTATGGCCAACCGGATTGTATACCTAGAGTGTCGCTTGCCGCCGTTAGCTATACATGTCTCGAATCAGTTTCTAATTTCAGCTTAGAAATGCATAGAATCCGTTTATAGGCTGTAGCTGTGTTTCAGTTATACCTGAGTTGGTTCGAATCGATTGATGTGCAAAATCGCTGCTTGAAAGTAACTTGAATCGTATTATGCTAAAATGACTTAAATAGGCTTGAAATGCAATGTCGAAACAACGAATGACGCTTTGAATCGATGCATATTAGTTCAGTTAGGTCATGCTTGAAAAATGGCTTCGAAATGAATTATGCCTGTTTATAATCGATTCAAGCATGTTTAGTTAGCTCATGCCTAATTAATAGTTTCAAAACGAAATATGAATGCTTAGAATCGATTTTAGTACATTCAGTTAGCATGTGCCTGAAAGTTCGGTTCGAAGTAAGCTATGCATGTTTAGAATCAAGTTTAGCATATTTAGTTAATGCATGTTTGAAAGGTCGACTCGAATAGTAGCATCGATATGGTAAACGAATGCCTAAAAGCGTATTATGTCTAAATAACCTAAATGGGTTCGAATAGTAACATTGATATGATAAACGAAAGCTTAGAATCGTATTATGCCTAAATGACCAAATTAGCCTAAATAACTGAATCGTTTTATGCTTAAATGGAGATTCGATTCATGTTAAGCTTAAATGGTATAAATAAGCATGCTTAGTGAAACGCTTGAATCGTATTATGTCTAAATGACCATATTAGCCTAAATAGTGAATCGTTTCGTGCTTAAATAGAGACTAGACTCATGTTAAGCTTGAATGACATAATTAGACCGGCTTAGTAACCATGGTGTGATAGTCGAATGCCTTGAAACATAATATGCTTGAATGACGTAATAGGCTAAATGCAACTTAGAGTTAATGAATGAATGCCCCAATCGACGCTTGTCTATTCCGTTGAATTATGCTTATACAATAGCTTTAGACATAGTATTTGGATGATGAACTGAGCATGTTTACGTCCCCTAACTGCCATACATGAATGCAATCATGTTTCATGCTTAGTTAGTCTAACCTAACAAATTAGACGTCCGTTTCAAGTTAAGTTCGTATGAATGCTCATATGTGTGTGTGTGTGTGTGTGTATATATATATATATATATGTATGTGTATGGTTATAACCGTTGGTTGCAGTACTCTGCTAATTGTTAGTTATTTAATCGGTAAGTCCAGCATTGGTAAGTTGCGTAAGTTATGTATCGCTTTTCAGTATATCATAATGATTAGGATGCTAGATTGTGAAATTGAAACCGAGATGGTAGTTGGATGGTTTGAGGAAGAACTATGAGTGGTTCGAGGTCCTTGTGGTACGGTGCTTGTGAGGAGGGAGCCTGGGTTGTGAATTAACCGCAATCGTGTGGATTGCGAGGCCATGTGTGGCTCATTGTGTTGTTGAAAGATTATGAAGTGTTTGAATGTGAGACGTGTAAACCCCTTTCCCTTTTATATGTCTAAGATGCATTATGTGTGAAAGTGTGGTGATTTGACAAAGAATGTTTCTCGTGTTTTCAAACTAATAATAGCCATGATTAATAGCAAGCAATGGCCTATTTTAGCTACACCAACAGTATTTGGGAGTGAACCTGCTTGAACGGGGGAATCCCTAAATTGTTTTTATAAAAGTGTGAGTTGTATGATAAGTGATTTTAACAGAAGAAACAACAAAGTTATTAGCCGTTATGGCCCATACGCTTTAAGTTGGCTAAGATAATGTGCTGCGGACAATATGATACGATATGAATGATGTTAGCCTAGGGGATAAGTCCTGGTACTAGGAGACCCTAGAAGACCCTGACGAGGGTAATGTAAAGGTTCGATATGTTATATGTAGTCATCCCGGGAGTAAGAGCTTAGTGTGAGCGTTAGGTCTCACTATGGGGTTTGAGAATAGATCTCACCCAATCAGCACCCTGTAATGATCTTATGCCAGATGTATTTTCCTAATAAGTAAAGAAAAGCAGTTGGCATCTTGCCATTTCAAGTGTTTTGAAAGAAAGAAAGTTTTTATGGGCCCTAAGAGGCCATATGGAATGAGATATGAAAAGCTTATAAGGGTCTTTGCATGACCAATACGAAATGAAATGTCTTTTGAAAGAACAAGAGCCTCAAGAGGCTAAGCAAAGTGCTTTCAAGAAAAGAAGAAAAGTTTTCTATGCATGTTATGTGCTTTTCTTATGAATGAAATATGAATGAGATTTCAAGTAAGGTTAAGTGAAGTATTTTCACGAAAAGAAAGAAAGATGCTTGTGCATATCATATGAATTATGAAATAAAAAGATAACTTTATGTGTACATCATACGAATGAGGTTTCATGCATAGTTTAAATGGAATGCTAAGAAGTTATATTAATGAAAAGAAAGATCCCTATGCTTAGGCTATAAAAGAAAGTTTCTATTCTTAGCCCTCGATCGCTTGCTTATGTGCTAAGTGCTTGTTAGTTAAAAAATTCAGAGGCCTAAACATGAGTTTCAACGGCTAAAATGAAGTTTATGGTTAGTAGTATTTTACAAGAACTCCGAGAATGCCTAATATGATAGTAAAGTATGAATACGTGATATGTGACTATTAAAGATACTATTACCTGCAACGGTTTTGGTTTTAAGGGGGTCGGGGGACACTCACTGAGCGTGTGGTTGCTCATCCCACTACTCTTTCCCCTTTTCCCCAGGTTTTCTTTATAACAGGAAAAAGTTGAATCAGCTATGTCAAGGTGGAATCTGTTCATGCTTGCAAGGTGTCGTTTGTACTCATTTGAGGGGATCTTACGTGTTTAATGAAGTCACATTATGTATTCTCAGTTTGAAATATTTGTAAATAGGTATTCTAAGTTCATGTGATGCATATTGTTTATGAGTCACTCTTTACGGCCTTATGAGCCAACTATCTAGTCAGTTAGATGTCTTTTGGTTAAAGTTAGTTATGTTTTGGGATGTAAACCCCAATACTCCAATTGTGTGAACTGTTGAGTTGTATCTTCCATTTCTTCTTTATTCATGAATTAATCTGGTTGGTGTTCTCCGAGCGAATGGTTCGTTTAGTTATGAACTCCGGCGTGTGGCCGTTGTGCTTCTTTTAAATGTTTTACGCTTCCGTTAAATTGCAGGGATTTATTGTAAGGCTTATAGCCTGGAAATGGTCAGTTTTTAGGGAAAACTTTGTCCGTTTCGTCCCAGAATGTAGGTAGAAAGTTAAGAAAACGTAACGCTTTTGGCCCTAGGGGCTAGGGGTGTTACATTGATGGTATTAGAGCATGGTCCTGCGACCATAGGCCACGACCTGAGTCTTGCATCTCATATAGGTGCCTTAGAACACTTTGTGGTTATGTGACATATGCCTGCTTCGTGTGCAAGTGTGCTTTATAGTGCGGCCATCTTTGACTTATGTAAGGCTCGAGTAGGTCGATTGAGTAAAAGTGGCGAGTTGTGCGTTAGTATAAGAGTCAAATAGCTCTCCCCACACCTTCAAGTGGCGGTTTGAATACTTCATTGGTGTAATATGTTCCGAATGTGCTAATTAACTTCACTGATTGACTTCTAGGTGATCCGGTTGAGCCAATCGGATGTATGTGAGCCGTGTGTTAGGAAGTGAGTCCAATTCACTTGTGTCGTGTGAGCTAAGTGATATTTTGAATGATAAATATTTTCTTTGTGCGCTCTATTAAGACAATCGATAGTTAAAGCACGTCAATTAGACTTAAGCAATTGAAAATTCTTTTCTAAGCTCGTCTTTGCCCCTAAAATATGATTTGCTTCTCGGGCCCCATAATGGAGTGAGCAGACATGCTCAAAGGATGGTAGAGAAGAAGTTCAAAACAGATCGGCCATTTTCACCTTTGAATCCGAAGTTTCGAAATGTTAATATCTTTTCGTTGTCGAGTCAAGATTTACTTTACACTGTTTAGCTATGATGAACGAGCTTAGGTTTCCAAGTACATGCCATTATACTATACATGTCGAGATCGATTGCCACAATTGGTAATCCTACTAAATGATGTCTTCCCTTTTTCTTTTGAATTCCGAATTCCCTGAGTATATTAGGGGTTACTTTTATATGCATGCTTGAAGACTATGTACTAATGGTAGGACCTTGTGAACCATTGCGTAGTGTGCCTACTGTTCACCTTCTTTGCCATTATTATCTAAACCATGCATTACTTGTTCTTTTTTTATTATATGTATTGTTATTCGTGAATGGGGCGACAATGTTTTGGCCCGAACGAGCCCTGATATACCTAGAAAGCATAAGGGATAAAGAACCTGATAGACTTTAGAATTGTACGTAGTAAACAATCCCTACCAAGGTGAGTGATATAAGCAGTAGGACTCCTATGATTACCTGTAGGATAGATGTACCTCATAAAACCTGAACGCATACCTATAAGGCCATCGATGTGTTTGTGATCAAATGCCAACAAAGTGAGGTTTTGTAATCGCTTGGCTTGAATTCGATTGAACATGTGACTGTATTAGTTAGAATGATTTGATTTATGTAGTTAGTTTCATGGCATGACTCTTGGAACATCATTTACAGCCCATCAATACTGTTCTCTCGTGTTATAGTTGGAGTAGTGGAACTCGATATATGTAATGCATGACTAAATGACAACAGAGCTGCGTTTACATGCACCATGTTCATAGACATATGTATCTCATGTGTAAGAAAGTAGCATCATAGAGCATTTAGGGTCATGTCATCCTATATGTGGACACTCACATCTATTATGCGCGAACATTAATACACTATAGGAATTAAGTTATGACTAGTTATGTGATTGTAAATAAGTTGTTGCACTGCTTGGTGTTTGCTTGACATAAATTGGTTAGTATACGACTTGGTCATCCAGATCATATAAGTTTTGTAATTCATAGCACGACATGACTACTGACTCATTGTTTGCATTCTGAGACTTCTATGATACCATGTTTTAACTAAGTAAATGCATGCGCCAGTATTTGAAGTATGATGAGCTGACCTTAGGAGCATAGCCATTCGCTCGTATGAATCTATGACTTAAGAGGCAGTCAGCTCTAAGTAGTGACCCTAGGAAAAACCTTCCCACCATCAAAGTCATCAACTTGCGTCTCTAGATTAGTACCTTTTCTATTAACATGATTATGCGAGTTCATGCTATTCGTGATCCTTGACCTTCCGTGCTCCATTGTTAACCTCTTCATGTTATTTTAGCATGTCCTATCTAAGTCGACGTGAATGTGAGGCCTAAAGGCTAGTTGTGATGGATGTATAAACATATGAACATTAGTTGCGCATGCTTCCACTTTGTAATTGCTTGCTTAGGTGATGCTATGTGGTGCTATATGACATTTTTATTATTCTAAATGTGGATAGGAATCTCGATGTTAACCATTGTGATCACAAAAGTGACTTGAATTCATGTTTTGCAATGAGACTGCTAGTGTATGACCTTAAGACATCATTGTCTCGATTGTCATGCCCTTCGATGCCTACTTATAGATACATATGCATAGAATTAGTGCTTGTCGTGCGAATTGAGTCTAGATTATCAAAAATCTTTGTTCATTCTTTAAAACCAACTCGATATGGTTTTCCACCCCAACTTATTTGCCCCTCTTCGATGCGATTTGCCTTCGACGCCTAAATAGAGTGAGTAGACACTTGAAGAGGATTGGCGAAGAGGAGACTGGATACCATAAGCCATTTTCTTTCGATTTAAAAGAAGTAGTGTCTGCAAAATGAAGCCTTTTGAAAACCTATCGCATAGATCCTAGTTATGTGTGTGCATTCTAGGAAAGACCGAACTTAGATTTAGAATTTCGAGGACGAAATTCTTTTAAGGGGGGAGAGTGTAAGACCCCGCATTTTCGTTTTTCATTAAACTAACTAAATTTCTTTTTTACGTTCTAAAATCGTATTTTTATAACTATATGAGTTAAATGACTATTGATATGCTTTCGAGAGCTATAATTTTATTAAAAAGGAATTATTATTGTTATTATTGATTTTAAAATTAATTCGTGCTGTTTTTGCCCTTAAATTATATCGATAGTTTAATTTAGTCGTTATTCGATTTATTTAGTCGTTTCCTGAATACGATTAGGATTTCAACCTTGGAATTAGTTTTGAGGTTTATGGAAATCGAACCTCGACATATTTGGGAACGAATAGTCGATAGAAGGTCATATTAGTGATTCGGGTTTAGAGTTCGGGATACGAACTAGACTAGCGACGCCAATTACTGATCAGCTTGAGTCAAAAAAAGGGGGAAAAGGGGCAAAAGAGGGGCTGAGCCCCCCCTTCTCTTTCACAAAAGCACGACAGGGGGGGTCTCGCTACACTACCCCACGAACTACACGGGAGAAAGAGAGAGACAAGAGAGGAAGAGGGAGAGAACCGGGGTTGGTGGTCGATGGCGGCGGTCCGTCTACTGGATGCCGAGGTCAAGCTCGGCCGGCTGGAGGGGAGAGAGAGAGAGCTGTCGAGAGGGAGTGAGATGGGATAGAGAATTGGGCGACAAGACAACCCAGACGCCGGCACCTAGTCGACCACCGCCACACCCAGCCGCCGTCTCTAGCCGCAGCCACCGCGATGGGGACCCACAAAAGAGCAGAGAGAGTCAGACCGAGCGAAAGGGAGAGAAGGAGGGGATCTGAGCTATCTGTTGCCGGCGATTGGCGCAACCAAGGTCGGCGAACCGACGGTGGTTGAGCCCAGTTCCGACGACCACTTGAGACAGTAGGAGCAGCAGCAGAATCTTGCTTGGGATGGACTGATTCGGGTCTGTGTCAGGCTAGGGTTTCGACCGGTGCGATTGGGCGTGCGTTTAGGGCTAATTGGATCGAGAATTGAGATTTTTCAGCATCCAAATCGAGCTCAAAAGCCCTTAGAACGGGTCCTTAGCTTGGTGTCCAGGTGGGTGTTTCTCCCCTCCTAAGCTGTTATTATTTTCAAAAACGTTTTCAGCAGATTGATGTTGCATGTTAGATTAGGGTTAGCTAAATTAGTTAGAAATGTCAAGAATTGAATGAAAATGTGTTGCCTGATGATTTCATACCCATTTATGGCCAACCGGATTGTATACCTAGAGTGTCGCTTGCCGCCGTTAGCTATGCATGTCTCGAATCAGTTTCTAATTTCAGCTTAGAAATGCATAGAATCCGTTTATAGGCTGTAGCTGTGTTTCAGTTGTACCTGAGTTGGTTCGAATGGATTTATGTGCAAAATTACTGCTTGAAAGTAACTTAAATCGTATTATGCTAAAATGACTTAAATAGGCTTGAAATGCAATGTCGAGACAACGAATGACGCTTCTAATCAATGCATATTAGTTCAGTTAGGCCATGCTTGAAACATGGCTTCGAAATGACTTATGCCTGTTTATAATCGATTCAAGCATGTTTAGTTAGCTCATGCTTAATTAATAGTTTCAAAACGAAATATGAATGCTTAGAATCGATTTTAGTATATTCAGTTAGCACGTGCCTGATGGTTCGATGTAAGCTATGCATGTTTAGAATCAAGTTTAGCATATTTAGTTAATGCATGTTTGAAAGGTCGACTCGAATAGTAACATTGATATGGTAAACGAATGCCTAAAAGCGTATTATGTCTAAATGACCTAAATGGGTTCGAATAGTAACATTGATATGATAAACAAAAGCTTAGAATCGTATTATGCTAAATGACCAAATTTGCCTCAATAACTAAATTGTTTTATGCTTAAATAGAGATTCGATTCATGTTACGCTTAAATGGTATAAATAAGCATGCTTAGTAAAATGCTTGAATCATATTATGTCTAAATGACCATATTAGCCTAAACAGTGAATCGTTTCATGCTTAAATAGAGACTAGACTCATGTTAAGCTTGAATGACATAATTAGGCCATCTTAGTAACCATGGTGTGATAGACGAATGCTGTGAAACGAAATATGCTTAAATGGCGTAATAGGCTAAATGCAACTTAGAGTCAATGAATGAATGCCCAAATCAACGCTTGTCTATTCAGTTGAATTATGCTTATACAATAGCTTTAGACATAGTAATTGGATGATGAACTGAGCATGTTTATGTCCCCTAACTGCCATACATGAATGCAATCATGTTTCATGCTTAGTTAGTCTAACCTAACATATCAGACGTCCGTTTCAAGTTAAGTTCGTATGAATGCTTATATGTGTGTGCGTGTGTGTGTATATATATATATATGTGCATGGTTATAACCGTTGGATGCAACGCCCTGCTAATTGTTAGTTGTTTAATCGGTAAGTCTAGCATTGGTAAATTGCGTAAGTTATGTATAGCTTTTCAGTATATCATAATGATTAGGATGCTAGATTGTGAAATTGAAACCAAGATGATAGTTGGATGGTTTGAGGAAGAACTATGACTGGTTCGAGATCCTTGTGGTACGGTGCTTGTGAGGAGGGAGCCTGGGTTGTGAATTAACCGCCATCATGCGGATTGCGAGGCCATGTGTGGCTCATTGTGTTGTTGAAATGATTATGAAGTGTTTGAATGTGAGATGTGTAAACCCCTTTCCCTTTATATGTCTAAGATGCATTATGTGTGAAAGTGTGGTGATTTGACAAAGAACATTTCTCGTGTTTTCAAACTAATAATAGCCATGATTAATAGCAAGCAATGGCTTATTTTAGCTACACCAATAGTATTTGGGTGTGAATATGCTTGAACGGGGGAATCCCTAAAACGTTTTTATAAAAGTGTGAGTTGTATAATAAGTGATTTTACCAGAAGAAACAACAAAGTTATTAGCCGTTATGGCCCATACGCTTTAAGTTGGCTAAGATAATGTGCTGCGGACAATATGATACGATATGAATGATGTTAGCCTAGGGGATAAGTCCTGGTACTAGGAGACCCTAGAAGACCCTGACGAGGGTAATGTAAAGGTCCGATATGTTATATGTAGCCATCCCGGGAGTAAGAGCTTAGTGTGAGCGTTAGGTCTCACTATGGGGTTTGAGAATAGATCTCACCCAATCAGCACCTGTAATGATCTTATACCAGATGTATTTTCCTAATAAGTAAAGAAAAGCAGTTGGCATCTTGCCATTTAAATTGTTTTGAAAGAAAGAAAGTTTTTATGGGCCCTAAGAGGCCATATGGAATGAGATATGAAAAGCTTATAAGGGTCTTTGCATGACCAATACGAAATGAAATGTCTTTTGAAAGAACAAGAGCCTCAAGAGGCTAAACAAAGTGCTTTCAAGAAAAGAAGAAAAGTTTTCTGTGCATGTTATGTGCTTTTCTTATGAATGAAATATGAATGAGATTTCAAGTAAGGTTAAGTGAAGTATTTTCATGAAAAAAAAGAAAGATACTTGTACATATCATATGAATGAGGTTTTATGCATAGTTTAAAATAGAATGCTTAGAAGTTATATTTATGAAAAGAAAGATCCCTATGCTTAGGCTATAAAAGAAAGTTTCTATGCTTAGCCCTCGATGCTTGCTTATGTGCTAAGTGCTTGTTAGTTAAGAAATTCAGAGGCTTAAACATGAGTTTCAACGGCTAAAATGAAGTTTATGGTTAGTAGTATTTTATAAGAACTCCGAGAATGCCTAATATGATAGTAAAGTATGAATACGTGATGTGTGACTATTAAAGATACTATTGCCTGCAACGGTTTTGGTTTTAAGGAGGGTCGGGGGACACTCACTGAGCGTGTGGTTGCTCATCCTACTACTCTTTCCCCTTTCCCCTAGGTTTTCTTTATAACAGGAAAAAGTTGTGTCAGCTATGTTAAGATGGAATCTGTTCATGCTTGCAGGGTATCGTTTGTACTCATTTGAGGGGATCTTATGTGTTTAATGAAGTCACATTATGTATTCTCAGTTTGAAATGTTTGTAAATAGGTATTCTAAGTTCATGTAATACATATTGTTTATGAGTCGCTCTGTACGGCCTTATGAGCCAACCATCTAGTCAGTTAGATGTCTTTTGGTAAAAGTTAGTTATGTTTTAGGATGTAAACCTCAATACTCCGGTTGTATGAACCGTTGAGTTGTATCTTCTATTTTTTCTTTATTCATGAATTAATCTAGTTGGTGTAGTCTGAGCGAGTGGCTCGTTGAGTTATGAACTCCGGCGTGTGGCCGTTGAGCTTCTTTTAAATGTTTTACGCTTCTGTTAAATTGCAAGGAGTTATTGTAAGGCTTATAGCCTGGAAACGGTCAGTTTTTAGGGGAAACTCTGTCCGTTTCGTCCCAGAATTTAGGTAGAAAGTTAAGAAAACTTAACGCTTTTGGCCCTAGAGGCTAGGGGTGTTACACTATCTTCCGTCTTAAATCTCTGTTTTCTCCCATCTTTTAGATTAGTATTGTCCTTATGAAAAAACTTACCTTTGAAGGATTTTTCATTTCTTTTGACATAGATCCTTTTGCATTGAAGCCTCGTTGATTGAATTTTTTCTTTAGCCCCATTTTGTTAAGGCCTCGTATGATCAATGAGAATGCTTCTTCATCATTGTCATTGGATTCTTCCTCATCTGAAGTGTAATCTTCATGTATAGCTTTTAGTGCTATTCTTTTCTTCAAGCTTTCTCCCTTATCCTTTTTGAGATGAATCTCATTTGTCAAGATCTTTACTAGACGATCATCTAGTTCTAGCTTCTTGAGATCTTGAGCTTCTTCGATTGCGGTAACTTTTGGTCCCCACTTGTTCTTTGCAAGACACCCAGGGATCTTTCTCACCATTTCTTCATTTGAGAAGGTCTTACCAAGTGACATTAGGTTGTTGGTGATATCGGGGAATCAAGTGAACATATCTTATATTGATTCTTCTGTTTGCATTTTGAGTAGTTCATGTTGATGTACGAACATATTCATCTTTGTTTCATGAATTTGGCTTGTCCCTTCATATGTAACAATCAGTTTGTTTCAAATCTACTTAGTTGTATCACATGTAGAGATTTGGTTATATTTGTTAGCATATAAACCACAATAAAGAATCTGCTTAGCTCTTGAATTCTTGGTAAGTTTATCCCAATTAGCACTCGTGTATTGTTCTTTTGGTTTATCAATGATTTCTTCCTTGCCATTTTTGACCTTAGGAATAGAATAAGATCCATTGTTCATAATTTTCCACAATTCCATGTCAGTAGATTCAATAAAAATCTACATAGCATTTTTCCAATAAGAAAAATTGCTTCCTTTAAATAAGAGGGGTCTAACAGTAGATCGTCCTTCAATATTGACATCTCCTAAAAAGGCCATGATCGTTACCTACTTGATTGTTAAGTCAAAAGAAATGTGGGACTGGCTCTGATACCAATTGAAGAGTCAGATCTCCCTAGAGGGGCGGAGGATAGGGTGATTGCAAAAACTTAAAATCAAAATCAAAGGTAAATGTTGAAACCAAATGGAAATAGTACACAAGGAGATTTTAACGAGATTAGGCCTCAATTAGGCTTTGTCTCCGCCTAGAGTTATCAAACTCTAGAATTCAACACTCTACTTTTCTTATTAAAATGAACTCTTTAACAATCTCTTAGAGCTACCTCACTCTAGAAATCCCAAATACTTAAACCAACCTCTTGATTTAAGTTTGAGGGAATTGACCTCACAACTTCTAAGTTCACTCCTTAATAATTTCTCACACCTCAATTCTTTGATCTCAAAACAAAGCTTAGTACAATAACTCATTGTGTAATCTCAATTTCCCCCCCCCCCACTTGCTTGGATGCCTCACTCTTGCTCTTGTGGCCTATATTTATAGGCTTGCAAGTCATAACCTCGATAAGCGAAGAAGAAAGTTTCTACCCAGAATATCCTGAAATCTGATTTCAGGCCCCTGAAGTATGATCTGCAGATTTTGATTTGATTATTTGTGAACTGCGTATTCTGATTTGATTTTTTGTGCAAATCAGCCACGGTGGATGTAGCTGCATAAGATCTTTTTCATGCTTTTGGTAATCTAGATAACATTAGTAATCATTTAGAAACAAATGACAAGAGACTTGATTAGGATGTCATCATTTTGATATATATTATTTTGCAAATCAATATTATGTCCCATAGGGCATACTCAGCAAAATATTTTATCATCTAAGTTAATTTTGCAAGATCAAATCATATGAGATTGAAGTAAAATAATATTATTCTTAATTGATCTGATGTGATTATCCAATTTTAAATTTTGAATTTAAATTGCCTAGAGTATATTTTCCAATCAAATAGAGTCTTTCAATTTTGAATGATACTCCCATATTCTCTCCATAGTCATTCTTATGATTCACTAATATAAAATGACTACTTCTACAGTTCTGCTATTCTTATTTCAAATTTGCCAACAATTTAATTTCTTAGTTAATTTTGTCTTTCATCAAAATCTTTTAGCTACTTAAGGAGTCAACACTTGCCAAGGTAGTAGGGATGCAAGCTGAGTGATAAGATCGAAGATGAAGTGGTATGAGTCAAGGGAGTTCTTTTTTTTTTTTTTTTCTAGGTGATCATCACTTGGTTGGGGAAGTCTATTTCTTTTATGTGAATTGCATATATGCAGACTCCAATTTCAAGTTTAAGATTATCTTTGAGACTGGAGATGTCAAGTCAAAGGGTTTCATGGCAGCGAAAATATATGCGTGTAGGTAGAAAATGGTGAAAGAAAATTTTGGGCTATTATTGTTCAAGTCTTAGAAAACTAAGGCTAGTATGGGAACACTTCATGAATCCTTAGGTAATCAAGTTGCTTCATGACTTTTATTTGCTAAGAGCCTTAGTTAAGCATATATAAGATGGGCATGCCTAGGGTAGGCTACCAATGTATCCAGATTAGAATGAGGCTAAGTGCAATTCTAAATAATATATGCTTTTAATGATTTTGCCTATTGGAGAGCTTTTTGCAGCAAGCTAAGGGTTTAACTTGACAAATGATAAGGAATGGCATGAAGGCTCAAAATCTAACCTATGTACAAATGCAAGTGTCTGTGTGCGTAGATGGTGATGTTGACCTGTCGTAGCTCTAGACAATCTTTTTCCTTTTTTTTCTTTTTCATTTTTTTTATTATATGGCCTTCTTTGTTTTTCTTTCTTTATTCTTTTCGTTTATGCTTTTTCTTCGTTTTATTTTAAGGGAAAATGACTATGATGTTCTGTTTATAGTAGAATAACTTATGTAATAAGCATCCAATGATGGCTACTTACCGCGTCAATCAAGGCTTTAGGTAATAAGGTATGCATTTAGCCATAGGTTGAGCCTCCAAATAGGATGTCAGCAGCGCAAATAATTATTCAAATTTGCATCGATACTTATACTTGTGTTCCTATCAAGATTGCTTGTTGGTTCATTTAGGCATCATGTATTATACATTTTAATTCCCACCACCAGGTCAGTTACGTTGACTTAGTCTCAGGAGAGTTTTGATTTAAGGGTGCAAGTAGGCTTTTTTTAATGGCTCAATGCGAAGATATTGGGTTCCCTCCCGTCTTAAGCAAATTCTTTTAGGCATTGTTTAGTAGAAGGAAAATGATTTTTTTTTCAGAAAATGGTTTTTCAATTTTCTATTGGTTGGCACAATAAAGGATGGAAAACTATTTTCCAAGGAAAATGATTTTTCCCCAAATGGAGGAAAATGATTTTTCCCCAAGCGGAGGAAAATGATTTTCTTTTTGAGAAGATAGGAGATTGATTTTCTTACTTCAACTCTTTAATGACATGGTCAGCTAAAATTTAGCTGCAAAATTCGATTTGAACAGTTGGATCGAAACTTGACTATCGGATAAGAAAGATTAAAATAAAATTAAATCTAAATTTTTAACTCAAATTTCTTTCATTTGGTCGACACTTATCTTCACTACGATAATTCAATCAACATTTTTTGCCATTAAAATAATTCAGTCGACTCGCCACTAAAACAATTTCAACGGTTTGGATTGAAATTTGATCATTAGATAGAAGATATTAAAAAAGGCTAAAATTCAGATTTTGAGCTTGATATTCTTTCATTTAGTCAACATTTTTTTCACAACGGTAATTTAATTAATATTTTTCGTCCCTTAAACACTGCAGTCAATATTTTTTGCTACTAGAACAATTTTAATAGTTTGGATCAAAACTTGATCATCAGATAGAAAAGATTAAAATAGGCTCAAATATACATTTTGGGCACTACATTCCTTAATTTGGTCAATATTTTTCTCCGCTATGACAATTCAATCGACATTTTTTACCACTTAAACAATTCAGTGTTGTTTTTTGTCACTAAAATAATTTCAACAATTTAGATCGAAACTTGATTATTCGAGAGAAAGTATTGAAAAAACTTAAATATGAATTTTAAGCTCCAAATTCTTTCATTTGGTCAGCATTTATCTCAATTACGACCATTAAGTCAATATTTTTTACTATTTGCGATTCAGGTGACGTTTTCCTCTTTTTATGGAAAATGATTTTATTTTGTACCAAATAATGGAAAATGTGATATGAAATCAATTTCCTTGGAAAAACATTTTCCATAAAAATTTTTTTTCGAAAAATCATTTTTCTTCCAACCAAACATTACTTTAGTCACATATTTTATTTTCTTTTGTTTTAGAGATTCATGGCATTTTCTTTTGGGGCTTTTTTCTTTTTTTCTAAGAAAGATAAGACAAACAATCTGGGATGTCCTTCTCTCAAGGGCTCGTCGTAGATTATCCTCAAAGAAGACACGCCCAAGATCCCTATGTGGGATCAAAATCCACCTAGTAGTGGAAAGAATAGAAAGCCCGTATTTAGCTAACCAATCGGCAGCATTATTACCCTGCTGAAAAATATGATGAATAACAACATTGGTGAAGCTTTGTAAAAAGGAGTGAATATCTTGAACCAACACTTGAATCTCCCAAGGCACATGAACTTGCCCTTTAACTGCTTAGATGAGAATGCGATTGTCACCTTCAATATGAATATTAGTGAAGCCTGCCTTTGCTGCTGCTCGGACTCCATTGCGCAATGCTATGGCCTCGGCCATAAGAACTGATGACGTGCCTAGGTTGAAGGATTCTTCCTGAAGGAAACTGATGTAATTCAATCAGACACATCCCAGTTAAATTTCTCATGTCAAGGTAGTCCAATTACACAAGTCCAAGTCCATGGAACAAGTTCCATTCTGCAAGTCCAAGAGGAGATGGTACCCGGATTCACCCCCGTGCACGTACCCAGTATTGTTTTTATTATTTCATAGTGCAAACATCATCCAAATCATGTAATTCATTTTTTGTTAGTTCCTTTAGGATGTCTAGTTTCTTTCCTACTTTAAGCACAAAGGCAGGAAAGTACGTAAAGGGGGTCAATTCAGTCCATTTATCGAAACTGCCTAACAGGCACTAGGATTTGGACGGTTTGAAAGATCATGATGATTAAGGCACTTAATCATGTCCAAATCAAGATTTTCAAAAAGGCAGGTTTCTAGACATCTTGAGGTTTCCCCCTTGAAGGAAATCCCAGGTTAGTCATCAAAAAGCAGTGGCCCAATAGCATGAAAGATTAGCCTGCATGCGCCACCCAGGCAGCTGTTTTCTTAGCCTAAGAGTTTTCCCTCTTAGGTGGGTTTTCTCCTTCAAGGTGTGTGTGTGCTTGGCTAGAAGCTTGCGCAGACTCACTAAGTGACTCATAAAGGCAGCAAATGCTAGGTGGAAGAGGAAGATTCATCCATTTTGCAAGCATTCATTCATCCACTTCAGCACGAGGTGTCACGCATGCATTCCTCTTGTACTTTGAGGTGGCAGCCGTGTGTTCTTTCCTATCAAGGGAGGAAACATGACTCATGAAGCCTAGAATCTGCAAAGATTAGCTTAAGTCAATTAGTTTTAAGCCATTGCATTTGTTTGTGCTTGTTTTAAATCAGTTATATACTAAACCGTACATGTAACTAGTTAAGTATGCTTAATGACTTTCCTAAGCATTAAGTAATCTATTAAGGATTACCTAATGACTAAGAAAGGGGCTAGACGTGCCTTATAAAAGAGTGTGGACGTGCCTTTTGTAAAGGTTGTTGAAGAATTGAAATCAGAAGTTGAGTATAAACTCCTCTATGTGTGTTACTTTAAATTCTCTACTTGCTTATCTCTAATTCGGCCAATTAGAGTGGTGTTCAAGTGAGTCTTAATCTTAGTTAGGTGGTGAAATCTATATTCTAATCTAGGATTAAGGGCCCTGAAATAGTTCTTAGTGGTGAAATCTATATCTAACAAACGTTTTAGTTTTATCGATCTTTCAGTTCAAGCCATTGAACCTTGTTCAAGGCACTCTTTTCTCCTTCCTTCTCCACGCCATTTTCATTGTTTTCCCACGCCACCTTCTCTTCGTTTTCTAAACACTTAAGCTTTTCTTTCATTCCCTCTCCTTCCTAGTGTGACTACATCATTTTTGGTATCAGAGCAAGTTTCATCTTGGCCTAAAACCAAACCCCCACACGTTTCCTTCCCTAGTCATGCCACAAATTTCAAAACACAAAAAAAAAAAAGAAATGTTTCTATCTTGGGTTCGTGTTCTTGAATTTCAACATGGATAGTACCAGTGAAATGACCTTTGAAGAAAAGATTGAAGCTCTCATGAAAAATTATCAAGCAGTGTCTTCATCAAAGGTAGAATTAAAGAAACAAAATAAGTGCTTGCGAAAGCAACTGGGAGATGACATGAAACAAAAGCACAAGGCTCTTGAAAGTCCAAGTGCATCTGTTCATGATGAAGATGAAGCAAGTAACTTGAATAGTTCTTCAAGTGATGAAGAACCTTGAAGTAGGGTTCGAGGTTCTAGAAGAATGCCCCAAAACTCAAATGATTTCAAAGTTGAAATTCCTGAGTTTGAGGGTAAATTAGATCCTAATGAGTTTCTGGAATGGTTACACACTATGGAGTGGGTTTTTGATTACAAGGACATTCCAGATGGCAAGAAGGTAAAGCTGGTTGCACTTAGACTTCGACGGTATGCATCCCTTTGGTGGACAAACCTTTGTGCTGAGAGAACCAGGAATAGAAAAGGCAAGATTAGAACCTGGGACAAAATGAAATCCAAGTTGAAGTCCTGATTCCTCCCAGCAACGTATCTCCAAGACAGTTATTCCCAATTGCATAATCTGACTCAAGGGAATTTAACTGTTGAGGAATACACAAGAGAGTTCGAAAAGCTCCTAATTAAATGTGATATTCAGGAGCCTGAAGAACAAACAATTGTTAGATACTTGGGTGGCCTTGATCCTAAGTATTCTAATGTTGTTGAGTTGCAGTAATATACCGCGTTTGATGAAGTTTTTGTGTTAGCACACAAAGTTGAACAACAACGAAGAAATAAACCAATCAAACGTGATTTTCCAAAACCTCCAATTCGTACTTCACCATTTAACAAGGGGAGTCCGAATTTTCCTCCAAGATCATATCCACAAAATTCGTCTTCCCCTATACCACAAAGAACCCAAACTCCTCAAAGAACCAAACCTCCAGCATGGTCACCGTACCCCTAGCCACGGCTTTAGCCTCGTCCAGAATGTCCTACTCCATTTTCAATGAGTAATCGACATTGTTTCAAGTGTCAGGGACTTGGGCATATTGCTTCTGATTGCCTAAATCGAAGGATTATTACTCTTGCTGAATGGGATGCAATTAGAGAAGAGGATAAAGAGGAGGAACAGAAAGAGGACAAAGAAGAAGAACAGGAGGACGAACAGGAGGAAGTAATTGAAGCTGCAGATGAAAGAGAAATGCTAGTATTTTGAAGGGTACTAAGCAATCGACGTGGAGTTAAAGATGAACAACGGGAAAATATTTTTCACTCCCGTTGCACCATTGAAGGCAAAGTGTGCTCATTGATAATTAACGGAGGTAGTTATGCTAACGTCGTATCATTGAGTATGATTGAGAAGTTGGGCCTCTAAGCTACAGCACATCCCCACCCATACAACATCCAGTGGCTCAATAAGAGTAAAGGTCTTCAAGTAAATTCCCGGTGTTTGATTTCATTATCGATCGGGAAGAATTATTGAGATGAATTGTGGCGCGATGTGATCCTAATGGATGCATACCATATTCTTCTGGGGCGTCCATGGATGTATGATCGTAAGGTGATGCACAATGGATTTTTGAATACCTATTCCTTCCCCAGAGGAGGAAAGAAAATCAGCTTGACACCATTATCCCCATCCGAACTTTCCAAACACAAACTACAAAAAAGCCCTGGAAGATCGGATATGTTATTTGCCTGCAGTGAGCCTTTACTAAAAGCCTCTTACCACGAGTTTAGAGCTTTTAGAGAATGGATTTTAGCCACTCAAGAAGAATCTGAATCACCTTTACCAGATCATCCCATAGCTAAATCGTTACTCAAACAGTTTAGTCATGTATTTTCAGAAGAGATACCCTTTGGATTACCCCCGAAAAGGGATATCCAGCATCATATCGACCTTATTCCTGGCTCAATCCTTCCAAACAAGCCTGCCTATAGAATGAACCCAAAAGACACTTCTGAAATTTAGAAACAAGTGAAAGAATTGATGGCTAAAGGATTAGTTCGAGAATCCTTAAGGCCCTGCGCCGTTCCTGCACTCCTAGTACCCAAGAAAGACAAGAGCATTCGTATGTGCGTCGATAGTCGAGCTATTAACAAGATTACTATCAAGTACCGGTATCCAATACCCAGACTTGAAGATATGCTTGACGAGTTGCATGGTGCAAGGGTATATTCAAAGATTGATTTGCGAAGCGGTTATTATCATATTCGAATCTGACAAGGTAACGAGTGGAAAACTGCTTTCAAAACAAAGGGTGGTTTATTTGAATGGTTGGTGATGCAGTTCGGTTTATCAAACGCTCCGAGCACCTTTATAAGGTTAATAAATCAAGTATTCAAACCTTATACTAGCAAGTTTGTTGTCGTTTATTTTGATGATCTTCTGATCTTCAGTAAAGATGAGAAAGAGCACCAGAATCATTTGACTAAGATCATGAAGGTGCTTGAACATGAACAATTGTACGGGAATCTCAAAAAGTGTTCCTTTTTCACTTCTAAGGTCACTTTTTTGGGATATGTCTTGACTGCTAAAGGAATTGAAGCTGATGAAGCTAAGATTGAGGCTGTTCGGAGTTGGCCTATGCCGAAGAGCATACTTAACGTCCGTAGTTTTCACGAACTTGCTTCATTCTACCGGCGTTTTATTCGGAATTTCAGCACTATTACTGCGCTAATGACCGAGGTGCTTAAGGGCACATCTTTTAGATGGACCCCTAGGGCACAAACGGCCATTGAAGAAGTGAAGGTCAAGCTAACGCAAGCACCAGTGTTAGCACTTCCCTGTTTCGACAAAGTGTTCGAAGTGGAATGCGATGCATCTAGCGTTGGAATTGGCGGTGTTCTTACTCAAGAGGGCAAATCATTAGCCTTCTTTAGTGAGAAACTGTGTGACTCAAGACGGAAATATTCCACTTGTGATAAAGAATTTTATGCCATAGTTCAATGTTTGGAGCACTGGAGTCATTATCTTATGGCCAGCGAGTTTATTCTCCATTTTGATCATGAAGCCCTAAAGTATATTCAAGGCCAGCATAAATTAAATTCCCGGCATATTAAGTGGGTGGACTTTCTCCAGTCATTTCATTTTACTATACGGCATAAATCAGGGAAGCTAAATAAAGGCGCTAACGCCTTATCCAGAAGATACCTATTACTGTTGCAATTAGATGCTTGTGTTCTGGGTTTCGAGCATCTAAAATTATTATATTCTGGAGATGAAGACTTTGGGGAAATTTATGGTGCATGTCAAAAATACCCCAAAGATGATTATTTGATTCAAGAAGGATTTCTATTTAAGAGTACACGCCTATGTGTGCTTAAATGCAGTACTCGGGAACTTCTGATTCGAGAAGTACATGGAGGATCATTAGCAGGTCATTATGGTGAGACTAAAACTCTTACCATTTTGAAAGAGCATTATTATTGGCTCGGGATGCATAAAGATGTACAAGATTTATTGAAGCGCTGTGCAACATGTCAAGTGGCCAAAAGTCACTTACTTTCGTAAGGGTTATATACGCCACTTCCTGTTCCAACCCAACCTTGGGTAGACGTGAGTATGGATTTCATTCTAGGCTTGCCTAGAACGCAGCGGGGCAAAGATTCAATCATTGTGGTGGTAGACCGGTTTTTGAAGATGGCCCATTTTATTCCGTGTAATAAAACTAATGATGCTACTAATATTGCAAAGCTGTATTTCAAAGAAGTGACTAGATTATATGGTATTCCACAATCTATTGTTTCAGAATGGGATACTAAGTTTTTAAGTCATTTCTGGGTCACTCTATGGAAGAAGTTGGGGACAAAACTGAAATATAGCACAACCTGTCATCCCCAGACCGACGGTCAGACAGAGGTAACAAATCGAACCCTGGGAACACTCCTCAGGGCTTTGATTTCGCCCTAGTCCACGAAAGCCTGGGATCTTCTGTTACTGCATATAGAATTCGCCTATAACAGGGTTCCAAGCAGAGCAACTAGCGTGTCACCTTTCAAGGTAGTATATGGGACTGATCCCATAACTCCCTTAGATCTGACGCCATGCCCCCTGGATCAAAAGCCCAGTGTAGATGCAGATCAGAGAGTCAAGGAAATTCAGAAACTGCACGAGCAGGTTAGAAATAAAATTGAGCAATCTAACCTATCCTATCCAACCCACGCAAACAGGAAAAAGAAGCAGAAGACATTCCAGCCAGGAGATTTGGCTTGGATCCATCTCATAAAAGAGCGTTTTCCAGCAAGACGCAAGAATAAGCTTATGTCAAGAGCAGATGGTCCATTTGAGATCCTAGAATGCATTAATGGCGATGCTTACAAGGTGGATCTCCCTGGAGACTATGGAGTTTCAGCTACGTTCAACGTAGCCGATTTGAGCCCATATGAAGAAGATGATTAGCTGTACGATTTGAGGTCAAATCATTTCAAACAAGGGAAGGATGATGTAATTCAATCAGACACATCCCAATAAAATTTCCCAAGTTAAGGTTGTCCAATTACACAAGTCCAAGTCCAAGTCTATGGAACAAGTTCCATTTTGCAAGTCCAAGAGGAGATGGTACCCGGATTCACCCCTGTGCACGTACCTAATTTTGTTTTTATTATTTCATAGTGCAACTGACATCCAAATTGTGTAATTATTTTTTTGTTAGTTCCTTTAGGATGTCTGGTTTATTTCTTATTTTAAGCACAAAGGCAGGAAAGCATGTTGAAGGGGTCAATTCAGTCCATTTATCAAAACTGCCTAGCAGGCATTAGGATTTGTACGGTTTGAAAAATCATGATGATTAAGGCACTTAATGACGTCCAAATTAAGATTTCCAAAAACGGGGGGTTATTAGACATCTTGAGGTTTCCCCTCTGAAGGAAACCCCAGATTAATCATAAAAAAGCAGTGGCCTAATAGCATGAAAGATCAGCCTCCATGCATCGCCCAGGCAGCCATTTTCTTAGCCTAGGAGTTTTCCCTCTTAGGTGGGTTTTCTCCTTCAAGGTGTGTGTGTGTGCTTGGCTGGAAGCTTGAGCTAACACACTTAGTGACTCATGAAGGCAGCAAGTGCCATGTGGAAAGGGAAGACTCATCCATTTTTCAAGCATTCATTCGTTCACTTTAGCACAAGGTGTCATGCATGCATTCCTCTTATACTTTTGAGGTGGCAGCCTTGTGTTCTTTCCTATCAAGGGAGGAAACATAACTCATGCAGCCTAGAATCAGCAAGAATTAGCTTAAGTTAATTAGTTTTAAGCCATTGCAATACTTGTTTTAAATCAGTTATGTACTAAACTGCATATGTAACTAGTTAAGTGTGCTTAATGACTTTCCTAAGCATTAAGTAATCTATTAAGGATTACCTAATGACTAAGGAAGCGGCTTGACTGCCTTATAAAAGAGGGTGGACGTCCCTTTTGTAAAGGTTGTTCAAGTGAGTCTTAATCTTGGTTAGGTGGTGAAATCTGTATCCTAATCTAGGATTAAGGGCCCTAAAATAGTTCTTAGTGGTGAAATCTATATCTAAAAAACGTTTCAGTTTTATCGATCTTTCAGTTCATGCTAATGAACCTTGTTTAAGGCACTCTTTTCTCCTTCCTTCTCTACGCCATTTTCATTGTTTCCCCACGACATCTTCTCTTCTTTCTCTAAACACTTAAACTTTCCTTTTATTCCCTCTCCTTCCTAGTGTGACTACATCAGAAACGCCCAGCCCAGTCGCGAACGATAAATCTTCCTGCCGCAACTTGGGAGCTGTTGAATCCGTCAAAGTTGATTTTGACAAATCCTCCTGCTGGCTTCTACCATGTTATCCACCTTGATTGCTTATGCCTATAGCTTGAAGGAGGGTGTGGGGATGGTTGGAAGGAGTGTGAAAGTTTATGTCTTATACATCATTTAGCACTAGCTTGTTTCAAGCATAGGGGGACTAGTCCCGGACTAGATGGTTCGTTACGAAAAATTAGATTATTCCTATTCTTCTAGATACTCCAAAGAAGAGTGATAACTCTACCTGTTTAGATGTGTGATTGGGATTGCTTAAGAGAGGATAGCCATTCGACAAAATTCAGTTGAGTATTAGCTGCAAGGATATTGTTAATCCAGTTGCGATCACTTGCCAGTTACCAAATGAGTTGCGTATTGGGACATTCAAGAAACAGATGCTCAGCATCTTCAAAAGCCCATTACAATGGGGACAGCAGGGGTCCAGATTCAACCCCCTACATAACATATTCCCTCGAGTGGGGAGGGATGCATGCCAGAGTTGCCAGAGGAAGACCTTTAACTTAGGCATGATATCTAGGTTCCAAATCCAGCTAAAATTCCAGGATTGGGATTTACGGAGATCAAGGTCGTGCATAGCCCATGCTACCGATTTAGTGGTGAATTCTCCACTCCCAGTAAGGCCCCAACAGATAGAATCAGGTATAGGGTTAGATGGAATTAGGGTCGCCATGATAGCCTGAATACAGGAATGATTAACAAGCCCTTGCAGTTTAGCAGTATCCCACTTTTTTAATGGAAGAATAAACTGTGCAACAGTGAGAGATTGATTGATATTTGCCGTGTCGGGGATAAGCATTAGATCAGCTAGACTCTAATTGTCACACTAGCTGTCGAACCAGAATTTGATATTTGTGCCATCCCCAACTTTCCACCTGACCCCTTTTCGAACTTGATGGGGATTCCTTAGAATACACTTCCACACCCATGAATCCGTCTACCGAGGCTTTGCTATAAAAAATTGTTCGTTAACAGGGTACTTGGCCAACATTTGCTCTGTCCAGAGACATGGTTGGTTAAAAAGTTTCCAAGTCAGTTTACTTAAGAAAGCACTATTGATCGCCTCTGTCTTTCGAAGGCCCAGGCCTCCTGCTTTTTTGGGTCTGCAAATTTTATCCTATAAGACCATTGGTCCTCCTTCCAGATTATCAGATGTTTTCCAGAAGAAATCACGACTAATTTTGTCAATTCGCCTACTAGCGGTAGTCGGTAATTGAAAGTATTGCATGGTGTGAGCCGGCATGGCTTCTAAATTAGATTGAATCAGCACTATACGCCCTACTTTCGAGTCACTCTTAGTCTTCCAGTTTTGGAGTTTAGCTGCGGTCTTATTCACCAAATTAGAAAAAGTATGAACATTTGGTGGTCCCGTAAACACAGGACATCCCAGGTACTTACCTAAATTATCTTGCTATTTAATATTGAAAACAGAGGACACGATGCGTCGATCACATGGATTTGCATTTTTTGAGAATGTAAAAGACGATTTCTGGAAGTTAATGAGTTGTCCAGATTGGTGGCAGAAGTTGTTCAGGACACCTAGGAGTTTTTGGCATGACTCAAGGTTGGTGCGGAAGAAAAGGAGGCTACCATCAGCAAACAAAAGGCATGGTAATTTATCCGCACGGGGTGAGATATTAAAGCCAATGCCACTTTTCTTCTAAGATAGTTCGGCTCGCAGTGCATGGGTAAGCTCTTCCATGCAAATAAGAAAAAGATATGGGGATACTGGATCACCCTGTCATAGACCTCTGCTTGGTGTAAAAAAACCCGACACTTTATCATTCACAATAACCGAATAGGATACCGTGGTAACACACTGTTGAATCCACTGAATCCAATTAGGGTGAAATCCTAACTTTCTAAGACATTCAAAAAGGAAGGATCATTCGTTTCTATCATATGCTTTTTCCATATCAAGTTTAAGTGCTACCCAAGACTTCTTCCCTTTCATAGAATTAAATCTGGTAATGACCTCATGTGCCAAGATAATATTATCATGGATAGACCGATGCGGAATGAAAGCATTTTGAACCGGGTCAATGATTTTTTCAAGGAATGGCCGCATTCTGTTTACCAGAATTTTGGCAGTGATCTTATAAAGCGTGTTACACAGACTGATGGGCCAGAACTACGCTGTGACTAAGGGGTTGTCAACTTTCGGAATTAAAGCGATTAGAATGTGGTTAATTTGCTTTAGCAGTTTGCCATCTTGAAAAAAGGACCGAATTGCATAGCATACGTCCTTTTGCACAACAGACCAATGATCCTGGAAAAAGGCTGCACCAAACCCATCAGAGCCTTGTGCTTTAAATTTATCCATCTGAAACACTGTCTCCTTGATCTCATCATCTTCAACAGGTTTAATAAGAGCCATATTGTCCTTAAATGAGATTTTTGGGGGCAAATTAATCATTAGATAAGGTGAACTTGGTGACTTAAAGTGTAGCTTGAAGTCATCAACATATAACTGTTGGACAGCAGCCGCATCAACAATCCAGACACCAGATGCGTCTTTAATGTTAATAATAGCAAAACGAGACTTTCTAGTTTTCATAACTTGATGAAAATATCAGGAATTTCTATCGCTGTTAACGAGCCATTCTTTCGGGCAAATCTCCCCCAGTATTGTTGGTTGAATAAATGCATCTTTTCACGTTGCCAGAGTAGTCTATAGTGCCAATTATTAAGGCACGGACTGTTCGGTTGGGTTACAAGTTTTTGTTCAACGTGGAGCAGTTTCGCAGCATTTCTTTCTAATTTATGGCAAAAGTTGCCAAAAGTGCTTTTACTCTAAGTTTTCATACCTAACTTTATCTTTTTCAACTTCTAAGTAATGCAGTACATTGGTGTTCCTGGTGAAGAAAATTACCTGTTGCATTTAACTATGCTATGAGTATCATGGTACTTAGCCCATGAATGTTGGTAGCGAAAATGAGTGCCCCTTCGGAGAGAGTGTGCAGGTTCCGTATTGAGATATACATAGGAGTAATCAGAGCACGTAAACGGTCCATTAGTTACGCGATAATCTGGGAAGAGCTGAAGACAATCCTCACGTAGGATAGCTCTATCTAATTTTTCATAAATAAGTTTCCCATGCAGGAATTTCTTCCACGTGAAAATTCGCCCTTAAATGTTAGCATTGTGCCCGTTACAGAATGAGAGAAAGTCGGGAAGATGTTTTAACTTGGAAGCGCATAGCAGTGCACCTCCAATTTCGTCAGCCGAATGTAACATTTCATTAAAATCACCTATAATGCACCATGGCAAAAAAAACAAGTACTAAGGTGATTGAGATGCATCCAAAATTCATGTTTTTCGTGAATTTGGGCCGGGGCATAGACTGCTGTGACTATACACTATTTATTAGTACTCTTTTCGACCACCAAACAGTGGATTGCTCGGTGTTCTTTAACGAGGACATCAAGCAATGCGTTGTCATCTTTCCAGAGTATCGAGATTCCACCCAAATGATTTTGTGGTAATATGAAGTCAAGGTGACGAAATCCAAGAGTACTAATAATACATTGCGTATTATGTTCGTTAACCATAGTTTCTATTAGGAATAAAATGTCAGGAGCAATCATCCGATTAATAAAGCCAACCTCGAGCTGTAATTGGGCTTGTTTTGCCTCCTGTACATTCCAGATAATAACTTTCATTAAAACTAAATAAGGCCTAGCCGGATAAAAATGAGCTCCATAGGGTGAAACCCCTTCTGGACCATGGGTAGTGCAACCGTCATATGCAGAAGTAATTTTCTTAACAAAGTATGAGGGAAACAAGTGCTAGTGATCCTCAGGATTGGTCGGAATAATGACCTTGGGAAAGAGCATTTCTGTTCTAGTCCACTCACCAGAAGATACAAATTAGAAAACATAGCTGGCTAATACAAAGTGATAGTAATCGTAATATGTACAACGGACAAGCTATAACAGAATGTACATGAGAATGGGAGAAAGAAAGAAATGATGTACAAAGGTAAAAATAAAAGTCCTTCATTGTGACTTCCAATCCCCCGAGTTGTAATCCATGGTAAGAACGCTGGAGACAAAGAATGACGGTGACCTACATCATTCAGACATGCTTCCCAGCGCCAAGCCATCACCCTGAGCACCATAACCGCATATAAAAAAAGTTCAGAGATGAGAACAGCTGAAAAAGAAAAACCAATGGTGCACTGAGATGCCCAATAAGAATGCGGATAAAGAAACAGAGTCTCAAGTAGCAGCTGGGAGAAGTTACTATCATCCTTAACTGGCAGCAATAATCGGCTAAGGCAACCACGCTTGAATCGACCGGGGCTGCCCATCCTAGCAGCGCTAAGGTGCAGCAAGGACAGCAACCCATCAGATAGCACAGGCCAAAAATCCTGCAGCAAATACATCCAACAAGACCTCAGCCCCCCCCCCGATTATTGCCTCCATCCATAAACAGGGTGGCAAACAACCAAAGCAGCAAACCAACCCAAAATATACAAGGTCACAATAGCCAAAGTACAGACATCAATAAATTCATAACCACAAATACATAACACTGGGAGCAGGGAAGAAGTGATGGACAAAGGCAAAAATAACTATCCTGCCTCTGAACTCCTAGTCCCTTGAAGAAGAGTCCACTTAAGAAGCACAAGAAAAAAGAAGGTGAGAGGCATAGGAGTCCTAATGTTTCTCCATATTGACCACTGCAGATGACCTGTACCATGCAAACATAAATCCAAACACCAACCCATGAACCTGATCACCAAAATCGAATGTAAGCAATGTTCATAGATAGGAACAATTGGCAAATAGCAACCAAGGCCGCAAGGAATAAACCAGAAAAGTTATAAATAGCAATTCATAGTCTCAGTTAGCAGCAAGTAGAAGCTACTGTCAGCCTCAACTGGTATCAATAATTGGCTAAGGAAACCAAACTCAGTTCATCCTGGGTGGCACAACCTATCAGCACTAATGTGCACCAAAGGCAGCAACCCAGCAAATAGCAAACGCAACCAATCAAACCTCATTCCACTTAGTTGTCGCCTCCTTCCAGAAAAGGGGTGGCAGACAACCAAATGGATTGAGAGTGTTAAAAACCAAATCCAAACCACAAGATACCAAAGTAAATGTACCATTAAATGTAAACAGACAAAGTTATACAGCATATACAATCTGCTAGTAAGGATCACTGGTAAGCAAACTAGGAATACACTCCAAAACACAGCACTAAGAAAAGAATAGCCAGAGAGAAAACACCAGATCCACTGGTAAGGCAAGTACAACCACACACAGCCATACTTTAGCAAGAAATTAGTCTGTATCAAACAAGGAACAAGTACTAAAATAACCCAAAAAATCAAAAGATTGCAGAGGGAGAAGGAAATCCAACCCTTGGAGTACAAGCCACACCAATCACAGAGCACACACAAAGAAACTTACCTGTTATGATCATAGCAGGGAATGGGGAGGGGAGACCTTACCACCAGGCACTTGAGGCACCACAAGCCTAGTCCTCGGCCATGGTTTAGGGTCATGGCCAACAATGGAGGCAATTATGATAGCAACGCCCCCAATACTTGAGACAACACGCGCAGCACGAAAGAGCAAGGAAATCCAAAAGCCTAAAGCCAGATCTGAGTACAAACAGGCGTACAATCGAGTGCGAAAAGTCGCACATGCAAACGAGTTCCATGGAAACAGCAAATTAACTCTGATAGAGCTTGCGATGAGAGAGAGGAGGGGAGATCTAGAAGGGAGGTGCGAGAGAAAGGGCAGAGGGTCTGGTGGTTCATTTATGGCAGAGGGAACAGAGGGAGGCTCAAAAAGGGTAAGCTGGTAAGGTGAACAGGAACTTGGAGACTTTCTCTCTCATGCGAATCTCTCTCTCGAGGGTCAATAGCTTCCCATTTTCTTTTGGGGCTTGTGTAGGCCTTGTTTTTATTTATTTATTTTATTTGATTTGATCAAACATTCTTTCAACTTGGGTCCATCATAGGAATGAAAAATTATAAAGGAAAATGGGGTGAACAACTATGCACAAGTATTGGGGGGGAAAAAACAAAAGTGGACCCTTAGTTGATAAGTTATTGAAGTACAAGACTAGAACTCAAAGGATAAGATAAGGTGCGAGTCTCCCCAAAAAACAAACTAGGAAATCTAAGGTGCCAATGAGATATCAATCTTGTTATTGATATTGTTCATGTTGCTTCCGTCTACATATAGTTAAGATAGGGTATGAAGCTACTGTAATATTTTCTTGACTCCTCTTGATATAGGGAAGTTCTTTACCATGGCCTTTGAACTTTTGAATCATAGGGACATAACTGGTTGCACCTTTAGTCATGCCTTGGATAAGCATCTTTATGTTTAGATAAGAAGTGTGACTGTTTTCTCGCTGGTAATAACATTACACATTGTCATCACAAACATTCAGGCCATTTCTTTCAGTGACATTTTTGTTGTGGACCCAACAGGGCTTAATGAGGCCTTACAGGTGTAGGAATCTAGATGCTTCTTTTAACTTCATGCCTAGTGGTGTAAAGATCCAAGCTGAAATTTTATTGGTTGTTAGTGTACAAGTTTTCACCTCCCTAAATTCTAGCCTCGTCGATTTTACTTGAAGAAGCTCCTTGTTGAGTTGTTATATCTCCTTTGCTTGGTGCTCAGTGTGGGTAGTCAGGTTAGCAATTACTTGGAGTATTTGATTGTTGTTACCATCGATACTGCAGTCATTAAGTTCCCTCTACTTGGGCCATAAGTGGTAGTTAGAAGAGGGGTTGTATTGTAAGTGCCCAGTTCTATTGATATGGACCGTAGGTGATAGTTGGAAGAGAGGATGTGAAGGTGGAGTCCAAGTTTGGTAACAAACTGGGATTATGGGTCATAGTTGTGAACTTTAGTGAGGCAGGTTAGGCTAAAGAGTTGGGCTGGGTTAAGGTCGGAGGCTCAGGTTAAAAAGCATGGTTAGGAGTAAATCTAAGGGAAGGTCCATACCCCAAAGGCTACAAAGAGGATGCAAACCTAGGGAAAGTTGTGGAGTAAGACAGGATAGAGCTTAAGCTAAAGGTTGAGGGAAAGAGAGGGATCTAAGGGATAGGAGTGCATATGGTTAAGGTTTGGGCTAAGGTTATAGTGCAATTAAGGCTTGGGCTAAAGGCTATGGGAGAAATAGAAACATAGGTGTAGTAGATGATAAGTGAGGTTAGATGAGCTCTAAAAGGTACAATAGTACTAACTTTGGTGCAAGACCAAGGGTGAAGACTATAACGATAAGGTTCAAAGTTAGTATTTAAGATCATTTGTAGGCGCTAAGGGCTTAGGTTTGGCTACCGTGAAAAGATGAGTTGGATAGATTGTGGGTTAAGATGTGAGCCTAATGAGCTCAGGCCGATCTAGATCATGTTTAATGGACCTTCTTGATGTATACAAGGACCTATCCTATATCGGATGGGACGCATGTAAAAAGACTTGCCATAAGTGCAATTAGAGGTTTGCAAAAGCGCTTGCCCTACTAGGTAGGCAAGCTTATGAAAGGTCTTATGGTGGATGTCCTTTGTTAGGCGAAAACATATGTGGAAGGGGTTGTGTAATGGGTTAGTGACGATGTATATAAGATAGACCATTCAAGTTTGAGGCATATTTAAGGTGGGTATGTACATATGACTTACATGTGATGAATGCATAGGCTATGGGCTAAGATGAATGAACAGCCGACTTAGAAATATGTCCAGAATAGGTCAGAATGCAAGTCTAGGTGACGCATGATGTATTTATGATTATGGGCTATCTTAGAATGGTATGTAAATGCAAATTAAACTAAAATGACAATGATGGGATATCGTAAATAGATTATTAGGTATGATGGCTATCCTATGGTGCATGATGTAAATAGACTATGATGTACAAGTATGACTAGTGTGGATGTACATAGATTATGTTGTATGAGGTGCTCACATGCACATGATGGGATGCATTAGTGTGTTTTTGAAAAAAACGAACAAAATTATTACTTTTTATGTACAAGAGCCGAGATGGCCAGATGGGTTATAAAATTTACAATTGGGATTCAAGGAAAGAGGTTTGATGCAGGAACTGGGCCTAGTGGCCTACCACTATTACAGAGTAGCTAGAAACTTGTCTAGAGCTATTTTCCTACAATTGTTTTGATTTTTCTACTCTTATTTTATTTGTTTTGATTTGTTTTTTCATGCAACCTACACAAAGTGCCCTAAATGATGTGTGCATTAGTGATGTATGTAGAAGCATGATAATCATATATACAAGTGGTAAAGAACAATGATCCATAATGAGTCATGATATATAGATACACATGAATTAAGTCAAACCCTGATAAAAGGCTCTAGGTGTTGGATTCATTTCGGATTAAGGATTTGGTAAAAATGTGCTTGTAACCAAACACATGGTTACCCTTCAGCAGGGAATGAGTTTGAATGATAATCAGTTCCTCTAAAGTGGTGCAAAAGAGGAGCCTTAGAGGTGAGACTACCCTTGGAGGCATGTACCTTCTATGTAGGGAAGATAATATACATAAGGGCTTGCTATAGGGAGGACAAGCTACATGCCGTACTAGGGAGAACAAGTCCTGTATGGGCGTGGCCAAACCTCCTACTATGATGCAAGACGCCTAATTTTTGAATATTGAAAGTTTAAGTTAATAATTTGTCCTTTTTGAGTTTCATCCTCTTAAATGTCCTCAAAAGAGTCGTCGACTAAAGGTGGTGCAGGCCGCAGGCCTCAATCCCATACTCGATGATAGCTAGTTAGTTCCACATCGACGAATGCTTTGAGAAAGTTTCAGCTTTGGAAAAGAAGTGAAGTTACCACCATATTTTAAGGAAGATACAGAAAACTTTTTCAGAAAAATATTTTTATAAAGAAATCTTCACGATCCTATATGAGGTTTGGCTTCATTTCAAGGCTACTAGCTAAGAGTTAGGTCTAAGGGTGAAGGTGTTACCAACGGTAGGTACAAAAATCCTCCTGTCAATATCGTCCATTCAACAATGACCTCTATTAAGGAGAATAAAATATCAAATATTAAACATCCCCAATTCCATGCAAATGTCGAGGTTCATGGAATTTTGTTTGTTTTGAATTAGTGATTCAGTCAAGCCATAGATTCAAGTGATCAACTCTTGAGCATGTCGGTATGATTTTTCACCAAAAAAATGAGAAAGAATAAACTTTATGACCACTTGATTGATTAATAATTACATAGTTTGTAATTGATATGTACAAAATAAGTGGAGGGATCAAATAAGAACATGCTTATCAAAATCAATAATAAAAACAAATGAAGATGAAGAATAAAAAGAAACGAATTCATTATCATATTTTAGTCTTCATGACTCAACTAGTTCTGGTTTAGCAACTAGTATCTAGGTTCCCTTTAGACTCCAAATCAAATGCAAGAATTGAAGGCTAGTCCCAAACTGCATTTTTTTTTTTTAAAAAAAAAAAAAAGAAGAAGGGTGAAAAGAGAATTTTGTGTTCTTAGAAATTTATTTTAGCAAAGTTTTGCTAGGAAAAATTAGGAGGGTGGGGGGGGAGGGCATACTCTCTAGTCAAGGAGAGGAAAAGAGACGAGTAGTGGATGTTTTTTAGGAGGGAAGCATTCCCTTTTTACACTAGTTAAGAAGAGGAAGAACCCCTTATGGTTTGCAAAAGCACCAAAGATTTTATTCTATAAAATAGTTTAGAGAAGATTCTAGGGTTGTCTTAGTCGAATTCATGCCTTTCGGTCCAAGCATGAGCTACCAAGGACAAACAGCAGGTGTGCCAGGGCCAACGCCAGTCAGCGGCCGGTTTTCGAGCCTTACAACCTTTCTTAGTCATTTTGTTTTGGTCTATAACTTTGCCGATCTCTGATTGTATCAATTCTTTTTTACATGGAGGGCTGTTAAGTCTAGTTTCTAATGGATTTCATTTGACGAGATTTGGATAAGCACCTAAAGAGTCATGGCCCAAGGGTACGTAAGAAGACATTGGTTTCTGCATACATCTCATTATTCTGCATATATCTCATTCGTTGCTAATCAAATTTGAGCTTATAAAATATTATTGAAACATAATGAGGAATATGTTAATATATACTCAGTTACTTTTGACCATGTGATGGGGTCATAAAATAAGGTATGAATGTAGTCACCAGATCTTCATGAAATGCCCTAATTTGGCCTTTCTTGGAGCTTTTTGCAAATCTTTTTAAATGTTGAAAGTTTTTGAAGGCGTTTGTTTTGAAATCAATTTTTGCAGGTAGTGGCATCTTTACAAAGCCTGAGCAGAAGTTGCTTTGCTATTGGAAAGTTGAATAAATGTCATCATGCGACCGTCAATGTGATAAAGCTCCATTTGGTCCCATTTTTAACTCCTATTTGACTCATTTTCCCGCGCGTTTTCACGTTCGATCGTGTTAAGGAAGAGTCAAATCGGCCTCCTTTAGCGTACTTTTCACTCTTTTAGCATCTTTCAATATTTTCAGGAACTTTATTGAAGAAACGAAAAGATAAACAACATTTACCAGAAAGGAGTGCCGAGGAGGCGTGAAAAGTCGCGAAAAAGCGTCGCACGAATGTCCCAATGAACAGACACGACATCAACCAGCCGGGCCACGACAAACCGCACCATGCGACAGGCCAGCCAAGTGGCATGACCTTGCCATGTGGCACGACCGTGCCAAGTGGTACGTCGTGCCACTCGCGCGGTTCTGGCCCGGTCTTGTCAGAATTTCAGCACGGTGCCCCCGTGCCGCGTGGCACGACCGTGCCGCGTCTCCGTCACGACTAAAATTTTCCTTCGGGCTGTTTTGGGGTGGATTCGGTTTTCGATTCAGTTTTATCTTTTCACAGACGTTTTTAGGCGATTTTTAGGTTTTACATTCGGGTTTTTGATTTCCATTGTTTTGTATTGAATTCATCGGCATCGAAGTTCGATCTACCTTTCAGCAACAATCAATTCAAGTTCGTTTTTCTGATTCCTTCTCTTCTCTTTATTGTTATTTTAGGTTTTTGTGAATTGAATCTTGTTTGGTAGAATTAAAATTATGGTTGTTGATTGTGAAGTCATGTGTGGTTAAATTCCCAACTCGGGTTGGGATTAAAGTCGATTATATTTAGTTGAATCAATTGTAGCCCCAATCCCGTACTTTCCTTGCTTTTGCGTTCATGAATACTCCTATGCACGCCACATGCTCGATGAAATGCCTAAGAGGGCATTCATCCATTATTACCTGGGTTTAGGGGAGCGTTGAAAGACAGAACCTTCACTTAGCACGAATTGGTAGACAATTAGGATTTTGATATGAAAATAATCAAGGTTCTAGTTGGGATTAGAGATTGTAGATGTTGTAATCCTGTGACCTTTAGTCCCATGAAAGTACGTGACTATAGTTCTAGGATTAGTCTTCGACCCTTGAGAGAGGGAGGGGATGGGCTTAATTGACAAGCTATTCATTCATGACGTATCTCTAGGATTGTTCAGCAGGGTTAGTAATTGGTTCAGCTAGCATAATCGTGCTGTTAATTCCAATCCGAGTGCTTTAATATTCTGTTCCCTCATTCGATTCTTAGTTGTTATTATGTTCATTAGTTTGGTCATAAACTTATATTTTGATGTGGCCTAGATTGGGTTAGTTAATGAGTTTTGGTAGTCCAAAGCAAGTTCCACGTGGACACGACCTGCACTTGTCAGTTGCTACGTACAGCTACCCCGTGCACCTACAGTAATTTCACACAACAAGTTTTTGGTGCCGTTGTCGGGGAACTTGTTCCTTTCGTTATCAGAATCGGTCATTATACTCTAGACTAGGCCTTTTTATTCTTCTTTTTATAACTTTCAGTCATTCCTCATTCCTGCTTGAAACTGTTTACGCCTTGGTAGTGCTTGCTTTGTATGCGCAGGAGGACTCAGAGTGATCAAGACCTTATCACCCTCGATCCTGGGATAGAAGTAGCCGCACGCCGACGTAGCGGAGAAGCGAGAAGGAGGAAGAAAAAAGCAGCAGTGATGGCCCAGGAAGACAATAGGGTGTTGCGGGACTATGCCCTGCCGCAGGCATCTGGCGTCACCTCATCGATTGTTAGTCCGGCGATTGAGGCTAACAATTTCGAGCTCAACCCAGCGCTCATTAGTTTTGTAGAGCGTGACCAGTTTAGTGGATATCCCTTGGACAACCCCAACACGCACCTTCACAAATTTCTTGCGAAGTGTGACACAATCAAACTCAATAGGGTGTCCGCCGATATTATTCTACTGAGATACTATTCTACTGCGGCTCTTTCCTTTCTCATTGAAGGACAGAGCTAGTGATTGGTTGCAGAACGAGGAGCCCAACTCGTTCACCATCTGGGAGGTTCTCTCCAAGGCCTTCCTCAGCAAATACTTCCCACTAGGAAAAACTGCAAAGTTGACGACAAAAATTACATCCTTCACCCAGCAGGAAGGAGAGCCCCTCTACAAGACCTGGGAGAGGTTTAAAGACCTTCAGCGGCAGTGCCCCCAACATAGAGTTCCTGACTGGCTCCTAATCCAAACATTCTACAATAGGTTGGAGCGGTCAATGAAAATCTCAACAAATGCTACAGCGGGGGGGCGCTCTCATGGGCAAGTCCATTGAGGCGGCAAAGGCCTTCTTGGAAGAGATGGCTTCCAACAATTATCACTGGTCAAGTGAGCGAGCCGCACCGAAGAAAAGCAACGGTAGATATGAGATTAATGCTATGACGGTCCTAGCCAGTAGGGTGGATGCACTAGCACAGAGATTGGACAGAGTGGGTACTCCTAACCCAATCGGAGTACATACTATTTGTGAGACGTGTGGTGTGCAGGGGCACACTTCAGTTGATTGTCGCAATGGCTCCTCTAGCATTGAACACCTCAATGCATTCCATAGCTTCAACCCTCCACCATAAAATAACCCCCACTTTACTAGCTTTGGTCAGGGTTGGAAGAGCCACCTAAACCCCCCTTACAAAAACTCCAACCCTCACCCTTAGAGTTCTGTCCAACCACCTAGTTTCCACAATAGAGCTCCCTACATTACTCCCCCCTCCACCTCCTCAACCCATATCACATCTGGACAGTCTCATGGAGTGCTTCATAGTGACTCAGACCAAGACTAATAAAAGTCTTGATGAATCGATCAATTTATTGACCTCCAAACTCGATGCTATGGCTGCGCATCAGAAGACAATGGACACCCGGATCGCTCAGGAAGTGAGCCACTCGTCTCGACCTCAGGGGCATCTTCCAACCAGCCCTAGACTAACCCTTGAGGTCACATCAATGCCATCTCCACGATGGAAGAGCGATTAGAGGAGAGCCCAATGATGATTCTCCAGGAGGTAGTTTCAGTTCCTAATTCTACAGGAAGAGAGGGGAAGAAGAGACAAGAGAATCTGAGCTTTGCTGGGGAGCCTAGTCCTCTACCTCCTGCCTGCACTTACCAACCCCCAATGCCTTTCCCTCAACGACTGGCATGGTCCAAGTTATCTCAGCTTGAACCTAAATTCGCGCGATTCCTGGAGACCCTGCGCCGAATCTATATCAGTAGCCCCTTCTTAGAAGCTCTCATAGATGCACCTGCCTATTTGAAGTTTTTGAAAGAGCTCCTGTCCAAGAAGGGAGAACCTGGGGATGCCTCAGTGACCCCCATTAGCGGATCCTGCAACTTGCTCTTATCGAGGCGGTCCTCATCAAAACTACAGGATCCTGGCAGTTTTTCTATCTCATGCTGCATAAGAGATATGCAGATCGAGAAAGCCCTTTGCGATCTGGGCACCAGTGTGAGCCTCATACCGCTCTCTCTCCACAAGAAGCTGCAACTACGGGACCTCACGCCCACCAACATGACTATTCAGCTAGCAGATTGCTGTATCAGGCAGCCCGCCGGCTTTCTGGAGGATGTTCCAGTCTAGGTGAGCAAGTTTCTCATTTCCTGTGATTTCGTCATTCTTGACATGGATGAAAACTTCCCGGCCCCACTCATCTTTGGTCGGCCATTCCTTGCGACCGCGGGGGCAGTAATTGATGTGCAGGCAGGCACCATATCCTTCACTATATGTGAGGAGAGGGTGGATTTCAGTTTCCCTCCTCCCGCTCCACCTTCAGCGCCTGTCCTCCTTCCGCCTTCTAAGGAGCCTATCCCTATTTCCCCCTTCGATGCTGTTTTTAGGGTCAAGATGTTTGATGGAAATGGGGAACCTCCCATACTGCTTGGAGGTCCTTCTACTTTTTCTACGACCGTCTCATTTCATTTTGCGACCGCTTCTGCTTATCCTGGGGAGGTAGAGGATCCTACTTCACATTTTAACACCCACCCCAGGCCACCCCCCGCATTATTACCGTCTACTATTTGGAGGTAAGGGTCAAGCTAAGGACCTTGAACAAGCGCTTCTTGGGAAGCAACCCAAGGCATTTATTGCTTTCAAAAAAAAAAAAAAAAACTAGTGTCTCCTTCTCCCTTCCCTTTTCCCCCTTAGACCCTTGCGTTTACCCCTTCCATTGCTCTTTTTCTGCATCCTTTTCATTGAGGACAATGAAAATCTCAAGCACGTGGGGGTGAGCTTATAGCTCTTTGGGAAGAATTATGGACTTGGGGCACAGGATGTATGATATTACTTGCATTTGCATCATATAGATAGGACTTTATATAGCTTCACTAGGATTATTCATTATATTTTTTGTTTATTAGAGCATGTAGTATAGAGCATATAGCTTAGATTTTGCATCTCAAAAGGAGAAGTGATCGAGATGGGCGTCCTTAAGATTTTTAGGTACTACTTCTTACCCTTCACTTCGTTTCCCCTTACATCCTTCGCCGCTTTCTTAGTTAGATTTATTATTTTCTAATAAATGTTTGCAAAAAACCCTCTTATGATGAGAATGAAAGGGGTGATGATTGATCTGGTTGAGTTGTGTGTTAAAGTGTTGCATGTTAATGTGTGAACTTTTGTGAATTGTACTCTAATATTGCCATCTTTATTTTTCCTGCCCTATGTTGCATGTCATATTGCCCTTGAGATTCATTTGACTTGGCTTGATTGACCTCGATAAGTAGGATATACCTTGAAGTAAGTTGTTGGACTGTGGTAGATTTACCTGTGAGACTTTGAGCCTAATGACTATCCATTACATATAGTCTCGTATTCTCCTTCATATGTGACTCACTCAGGACTACATCTCTAGAACTTGGTCTTGTTCTCTTTGAAATCGCATTTAGCATGTGCATGTGTTAATATGATTGAGGCAATTCTTGTTCTATTTAACCACATGAGCCAAAAAGCGACCCATTGATATGTACTACCCTCTTTGATAGCCCCTTATGCCTTTCCCCTTGTTTTTGTTGTTGCCCCTGCACACTATACACTTCGCCTATCAATATTCTCCATATCCTTGTCAAGGTCTAATGGAGCGATGCTTCTATGTTGAGTTGGGTTTGCTTCGAAGGTTAGTTCACCTTAGGTACGTTATTAGTGGCTTGTTTGGGGGGATTTGTGCTTTCAAGTTTGTGTTTCCCATGCCATTCAAATGTCTTTCTCCTTTCAAAGAAAAGAAATAGAAATGAATGAAAAAGGAGGAAGCAAAGGAAAAGATAAGAAAAATGGAGGAAAAAAAAAGGAAAGAAAAAAATAGAAAAGTTGTAAATAAGGTGTTTGGCATGGGAGTGTGACAATGAAAATGCTAAATTCCTCCCTTAAGGTTTCTTGTGGGGTTTATTGCTCAAATTTTTGATTGTGGTGTGAAGTTATTGTTCCGACATTAGTTGTGGAAGTGTTATTTGCTCCCTAGTCTTTTGACTATTAGCTCCACTCTTCCCAAATTTATTCCACGTCTCACCCTTTACCTTTAACGCCATTACATCCCTTTACAAGTCCTCATGATTTACACATTGCACTTTGCATTAAGCGGTGGAGAATTGAGAACTCTACTAAGCTTATGGTAGCTGCTTGATTGGGTAGAGTATTAAGTGCACCCTTGTTACATATTCTAAACACATTGAAGGGAGTGTTCCACTTTATCCTAAAGTGAGGTTCTACCAGTCCTGCTTACTCACCACTCATCAAGGAAGGTCATGTCTTGTTATGTGCTTCGATACTAGGGCATTTGATGCACTGCATTTGGGTATGGGAACCCATAGAAGGAAGTGTGCGTGCCGTATTTGGATTGTTTCACATTCTAACTTGGCCATTTCTAATGCATAGTTTAACTTAGATTTTTGATTTTTCGTCCCTTGTCTGAAAAGGGTGTGTTAAGAGGTTTACCATCCTCCCGGATCTTTCATAGTGTAGTCTTGCTTGAGGAAAAGCAAGAGATAAGCGTGGGGGTGTGATAATCCTCTATTTAGTCCCATTTTTAGCTCCTATTTGACTCATTTTCCCCTGCGTTTTCACATTCGATTGTGTTAAGGAAGAGTCAAATCGGCCTCCTTTAGCGTACTTTTCACTCTTTTAACATCTTTCGATATTTTCAGGAACTTTATTGAAGAAACGGAAAGGAGAACAACATTTAGTAGAAAGGAGTGCCAAGGAGGCGTGAAAAGTCATGAAAAAGCGTCGCACGAATGTCCCGATGAACCGACACGACATCAACCAGCCGGGCCACGACAAACCGCACCATGCGACAGGCTAGCCAAGTGGCACGACCATGCCACGTGGCACGGTCTGGCCGTGCCAAGTGGTACGTCGTGCCACTCGTGCGGTTCTGGCCCGATCTTGTTAGAATTTCGGCACGGTGCCCCTGTGTTGCGTGGCACGACCGTGCCATCCCCGTGTCCGCGTTGCGACTTAAATTTTCCTTCAGGCTGTTTTGGGGTGGATTCGGTTTTAGATTCAGTTTTCTCTTTTCACAGACATGTTTAGGCGATTTTTAGGTTTTACATTTGGGTTTTTGATTTCCATTATTTTGTATTAAATTCATAGGAATCGAAGTTCGATCTACCTTTCAGCAACAATCAATTCAAGTTCATTTTCCCAATTCCTTCTCTTCTCTTTATTGTTATTTTGGATTTTTGTGAATTGAGTGTTGTTTGGTAGAATTGAAATTATGGTTGTTGATTGTGAGGTGATGTGTGGTTAAATTCCCAACTCGAGTTGGGACTAAAGCTGATTATGTTTAGTTGAATCAATTGTAGCCCTAATCCCATACTTTCCTTGCTTTTACGTTCATGAATTCTACTATGCATGCTACATGCTCGATGAATCATGGCCATCTCGACTTAACAAATCCTAAATTTCACCTCAAAATGTATCATCCACACAATCACAATCCTATATATCCACAACTATGTAAGAAAAGAAATAAAGAAATGAAAAAGAAGAAAAGAGGGGAGTTAGAATGGTGATACCAAGTTAGGTGCTGAGTACGTCTAAACTATGTCTTACTAAAATGTGCTACAAGAGGCTCAAGAAGCACCAGCCACTACGTCAAATCACCAAGTTTCTACTTGTATGAATCCCTTCCAAACCTCATAGCAACTTATCAAATTAACTTGAACAATCCTCAAAATAGTTAAAATCATTAGTAATAAGGAAGATGTTCCAAAGAAAGCACATCATCAGAATAGAAGTGAGAGCTCTTTTGAGCTTATCAAAGGTCCAGGCCATGAATCCTAAATCCTGTACCCAATCATTTAATCTTATGGGCACATCAAGCTCATGAGTCCGGTCTAAATTAGGGGTATAAATCATACAAGTCTCAGACTCAAAGGAGATGGATATTGAGGGATCTGTGAAATAGTAAGATGATGAAGTATAAGCAGGTAAGACAATAGAAATTGGGATATTCTTAGAATGCAACTCAATAAGAGTTGTATGAACAAGCTCTATATAAGACAATGTGACCTTAACACAATCCTCAACACAAGTCTCCTCCAAAGGAGCATCGTCAACTGAATACTCCTTAACAAAACTATCCATGGAAACCACAATTATGTCATGCTCAATACCACAACTAGCCTCAACCACTAGTTTCTCAATCTCATCATTCTTCCTCAAGGGGGCTAAAAGAATAGCAGCATCACCAAAATCCATATTACCTCCTAGAGTTTCCCTAGTCTTGAGATGAGTGTTGATCATTAGGGGAAGCAATGAAGGATTACTCACGCCCTCAAAAGATATTTGATTTAAAAGGTGAGAGCATGAGCTAACACCATAGTCCAAGGCAAAATCATAACAACAATAGGGAGGAATGTAATCATGATGTTGAGGTGGTTGAAAGAGAAGAACTTCAAGTTGATGCTCACAATGAAGCGTAGTATCCTCTAAACAACAAAGTCATTAAGTAGCTTGTCCTCAGTACCTATAAAAATCTTAGATGCAATACTAAGGGCTTCCTTAGTTGCCTCCCACTCATATGTCTTATGACTTAAATCCTAAAGAAAGACCCAAGCCTTGGTAGCATTCTTACAAAGAAACTCTCCCCCATACACAGATTCAACCATTGTCCTATTTCTCATCCAAACTCTCATAAGCTATTTGTTATGAATTCCATCTCTCTAAACTATGGTGAAGGCATTGGGTAATTAACCCCTTGAGCCTATTCATTTACTCCCAAAAAAGCTCATGTTCAAGATGGACAAAAGAGAGGATTTCATTCCTAAGTCTAATGGTCTTACTAGTAGGAAAGTATCTCTTGAGGAATATATCAATAAAAGAGTTTCAAGATTTAATAGAACCAACCTTAAGACTATACATCCACTTCTTAGCATTATCTTTAAGATCAAAGGGAATGGATTTCATCCTCACAACATCAATTGATACCCCAGGCATGTGAATAATGAACACACTTCCTTAAACTCATGAATAAACAAATAAGGATCCTCAAAGCCAGAATACTTGGGAAGCGTACAAATATAATCCAGGTTAAGCTCAAATGTCACATCATTAGGGGTATCAGGTAGGTCAAAACATGATTGTTGGAAAGCTCGGAGAGAATAAAAGTGATCCCTCAATGAGCATAGTGGGTCGGGGTTCACTTTTTCAAGAATAGGCTCATCTACTTCAGTGGACTGGGGCTTAACATTAACCACATTGTTTTTCTCAAAATTGTCAAGCCCATCATTAGGATCCAATGTGCCACAGCTTTTTGGGTTTTCAATTTTTTCAAGTTTTTTGGATTTTTCAAATTTTCTCTTTTTTTGTGTTTAGCATCATCATCCAAATAAGTAGCTACTCTATAGCTTAAAAGAAAAAAAATAATAAAATAATAAAAGAGACTACACGAGCACACAATGAACTAAAAGGGGCTATATTTACGAGAAGTGACTTAATTTGTCATCACTGCCCTTGACAATGGTGCCATTTCATAGAAGTGGTTTTGGGGGGTGTAAGGGTGAAACTTTTTTATCCTCTAGGACAGTGTGAAAATCAAGTCACTAGTGATTTTCAGCCCCAACTCTAACTCAAGGAAAGTGATAAATGTCAGTAAGCATGACTCATTAAACTAATTATCTAATAATCGTATTCTAATTGTGAGTAATTAAACTAAATTAAAACAAATTGCACGTAAAAAATCAATGCAAAACATCATATAAACTAACAATAACTAGAAAAGCATCTAAGTAGGTAAGAAATCATTAAATTTACCAACCAAAAGAATAGAGAGAAAAGGGAGTACTTCAAAAGTTTGAAAATCTAACAATGGAGGTTGCCTCTATTGTTGGAGCAACCGAATGATGATTGGAGGTGGATTCTCCATTTATTCTCACTAATCTAACTTAACTGCTCCTATTCTAACTCATTGAGAACAAAAAATTCAAACTTATCAGAATGAGTTTTGAAACCCTAACATGGAGGATAGAGAAAGAGTTGAAATTTGCATTCTTGAAGAAAGAGAATGAGAGATTAAGTGTAGAGTAGAGAATATAATGATGATTAGGAAAGAGAGATACTAATTTCAATCTATCAAAAAACAAAAGCATGTAAATTTAAGCATTGAAATAGTAGATCAAACTCGACAAACTAAGAACTCGAACGAAAATGAAGACTAAAGAGGGAGCTAGAAAGATAACTGCATCAAAATTTCATTACTCCTAAAATATGGCTACCAAATAAAATGAAATCTACAGTAATCTCTCGTAAATCCTAGGCTAAACCCTATTCTTAAAACCCTAAAATTAGATGATTACATAAATGGGGAAAGGGGGTTTTAAATAGATCCCGATACAGCAAATTTGCCACGGTAGTGCATGTGACACTGGCAGACTGTGCCATGTTTCTGGAATTCAACACAGAAATAGATCAAAACCATGATTTGGTATGATGGTGCCACTTGGCACGGTCACCCCGTGCTGCACTAACAGCCCTTGCCGCCTAGCACTAGCAGTCCTTGTCGCCTAACACTAGCAGTCCTTGACAAATTTCTGCATGGTTTTTCTTCCTTGTTTCTTCTACAATTTTATACTTGTTGACCTGACCTTGTTTGATGGTTATCATGCCAAGCTTTTGGGGTTAACATGCCTAACTTTTAGAATGCTTTGCACTGATTATCCGCCATTTGAGCAATTCTCTTTGTTATCTAAAAAACGAACAAAACACTAATAGCAATGTAATTTACCAATTATTTGAGCTAAATCTAGGTAGAATGAGGTGTAAAATTCAAGTGTATTGTGCCCTAACAAATACCGCCACACCAAGACTTTGCTCGTCCTCGAGCAAAACAAACTAGACTAGCTAAAATGAAATGAAAAATAAGAAAAAAAATTCCTAACTCACTTTCATAGGAATCAGGATTGCATTTAGCGTGTGCAACAAGCCCTTTAAACCCTCGATTTCTCAAATGGACAAGTAAAGTCTCGTGCGGGGTTTCTAGAATACCCAAAAAACTATTGTTAAAAACAAAGCAAATTCTTTTTGGTCTTTTCAAAACATGATCATATGTACAAATAATGGGGAAACTAGGTACACGATTTAGGCCATTGAATCACCCTAGTAATAAAATCACCATATTATATATAAATAGAATTGTACAATAAAAAGATATCAAAGTCACAAATAGCACCCCAACTTGCATTTTTCACCCCACATAAGAATATGCAATGATATGTTCACGTTGGTGCATGTGCAAATGCATATCAATCGTTATGAATCAAGTTGCTAACATTGATGCGATCCACATTTCCTTGCCTAGTTGCCTTCTCTGCTCTTCTTTCCACATTTTTTTATTTTTTTGAATAATAATATCGTACACATCATAAACCCACTTGACTTCTAAATATTTAGGTCTTTCTTAAAAAAGGTTTTATTATAATGTGCAAAGCACTTATTTCATTGCCTAAATAGATGTGTAATCAAGTAAAACAACACATATTCAAGCCAAGTAAAGGTATGAAATAAAGATAGTGCCTTTGAACATTAGTGCTCAAAATTATTCACATTTTAAGCTTTTTTCCTTTTTTTGTTCTCATTTCTTTTGGGTATTTTTCAAGAGCTTAGAAAGCAACTTTGACAACCAAAAAGTTTGCATGCCAACTTAACAACAGGATTTGAAGAATTGATGAAAACGTAAGCAAGGTAGACAGAAAATCACACATATGAGACATGATTATTATGAAAAATCGAACACATCCTCAACTAGACATCTCATCATGCCAACCCTATCTACATATAACTCAATAACCTAGCAACATGAGATCAAAACCACCTAATAAAACACACAAATCCTCAAACAAGAATAAAAATCCTTTTGAATTTTCAAATTTTCAAAAAATGTATGCCAATGGGCACCTCACCCCCAAACTCAAGCTCTACAATGTCCTCATCGTAGGAACTAAGGTGCCAAAAAAACAATCACTTAAGCTATCCAACTACAATACCAAAAACTCAAATCCACCTAATATATACAAACCTATGACACCTCCAACAAGCACAAAGCCAAACAACACCAACAAATTTTGATAAAACAAAATACACCACCAAGAAATGCGCAAAAGAACAAAACATAAAAATCAAACAAGGGTGATCATAGCTATCTCGGCTCAACAAATCTCAAATTTCACCTCAAAATCGATCATCCACACAATCACAATCCTAAATATCCATGACTATATAAGAGAAGAAATGAAGAAATGAAAACAAGAAGATAGAACAGTTAGAATGATCATACTAGGTTAAGTGCACCCAAACTATGATTCACTAGGATGTGCTACAAGAGGCTCAAGAAGCATTAGGCACTTCGTCAAATCGCCAAGTTGCCACTTATATGAATCCCTACCAATGCTTTTAGAAAGTTATCATATAAACTTGAACAATCCTCAAAAAGTTAAAACCATTAGTAACGAGGATGTTCCAAATCCATTAAAATATAAGTGGGAGCTCTTTTGAGCATATCAAAGCTTCAAGCCTAATCATAAGAGTTACACACATCAATCAATGTAGAGGATAACGGCCTAGAAGTCTCACAAGAAGTATGAATGCAGAAAATAGGCATGAATCCCAAATCCTCTACCTAATCCTTAAATCTTATAGCCACATCAAACACATAAGTATCGTCTAAATTAGGGGCATAAATCATGTGAGTTTCACACTCGAACAAGATGGACATTGAGGGATCCGTAAAACAGTGAGATGATGGAGTATAAGCAAGGTAAGACAATAGAAGTTACGATATTTTTAGGGGGGAATTCAATGAGAGTTGCAACAACAAGTTCCGTATAAGAAGATGTAACGTCAACACACTCCTTAACACAAAGCTCCTCCAGAGGAGTATCCTCAGTTGAATGCTCCTTCTCAACAAAATATCCTTAGAAACCACAATTATGCCATGCTCAAGGCCACAACTAGCCTCAACCACTAGTTTCTCACTCTCATCATTCTCTCTCAAGGGGGCCAAAAGAAAAGTTGTATCATCAAAATCCATTTCGTCTCCAAGAGCATCCCTAGTCTTAAGATGAGGGTTGATTATTAGGGGAAGCAATGAAGGATCACGTACGCCCTCAAAAGATATTTGATTAAAAAGGTGAGAGCATAAGCTAACACCATAGTCCAAGAGAAAATCATAAGAATAAGAGGGAGAAATGTAATCATGAGGTTGAGGTGGTTGAAAAAGAGGAATTTCAAGTTGATGCTCACTATGAATTGTAGTATCCTCTAAAATAACAAAGTCATTGGGTTGCTTGCCCTCATTACCCATAAAAATCTTAGACGCAATACAAGGGGCTTTCTTAATTATCTCCCACTCATATGTCTTATCAATTAAATCCTTAAGAAAGTCCCAAGTATCATTAGCATTCTTACGAAGAAACTCCCCCATACATAGATTCAACCATTGTTCTAGTACTCATATCCAAACTCTGACATGCTATTTGTTACAAATTCCATCTCTCTCAACCATGGTGAAGGCATTGGGTAAGCAACTCCTTGAACCTATTTATATACTTCCAACAGACTCATGTTCAAGTTAGATAAAAGAGAGGATTTCATTCCTAAATCTAATGGTCTTACAAGTGGGAAAGTATCCCTTAAGGAAGATATCAATAAAAGAGTTTCAAGATTTAATAGAACTAACCTTAAGATTATACATCCACCTCTTAGCATCATCTTTTATAACAAAGGGAATAAATTTCAACCTTGTAACATTAAATTGATACCTTAGGCATGTGAATTAATGAACATACTTCCTCAAGCTCACGAGGAAACATGTTTATGAGGAAGCTCGGGGAGGATAATCCTGGTTAAGCTTAAATGTCACATCCTTAGGGATATAAGAGAGGTCAAAACATGATTATGGGGAAGCTCAGGGAGGATAAAAGTGATCCCATAATGAGCGTTGTGGGTCGGGTTTCACTCTTTCAAGAATGGGCTCATCAAGTTTAGTGGACTAGGGCACAACATTAATCACATTTGTTTCCTTAAAATTCCCAAGCCCATCATTAACATCTAATGAGCCACAACTTTTTGGGTTCTAAATTTCTTCAATTTTTTCTGCATTTATTCACGTTTTCTAATTTTTTGTGTTTTCAATGTCATCCAAATAAGTAGCTACTCTATCACTCAAAAGAAAAAATAAGAAAACAATAAAAGAGACTACATGAGCACACAATGAACTGAAGGGGGCCATAATTACAAGTGACCTAATTTCTCACCACCAATCGTGAGAACAATGCCAATTTGTAGAAGTTGTTTTGGTGGAGAGTAAGGGTAGAAATCTATCATCCTCTGGAACGGTGTGAAAATCAAGTCACTAGTTATTTTCAGCCTCAACTCTAACCTAGGGAAAGTGATAAATGTCACTAAGCATGATTAATTAAACTAATTACTCACTAAACCTAATCTAAATGTGATTAATTAAACTAAACTAAAAGAAAGCTTGATTAACAACATCAATGTAAAACATCATATTAACAGCAATAACTAGCTAAGCATCTAATTAAGTATGAAAGCATTAAATTTACTAGCTAAAAGATGGGAGCAAAAGGGGAGTACCTCAAAATCTTGAAAATCCAACAATGAAGGTTACCTCCATTGTTAGAGCAAGTGGATAATGATTGGAAGTCGATTCTCTACTTGTTCTTATTAATCTAACTCAATTACTCCTAATCTAACCCAATGAGAGCAAAACCCTCAAACTTGTGAAAATGGGTTTTCAAACCCTAAGATGGAGGAGATAGAAACAGCTTGAAATTTTCTTTCTTGGGGAAAGAGGTTGAGAGATCAATAATAGAGAACAGAATTAAAGGACGATCAGGAAAGGGAGGCACTGTTTTCAATCCATCAACAAATGAAAGCATGTAAATTTAGGTATTAACCTATTAAATCAAACTCGACAAAGTAAGAACTTTAATGAAAAAGAAGATTAAAGAGATAGAAAGAAAGGAAAATGCATCAAAATTTGATTACCCTTGAAATGTGGATACAAAATGAAACTAAATCTACACTAACATGTTGTAAACCCTAGGCTAAACCGTATTCTTAAAACCTCAAAATTAGATGATTACACAAATGGGGGAAGGGGTCTTTAAATGCATCATAACACAGTAAATTTAGCATGGTAATTCCATGTGCCATGGACAGACCGTGTTAAATTTCTTGAATTCTACGCAGAAATAGAGCAAAAAAAGATTTGGCATGGCCGTGTTACTTGGCAGTGTCGTGCCAGTTGGCATGGGCACCCCACACCACACTGGCAGATTTCTATGTTGTTCTTCTTCTTTATTTCTTCCATAATTTTTTTGCTTATTGACCCAGCCTTGCTTCATGGTTATTCTCCAAGGTTTTCTAGGTTAACATGTCTAACTTTTAACATGCTTTGCACTGATTATCTGCCACTGAGCAATTCCCTTTATTACCTACAAAACAAACAAAACACTAATAAATAACCTTATTTACTAATTATTTGTGCTAAATCTGAGGTATCAAATTCATGTGTATCGCACTTGAACCACTCCTTGACCCAAAATTTCAGCACGATCAATCTTGAAAACAGAAAATTATTTTATTTTAAAATGAGGGAGAGGGTACAATAGATTATTGGATAGCCTAACAATAAATGATGACTCTTCATAATAAGAAATAAACAATGATATTGGTGCCAATAGTTCTTAGATGATCACATAACAATAAATAATGTCTCTCTATGAACAATCATATGAGTAGGGGCAAGACTGCTTACATCTGATCTCCCTAGACCCCGCGAAAATAGGGGATCCACAACGGGAGTTGTTATATGATAACACAATAACAATGAATAATGAACGATAAATGACGAATGATGAATAATAATCAACAACGCACCAATACTATCAAAATAAACATTTAAAAATAATTTTAGCATTCAATAAAAATATTTAAAATAATATTTAATATCTAATACAATCAATAAGGTTGACAAAGTTGATATTTACTATAACTTGATAATTAATATTTTATACATCAGGTCTTGAGCCTTCACGAGCACCAGCATAATCTTAATAGGACCACAAAAATCTGAATGAGCAAGCTTAGCCTATTTTGAGATTTGGAAGGCTATCGGGTCGACATGAAGCCTATCACAACAAACGTATTGTCACCACTAATACTACTTCCGGAGGTGCCAAGAGATGGGGGAGTCACTATAATGTTTTGGGAATGAGATAAATTGATATGGTAGAAGCATATTTATAGAAGAATAAGGAAGAAAAGAAGCTAATGCTTTTTCGATTGTGAATGCCAACCAAAAAAAAAAAAAAAAAAAAAAGCAGCCTAGTTATGGCTATTAAGCTAGAGTATAATAATAGTGGGAATGTCTAGTGTTTAAGGGTATTAACTAGTATTAGGTATTATCTTATCATTATTTACACGAAATGTATTTAGGCAAGATCATGCATCTTCGCTACCACGATCTCTCTCTCTCTCTCCCTCTCTCTCTCTCTATATATATATATGTATGTATGTATATGTGTATGTGTATATATATAAATAATATATATGTACACATATATATATATATATATATATATATATATATATATACATACACACATATATATATATATATATATATATATATATATATGATAATATATATAATATATATATATATAGATATATACATATATATATACACACACACACACATATACATATACATAGTACATATATACAACAGTATATACATATATATATATATAATATATATATATATATATATATATATGTATTATGTGTGTGTGTATGATACATATACACACACACACTATACGTATACATACACACACACGTACACACACACGCACACACACACACACACCACATATATATATAATATATATAGATATATATATATATATATATATATATATATATATATATATATATATGCTCTTTTGCTATGAGATGATGCAATTAACATGCCATTCCATATATTATTGTTATTGCTATTGTGATTGTTATTGATATTATTATTAGAAAAATTGGGGATGTTACAATTTGTGTCTTACTTATGTAGAGACGCTTCTCACATCCCTTCCCCAACATAAGCTTGTGATGTTTTGGTGGAAGTAACATGGCCAATGTGAGACTACCTCTTTTGTGCTTGACTGAGTATGTGTTAGCGTGACCGTGAGCATAATGAGTCACATGATTATCATAATCAAGGTTTATCAAGTAATAAATAACATGCATCCATGGGAAGAATTACATAAAAAAATTCACAATAATATGATCATACGAAAAAAAAAAAATAAGAGCTTGTTTGGGATTGATTATCTGACTCCCTTCATTAGGCATGTAGAGTGTAAGGAATCGGATACGTCTTGGTAGGCAACTAAATCTTGTCAATAAGTATCAGTGAGGCTACATTGGTGTAACTTCATTTATCAATGATCAATTAGGATGTCTTGCCTCTAATTATACACCTTGAATGAAAGATTCGCACCCTTTAGAGGTCCACGGGGGATGTTTCGACATGTAGAGGTATTCTAATTATCAGAAATGCACCCACATCGAGAGTGACCACAACATGATCCTCAAATTCCTCTTCCTCACTGGTTTCTTCCTCAAGCACTTATATTTCTACCAGCTCTCTAATGGTGAGTCTTCCGAGTAGGGTAATCATTTTGGAAATCACCGTAACCTTGGCATTTGAAGCAATTTTTCCCTTCTAAACTCTTTGGAGCCTAACTAGTAATGCCTTACTCTCTTCTTGGGCCTTGGTGGGGGGTTGTAGTCATGTCAACTTTGGTATGAGGAGAATATCCCTTTGTATTGTTATGAGATCAAGTTATAGAGGAGGTTGGGAAAGACTTCTTACTCTTGCAGTACTTCTCAACATTGATGGCTAGATTGTAAAAAACATCAAATATAAGGCACGGCTACCTTAGCAATGCTAGGTGATGAATCCAATAATTGTCAGCTTGAGTTCTTCATTCAATCTAACCATCTTTAGGTGTTGCTCAAACTCTACAATCTTTATACTCTTCCAGCTTGAGATTTCTTAGTTAAGAGAAGTGATTTTAAGGTAGAGCTCTTGCTCCTATCAAGATGGTAAGAACATATTAGCTATATATTTCTTGAGCTTAGGCCATGTTCAACCCTTTCCTACTGTCAAATGACTTTTCTTGTAGTAATACAAAGCTTTCTACATTTGTTCCTTGCAAGGACACTTACACTGCTGTTCACGTTATATATGTTCCTTCTTTTATTAATCTTCTTTCAAATCTGTTTTCCATGAAGAACTCGATGATCTGCATTATTTTTTTAGAGTGCATGTATCTCATTCTCCCAGCAGTTTGTTTTTCTCTTAGACTAAGTACAATACTAGTCTTCTTCGTAAGTTTCACCTTCATATATGTTCAAATCCCTTCTGTTGCTAAGACTATCATATCCCTCTCAGATAGCAAGTTTCTTTTTTCCTAATCCTTTTAAGTATGGAAGTATGAAAGGAGCAGTATAATATCTTACCATAGTGCCACCGGATATTCACATGCAATTCATGTGGTTTCTAATACATACGTGCTCACCAACTAGTCATCTATTTGTTCTTGAGCATATTTCTAGGTACTTATAGCTTATGCTTCATCCTAGGGTATTTGTATAACCTAAAAAATCTTGTTCCACCAGTGGCTATGTTATGTTCTTTAGCCCAAATCTTGTTGCCTGGTGCTCCCAAAAGAAACCTATAGTGTGGAAGTTTTTTACTGAAGTTACATATTGTGCTATGCCTTACATTTGTGGTAGAAATAATCTGCATTCATAAGCTTCTAGTTGATGATCTAGGAATAACTCTAAAGTTTCTTATCAAGGTGTTATGCGACAGTGTCAATGCCACTTATCATATTGCCAAGTCAGCTTATCACCAAGTCAGCTTATCGCAATCGCAGTGAGCACATTGTAGTTGACTACTATTTGGTCCATGAGGGTATTGCTTATGGAGATTGTGTTGTGCATTATATACCCACTAGGATTTAGTTTTCTAAGGCCAACACTATGGGATTGGTTGCCCAACATTTTTCTTCTAAAAAGGCCAATCTATTTTGCATGCCCTCTATACAGATTGAAGAGGTGGGATAGAAAATAAGGGTATCAGCGTAAATTTATTATATTTCTACTGCTCTAAGTAAAAGTGCCAGCAGATCCAATTGGGTAAGCTATTTAATCTTAAAATCTGACGCCAAACACTAGCCTCAGTATCAGGTTTCTCTTCATTTATTAAAATTTATAAAAATAGTTTTTCAACCAAATTAAAAATTACAAAATTAAACAAATAAGGTTAAATCATGTCATGCATATGTCTCACATTGCAGAAATTTTATGGCAACCATTATAATCAAACTTCAAAATTAAAATGAGCAAAAATTAAAAAACTAAGATTCTTGATGGATTAATCTAGTACAATACAAGAGTGGAGTTGATATTCGATGATAACCCCGTGTTATAAGATTAGGATCCAAATCAAGAAACTATTCTCAAACCTAATATCACGTCCCTAATCAAAATTGACTTAATGTGAACACCAAGTCCCCCTAACTACAAGCATTTGAAGCTTTAGCCAGCCTCTTTCCCCAGAAAAAACAAATAGATTAAGAAAAAGATTTTTCCTCTTCTTGTCTACCTCCCTCAATCTATCTTCTCTTATTTGTCATATTATATTCACCATCTTAAACGAGTCCTCTAAGAAAAATGTGTTGGGTTATTAGAATGACTCAAAATTCTTTGCCATGTAATTTTCTATAGCTTAGTCAGCTATCGTATTGGCCCAAATGTTAGGCCCATTGTAATCATCAAGCATATGGACCGATTTTTTGGGGCTTAAATTGAGCTCAAAGCAGAGAGCTCCATGGAGATTTCATGGTTTGGCCACGGACCATTGTCCATTTTGTCCTCTGGGCTGCTTTGGTTTGTTGCAGTGACTTGGCAGGGCATTATGTTGGTGGATGCTTTAAGTGCATTACCTAACATTCACGCATCATTATTATCCTCCTTGACGAGCTTTTATTTTAAGGATTTATTAGCGTGGATTTTCTCCTCCTCCTTTATTGTGAGAGTTACATTTCGAGATTTTATATATTTGGCATTTTGGTGCAGGTATTGTGCGGGTAAATTTATGGGCATTTTATGACATTCAGGGGTGCCTCTTAACAGTAAGAGTTACGAGAGTTTTATTTTATTTGATCTTGTTGACCGGTTTAAGATCATTACTCTCATTGTATTGATCTCTTTTAACTCACCATTTGAGATTGTTCTGCACTCTTACCATTATAGTGGATTTTTTGCCGTCATTGTTGTCTCATGTTTTTTCTCGATCTTGGTTTCCATATTAAATCTCATGTGCCCATTGTCTCCGTCTTGATCTTGCTTATCTTTCTCGAATATCCACATCTTTCTACACTTTCACATCTACTTTTATTGTCATTAATTTTTTGTAACAAGTGGCACCAGACTCGGGTTTTCACTTGATCTAGACTTTCGAGCATTTGGCTGAAGCAGAGGTGGGACATAGGCCCAGGCTGGGGTAACCTGCCCCATTGAATCATGAATCGATAGGCCGAAACGTGTTGAACTAAACCAAATGTTTTAGTGGGCAGGGCAGGGCGGGTCGTACGTCAAGGCGAAGCGGGTTGAGGGTTGCAAGTTGAATAGGTTAACCGTTATAATTACATTGTAACATCATTGAAATTTGTTTAATTTCAAACCCCTCCCGCCCTGCTAAACAAAACGCGACGGGTCGATTGATCTCGTAACCCGTTCAGTGCGGGCTTGCACTGAGTTTGGTGCAGGCTGGATAAAGGAGGGCCTAGGATGAACCAGTCTTAGCTCTAGATTAAGGATGTTTCACTTTTTATATTCAAAAGTTCCATTGCAAGATCAATTTTGTCGTTCTTGCACATTCTTGGAATTTTGGTCCAAGGGCATTTGCTAGGTAAGAATGGCCCAAAACTCTTTGCCATGTAATTCTCTCTATCTTGGTCATAGGTGGCTACCAAATTGGCATAAATGTTTGGCCCACTTTGGTCATCATCATGCATATGGACCCCTTTTTTTGTGGTTGAAATTTGAGCTCCAGACAGAGAGCTCCATGGAGCTTTCGTGGCTAGGCAATGGACCGTGGTTCATTTTTTCCTTTGGGCTACTTCGGTTCATTACGACTACTTGGCTAAGCATTATGTTGGTGGATGTTTTAAGTGTTTTAATCAATATTCATGTGTCATTATTATCCTTCTTGATGAGCATTTATTTGGATGATTTATTGGCTTGGCTTTTCTCCCCCTCCTTTATCGTGAGAGTTACATTTCAGGATTTTATATATTTGACATTTTGGTCTAGGCATTGTGTGGTCAATTTCGTGGGCACTTTGTGGCATTTGGCGGTGCCTCTCGGCACTACCCTTTGTGGCCACTTTTTGTTACAAAGTGTTTGGAGTCATTGCCTCTTCTATTCCACTTTTTAGACTAAGTGAGAGTTATAAGAGTTATTTTATTTGATCTCGTTGCCAGTTTAAGATCATTACTCACTTATATTGATCTTGTTTGACTCACCATTTGAGAACATTTTGTACTCTCATCACTATAGTGCATTTTGTGTTTTCGTTGCTGCCCAAGGTTTTCTTCCAATTTGAGTTTCCACAGTAAATCTTGTATACCCATTGTTGTGGTCTTGATCTTGCGTATCTTTCTTGATTATCCACATCCTTCCACGCTTCCGCATCTAGTATGCTCAATTTATTATCATTATTGTTTCTTAACAACATGACACAGCCCCCCTTTTAATCTAGCAACATTCCAAGACTGTACCTTACTGAATAAACCTTAACCAACCATCATCCTCCCCTTTCTCCTCTTCATAGATCTACAAAAAACTAGTAAAAAGCGAAGGAAACAAGAAAGCAAAGCGTAGAAAACAGGGGTGAGCACGACCATAAGTGGAAAGGTTGCACCAGCATTAAGCGACGACATACTAAAGAAAATAATTTTATCATACACCTACATAGCCCTATCGGTTTGTCTCTTCTCTGTTGCAATCCTCTATAGGTACATCTTATACAAGAATCTCTATAAGCCTTTCCCAATCTCTCACACCCTCATTCGCCTGTCCTCTTCTATAGTCTATTTCCTCCTCGTTAGGTTCTTTTAGGTCATGGAGCCCACCAACACAACCCGACCTGATTCCTTATGATCGGTTGTCCCCATTGGGGCTTTGTATCCTCTACAGATTTCATTCTCGAACTTCACTTATGTGTACCTATCTCTCTCCATCCTATTAGAATCATATAGGAGTTGGATGGAAATAACAAAGAATCATAGAATGCGATAATAAAGAACAAACACAAATCAACACCAAGATTTAAATAGAAAAGCTAAGATGGGAAAAATCATAGACGATGAGCAAAATATCCACTATAGGAAGGGAGAGTACAAGATTGATCTCAGAGTGATATGCATTAAGGAGAGATTAATTAGTGATTACAATCACTATAGAATATTTGCTCTCTCAAGACTAGAATAGCGAACCTAGAACACTCACAACAACTAATGTGTTTGTATATTGCTGTGTTGATGATGATGATGAAGGAGAAGGCTTAATGAGTGCTCTTTATAAAGGGATCAAGAAGACTAGAATGAGGAAACCCTAGCCACCACAGTATCTTAGCCACGAAGTCTCATCTTTCCAAAAAGAAAAGATCCTCAAGAGAAAATATGAAAATAATATAATTTTCATAATATAGAAGATCTCAAACACAATATGATCTTGGATGCCTAGCAACTGGTAAAAGGAATTTGGGCCATGAACCCAACAATCTCCAACTTGGACTAAATTTACCAACTCTAGAACAAACACGTAGTCAAGAAGAGACCTCGAATGGTAGTCAAAAACACTAAACATCAACTAAGTCCAGACAATGCTAGAACTTAGCAATAAGAAGTGGCTTGGTGAGCATATCTATAAGATTATCTGATGTATGTACTTTCTTCATAACAATGCCTTCTATAGCAATGGTATCTCTGATATAATGGTACTTGATACTGATATGCTTGGTCTTGGAGTGATACACATCATTCTTGGTAAGATGGATAGCACTTTGATTATCTGAGAACACTGTAGTGACACCTTGTGGAACACCAAGCTATATGATAAGGCCTTTTAGCTATGTAGCTTCCTTCACTACCTCAGTTGCAGTAATGTATTCTGCTTCAATAGTGGATAAAGTTGCTATATGTTGTACAGATGCTTCCCAAGAGATAGCTCCTGCACATAGAGTGAAGATATAGCCTAAAGTAGAGCGCCTATGATCAAGATCTCCATGATAATTAGAGTTAAAAAATCCTACAACATCATACATTGCATTCTTGGATTTGTCAAATACTAGACACCTGTCAAGAGAACCATTTACATTGTGAAGGATCCATTTCATAGCTTCCTAATGATCCTTACCAAGATCGTGCATATACCAACTCACCACGCTAACTGCATAGGCTAAGTCAGCTATTACAGATCATAGCATACATGAGGCTCCCAACGGCACTATAATAGGGAACATCAGACATCTTGTCTATTTTCTCTTCAAATACTGGATAGGACTCGACTGATAGTTTGAAGTGACCAACTAGAGAAGTAGTAACTAGTTTGCATTTTACTCATTTGGAACCTATCAAGAACCTTTTCAAGGACTTCCTTGAGATAAGTAGAGCTTAGCAGTCTTTTGATCTTTATGAATCTTTATGCCAAGTATCTTCTTAGCTGCCCCCAGATCCTTCATCTCAAACTCATTGCCAAGTTGAGATTTCAACGTGCTGATTAAAGACTTGTCCTTGGAGGCAATGAGCATGCCATCAACATATAGTAATAGATAAATGAACGAATCACTAAATTATTAAAAATATAAATAATTATCATAATGACAAAATGTATAGCCTTATCCTATCATGAATGCATGAAACCTTTTATACCACTACCGCGGTGCTTGCTTCAAGCCATATGGAGACTTTTTCAAGCAGCATACATAATTTTCCTTTCCAGGAACTGTAAAACCTTTAGGTTATCTCATATACATCTCTTCCTCCAGTTCCCTATGAAGGAACGCAGTTTTCACATTAAGTTTCTCCAATTCTAAATCAAATAAAGTAACAAATACAAGTAATGCTCGAATGGAGGTATGACGTACTATCGGAGAGAAAACTTCATTGAAGTCAATACCTTTCTTCTATTTGGAGCCTAGAGCAACCCACCGTGTCTTCCATCTTGCATCTTCAACTCTTCAAATACCCTCCTTTCTTTTGTAGACCCATTTGGTCATCAAGGCATGATGACCCTTAGGTAATTCACATAACTTCTAAGTCTCATTTTTGTGCAAACTCTCCATCTCTTCTTGCATTGCCATAAGTCAGTTTGAAGAGTTAGATAGGAAATGGCTCTAGAATAGGTAAAAGGCTCAATATCTTCAGGTATCTCCTGTGCAATAGCTAAGGCATATGCTATTAGTCCATCCTCAGCACCAGTGGAATAGCATGCAGGTCTTTTGATGATTCTTCGTGGCCTATCACTAGAAAGAGAGTAGTTATCTAAAGTCTACTGCTCTTCAGAACTTGGGATGTCATAGCCGTCGGACTTGGTTTCTTCAATATTTTCCTCACTTTGAGAATAAGGTACTGTATCTCCGCCTTGAGGGGCATTTGAAGGAACCTTTAGTTCCACCATCTCGATGTCATCCTATTAATCACATGTAGGAATAGCAGACTCTTTTCTAGGGAAAAACATAATGGTTTCATTAAAGGTAATATCCCAACTTTGAATAACCCTTTTGGAGTTAGGATTCCAAAGTTGATATCTCTTATATTCAGATGCATACCCTAGAGACATGCATTTAACTACCTTGGCAGGTAGCTTCCCATTGTTGACATGTGCAAAAGCAGAACATCTAAAACTCTCAAGATAAAGTAGTCAACAGGATTAGCTGACCAGACTTCTTCTGGGATTTTGAATTCAATTGAGAAGTGTGGAGACCGGCTCACCAAATAGCATGCTGTAGAAATAGCCTCTGTCCAAAAATGTCTGCGATGTCATAGATTAGTATTGGAGAGCATACAGCAAGCTCTCTCAAGTAGAGTCCTATTGATGCATTCTGCAATCCCATTTTGCTGAGGTTTCCCAACCAAGGTCTTATATCTAGCGATGCCTTGAGTTACGTAGAACTCATTAAACTCTATCTTATAGAACTCAAGACAATTGTTAATCCTGAGTCTCTTTATCTTCCTCCCAGTCTGGTTTTCAATGAGCATTTTTAACTTCTTAAACATAGGAAAAGCCTTGTTCTTCTACCTTAAGGAATAAACCCAGACTTTTCTAAAGAAGCATCACCAAAGGTCAGCATATAATGTTTTCCTCCAAAAGAAAGAACTCTAGAAGGACCCCACAAATCAAAATAAATAGAATCAAGGGTACCTTTAGTATGGTGTGTGGCTGTAGAAAAGCCAACCTTCTTTTGTTTTCTAAACACGCAATGATCACAAAAATCAAGCTTGCTTGTACCTTCATTGCTTAGTAAACCTTGCATGCTTAGAATTGTCATTCCTTTCTTACTCATTTGGCCTAACTGAGCATGCCACAATCGAGTATGGTCTTTAACTGATGAGGTGGTAGTGACTGCAGCAGAGCCTGTCACTGTAGACCCTTAGAGAATGTAGAGACTCCCTCATCGTTCTCCCTTCATGAGAACCAGGGCACCTTTTGAGATCTTCAAAACTCCACCTTCAGCTAAATACTTGTACCCATTGGTTTCAAGGGTGCCAAGTGAGATGAGATTACGCTTTAGGTTAGGAATGTGACAAATATTAGAAAGAGTTCTCACTATACCATCATGAGTCTTGATTCGACTGGTGTCAATGACAACAACATCACATTGGGCATCATTACCCATGAGTAGAACACCAACATCCAGTGGCTCATATGTAGAAAACTAGCCCCTGTGGGGACACATGTAGTAGGTACAGCTTGAATTAAGAACCCACTCAGTAGCTCCTCGATTATCTATGGTAATGACTAGTAAGACATCACCATTTGGCCCAGAGTTAACAACTGAAGCTTTTACAGGCCAATTATCCTCTCTTCTTTTGCCTTCTTGTTCTTCAGTTTGTAGCATTCAGCTACTAAGTGTCATGACTTTCTACAGTATTTGCAGAGTTTGTTGGATTTATATCCCCTAGATTTTGACCAGCTATTTCTTCCATTTGCACCTTCTTTTTCAGAGGTTCTCCCTCTCACTGATAAGCCTTCAGTTTATCATCAGAACGCACTTCAAGATTAAATTATTCTTTTGACAACATATTAGCCTTAACGTCATCAAAAGACAAAGTGTCATTATTGCTGTATAGCATAATTTCCTTGAAGGGTAGTGAGACAACCAACAGTATTGCTTTATCCTCATCTTCAAGTTTCACATCTAGACTTTCAAGATCAATAATAATATAATTGGACTCGTTAAGATGATTCTGAATAGGAGTACCTTTAGCCATGGAGAATGTGTATAGATGTTCCTTGAGACGAATCTCGTTTATAAGGCTTTTAGGCATGTATATGGACTCTAATTTGAGCTAGAGATCTGCCGTGGTAGTTGCATCTAGGACTTAATGGAGGACATAAGTTGCCAAGCACAGTTGAATCATCACGAAAGTCTTTTCATCGACCTTCTCCCATTATTCGTCGATCATGGTTGAAGATCTCTTTGTTTTTTCAGAGATAGCCTTCTTTAACCCATTCTAGGTAACAACTACTACCATCTGGATCTTCCAGATGTTGAAACTTATCTTCCCATCGAATTTGGGTGTATCGAATTTTGCGACTGATGTCATCCTATATCCAACTCTCTGATACCACTTGTTAGGATCGTATAGGAATTCGCTGGAAATTAATTATAAAATATGATAATAAAGAAAAAAAATAAATCAACATCAAGATTTACGTGGAAAACCCAATATGGAAAAAACCACGGACAATGAGCAAAATATCCACTATAGGAAGGGAGAGTAGAAGATTGATCTTAGAGCGATATGGTCTAAGGAGAGATCAATTAGTGATTACAACCACTCTAGAATATTTTCTCTCTCAAGAGAAGAATAGCGGAACTAGAATGCTTACAACAACTATATTGTTGTGTTGATGATGATCATAGAGGGGAAGGATGTATGCGTGCCCTTTATAGAGGGATCAAGAAGACTAGGATGAGGAAACCCTAGCCACCATAATATCTTTGCCACCAAGTCTCATCTTTCCAAAAAGAAAAGATCGTCAAGCCAAAATATGAAAATAATATAATTTTCATAATATAGAAGATCTAAAACACACAATATGGTCTTGGTGCCAGGTAACTAGTAAAAAGAATTTGGGCCATAAACCCAACACATCCAAATGTTGAAAGTTCTAACACCTGCTGTTGTTTGTTCACTCAATGGTTCGCTAAAAATAAAAAGATTCCTTTTGGCCCACAATAATATGGCAAATATGGTTATAAGTTCAATTGGCATTGCCATTGCTGCTTATAGGGAGGCTAAATTCGATGCATCTGGGGTTTTTCTTCAACCGCATGCTGTTTGTTTTGAGGCCACAAGTGTTGGTTTGTTCCAAATTTTGCTCAGCTACAATAATATCCAACTAACTCAGTAAAGACATGTTCTTTTAGATGGCTTCGACTCCTTCCCACTCGGTCGTCCTCCTTTCTACTTCTTCCCACTCCTTCCCACTCCTAAAAAAAAATACTGTTCCTTTCCACTCTCACCCCTTCCTTTCCACTCTCTTCCATTCTCACCCCTTCCTTTCCACTCTCTTCCATTCCCTCCTACTCCGTGCCACTACTCCGTGCCACTACTTCCAACACTTTGAAACCTTCTATAATGTATGATTATGTATATTAATATTATCAATTTGTTATATTCTAGTGTATTGGCATTGTTGCTGCTAGTAGTTCTAAGTGAAACAAATTCACTTAATTTTTAACCTTTTTAGTCTTCAATTGATTAAATTAATTTTTAACCTGTTGAGTTATTATATTTAGTTTTGATGATAACAAATCCAAGTGTAAAAATTTGTCCTAGTAGTGTTGCTCCAAACACGGTCTCCAAACAGGCCTAACTGGTGTTTGTGTTCTTTATTATACTAACTGGTTTGCTACATGTGAGAACAAGTCTTCAAAACAGGTTTTACTTGGTGATTCTATATTAAGTCAAGAACATCATCTCGACAGTTGATTGTAAGGCATGTTCCTGAACTCTAGCAATGGAAAGAACAACCCCAGCAAACAAGGTGGCCTTGGTGTTCACAGCAGCACCACAAATCTCGGACAAGATGACTGGTTCAAAATAAGAAGTCTTGGGTATATAGGTTTTATTTAATTAGACTCTTGTTAATATGCCAATATTGAAAACATCATTTTAAACACCTCTTGAATCGGTATTTGCGCTAAAGTACTTCAGAACACCAGTTGCGAACAACCCTGCAAACAGGGTGCCTAGGGTGTTTCTGAACTGCAGTGGCCATACCCGATTATTTTTGAAAATTCAGTTTGGTTGGACAAGATCTCCAGAATACTTTCCTTGAATTTCAAAAATGCTATTTTTCTGGAGAGGATAGTTCTTGAAAATATTATGGAGATTTGCGAAAATAGGTTTGGGAGATTTGCCAAATCAAAAGATTCCTATGACTATATTTTCGGATTTGGTAAAAGCTGAAAATCTCTTTAAACCTCTTCACGGCTATGGGAAGATAAGGGTTATCTTTTAAGATATCAAATCCCTTATATTTTGGCAAAATTTTATCACTAGCCGTAGGAGAACATTTCCTGATTGAAAATCATTTTCTATACTTAGCTGATTCTGTGGCTTATGACCGTTGGTTTTTGTGTTTAAAAACCTCAGCTTTTTCTCTCCCAGTAGACACACAACACACGAGAAAAGAGCAGATAGAAAACTCAGGTTGAATTTGCTTAAACACAGCTTTTTGAAAAATTCAGGAAAAATCAGAAAACACGGTCTACACTCAAAGATTCTTGAGCTTCATTCTGAAAAGCAAACCGTGACAAGCTGTGTTTGATTTTGAGTTTTCAAACCATTGGCATAATAGGATCTTCATTGTACCTTACATCTGCTTAGTAAGAAGCACCCCCTGTAAGGTGTTTGTAACCCTGATCTTGAATCAGAAAAGTGAGTGAGTGTGTCCTAGTCGTGTGGACTTGGACGTGTCTAATCTTGCGAAGGTTGGACGTGGTGTAACCTGTCTTTGGGAAGAAGGTTACGTGGTTGCAAGTTGTAACAAGGTGTGTTACATTTGTAACGTGTGAAGCCCGTTAGTGAAAGTGGTTAAATCCTACACGAGGTAGGTCGTGGTTTTTCACACCTCAGTTGGGCTAGAGGTGTTTTCCACGTAAAAATTGTGTGTACTTTATTTTCCGCATTTATCTTGGTGATTTTCGCATCTGCAATAATTGAGAACACCCCGTGCAAACAAGCTATCAGGGTGTTTGTCATTTGAGAACAACCTCTACTAGGGTGTTTGTTATTTACAACGCGAAAATCAGACACCACAATTCACCCTCCCTCTTGTGGTTGTATACTCACGAACTCAACAAGTGGTATCAGAGTAGGTTCTCTTACAAAAGGTTAACACCTTGAGAGATTCTGAAGATGAGTACCCCACAAGGAATTCTTGAAGGGCAATCCATTACTCGTCCACCCTATTTCAACGGCCAACATTATAGTTGGTGGAAGAATAGGATGGAGAACTATATTCAGGCAGAAGATTATGAATTATGGATGCTCATCAAGAACGGGCCTCTTGTTCCCACCAAAGTGCTTGAAGATGGTAAGAAGGTTCCCAAGGAATCCATAGAGTTTGATGCCGAGGACTACAAGAAAATGGAGAAAAATGCCAAGGCCCAAAAAGCTTCTATATTTTGGCCTAGGACCCGATGAATACACTCGCATCTCTGAGTGTGAATCAGCCCAAGCTATCTGGAATGCTCTGCAAGTTGCTCATGAAGGTACGAGTCAAGTTAAACAATCTAGAATTGAGCTACTTATGCGACAATATGAGTTGTTTGATATGGGTGATCATGAAACTGTGATGGACATGTATACACGGTTCACCCACATCACGAACGAGTTAAAATCCCTGGGAAGATCTTTCACCACTGAAGAGTTGGTGAGGAAAATCCTCAGAATTTTACCTCGCACGTGGGAGGCCAAAGTAACAGCCATCCAAGAGGCTAAAGACATGAACAAGATCACCCTCGACGAGTTGATTGGTAATCTCCAGACCTATGAACTCCGAAAGAACTCACAGCAAAGAGAGGAGCAAAAGAAGGATCGTGGGCTTGCCTTGAAAGCACATGAGGACACTGACTCTGACCTTGAAGATGAAGAAATGGCCCTAATGTCCAGAAAATTCAAGAAATTCTTCAAAAAGGTCAAGGAAAACAACAAAAGAAAAGACTTCAGCAAGTCCAGAAACACCTCCAAAGAACAGCTCACAGGGTGTTTCAAGTGCGGCAAACCAGATCACTTAGTCAAGAATTGCCCTCTGCTTCGAGAAGATCAGACGCCCGAACACCCTCGAAAACAGGGTCGAAAACACCCTGTAAACAATTTGGGCAAGCGATTCTCGAAAGCTATGCTGGCTGCTTGGGGAGATTCCTCTGAGGATGAAGGAGAATCTGAAGCTGAAGAAGGAGTCGTAGCACTTATGGCACAAAGTGATTCAGATTCAGATGATGAATCAACAATCAGCTTCTCAGATCTCAAGAACAAGGTACATGGTCTTAACAAAGCCACTTTAGAAGAACTTCTATATAATTTGATAGACACATGTGCTGATCTAAAAAGAGAAGTTCGTGACCTAGAGCTTGAAAATGAAATTCTTAAAAATGAAAAACTCGGTTTACATGAAAATGTTAATATACTCAAAGAAAACCTCTTTATAAAAGAAGGAGATTACTCTCGAATAGAGGAAAAACTCTTTGAGGTGGAAGGAATGGTTGAGTCCCTGCTCAAAGAGAACAAGGGTTTGCATGCTAATAAAGAAAAACTGGAAACCGAGCTTAGCACAAACAAACGCTGGAACAAATCTTCACAGGCCCTTGCTTGGTTAAACACTCACCACAGTCGAAACAAAAAGGGACTTGGGTATAAGCCTAAACGAACAGTTTACCCAATTCATAGAAAGTATGTGGGATTACCTGAAAATATTGTTTGCTTTCATTGTGGTAAAACTGGTCACTATCGATATTCTTGTCCTTTAAGAAAACATGCCAATGAAAAGAATGAAAGGTATGTGAAACAAATCTGGATTAGAAAAGATGAGCTTTACATGTCTAAAGGAATGGGACCCAAGTGGATCTGGGTTCCCAAAACTAACCGTGATTTGTTTTGCAGGCTGAAGTGAGAGAGAACAATCCCACAAACAACCCAGCAAACAGGGTAAGAAACACCCTGTCAAACAGATCAGAAAACAACCTTGAAAACAGGCAGCTGTGGTATGTTGATAGTGGGTGTTCGCGGCACATGACTGGAGAAAGATCAAATTTTCTCTCACTTACAGCTTTGAATGGTGGGAGTGTAGCATTTGGAAACGGCAAGTCTGGGACAATTGTCGGTATAGGTAATATTGGTAAAACTCTCTCCCACTCAATTGACAATGTGCACTTGGTTGATGGTTTAAAGCACAATTTGCTAAGTGTGTCCCAACTGTGTGACAAGAACAACCTAGTGGTGTTCTCACGAACACATTGCTTGATTGTGAATGACGACACAGGAGATGTTGTGTTGAGGGGGAAGCGATGTCGAAATGTTTATAAAGTCTGTATTTCCACTCTTCCCCAAAATAATCTAACTTGTTTAAATGCATTAAATGATGATATAATGCTATGGCACAAGAGACTAGGTCATGCAAGCCTATCTTTGTTAAACAAACTTGTTTCCAAAGATTTGGTTGTTGGACTACCTTCCATCAAGTTTAATGATGACAAGGTATGTGAAGCTTGTGCAAAAGGCAAACAAGTCAGATCTTCTTTTAAATCGAAAAAATGTGTAAGCACTACTCGACCTCTAGAATTATTACACATTGATTTGTGTGGTCCCATGAGGGTAACCAGTAGAGGTGGGAAAAAGTATGTGCTTGTTGTAGTGGATGATTACTCTCGATTTACTTGGACCTTGTTTTTGGCATCCAAAGATGAAACCTTTGAGAATTTTATTGCCTTTCTCAAAAAGGTTGAAAAGAGAGTAGGACACTCTTTAATTAGCTTGAGATCTGATCATGGAACTGAGTTTGAAAATGCAAGTTTTATCAACTACTGTAATGAACATGGTGTTGATCATAACTTCTCAGCTCCAAGAATACCCCAACAAAATGGGGTGGTTGAGCGCAAAAATCGCACCCTGGAAGACATGACCAGAACAATGCTTATTGCTAATGGTCTTCCTAGGTATTTTTGGGCAGAAGCATTGAACACCTCATGTTACATTATAAATAGATGCATGATCAGACCCATATCGAATAAAACTCCTTATGAACTTTTCAAAGGCAGAAAACCCAATATTACGCACCTAAGGACATTTGGTTGTAGGTGTTTTGTGCATAATAATGGGAAGGATGCCTTAGGAAAGTTTGACCCTAGGAGTGATGAGGCAATATTCCTTGGCTATTCTTCTCACAGCAAGGCATACAAAGTCTTTAACAAAAGAACCTTGTGTGTTGAGGAAAGTGTGCATGTGCTTTTTAATGAATCTAACGTGTTGAGTGAGAATGATGCACAGGAAGATGAACTTGAATTAGGTCTTGTTCGAAAAGAAGTGTTGCTCCAAGATAAACGAGGTAAGAACACCATGGAGAAAACAACTCCTGAAGGTGTTCCTCAGAACAGCAGGCAAGGTGAACACCAAACAAGGGAAAACACCGCTGAACCCTGTTCGGAACCGTGTTCTTCAGGAATAGACTTACAAACATGTGCAGAAACAGGCTCGGGAGATGATCGTAAGCATTATGTTACGACTAGAGTAGAGCATGGGTCTGTGGATCCTCTTACCCCACGACCATGGAAGCACCATAGTTCGCACCCTCTTGATCAAATCTTGTCAGATATTAATACTGGAGTGCAAACTAGATCTAAACTAAAGAATTTTTGTGCTTTCTATGCTTTTCTTTCTAACATTGAGCCAAAAAGTGTGAATGAAGCTCTTGCAGATTCAGATTGGATCACGGCTATGCAAGAAGAGCTTCATCAATTTGAGAGAAACAAAGTATGGCACCTTGTACCTAAACCTGCAGAGAGAACAATCACTGGAACCAAGTGGGTGTTCCGAAACAAACTGGATGAGTCAGGAACAGTCACTAGGAATAAGGCACGGCTGGTTGTACAAGGATACAATCAAGAAGAAGGGATCGACTATGAAGAAACCTTTGCACCAGTTGCTAGAATTGAGGCTATTCGAATCTTAATAGCCTTTGCAGCTCATATGGAAATCAAGCTATATCAAATGGATGTTAAAAGTGCATTCCTAAACGGATACCTTAAAGAAGAGGTGTATGTCAAACAACCCCCTGGTTTTGAAAATGGTGATTTTCCAAATCATGTTTTTAAACTTGACAAGGCACTTTATGGTTTAAAACAAGCTCCAAGAGCTTGGTATGAACGGTTGTCAAGTTTTTTACTTGAAAATGATTTTAGAAGAGGCAAGGTAGACAATACCTTGTTTCTAAAATCTAAGGGGGAACATTTTTGGATTGTCCAAATATATGTTGATGATATTATATTTGGTGAAACTCATCATGATTTATGCAATGAATTTTCAAATATGATGAGGAGTGAGTTTGAGATGAGCATGATGGGTGAGCTTAATTTTTTCTTAGGCTTACAAATCAAGCAAACTCCAAACGGCACCATGATCCATCAGCAAAAGTATATCAAGGAGTTACTTAAGCGTTTTGGGATGGAGTCAGCCAAACCCATAGACACTCCTATTTCTCCTTCAACCAAGTTGGTTATGGATGATGGGAGTCCCTCAGTTGAGGAGAAACTCTATAGGGGTATGATTGGGTCACTCTTATACCTAACCGCTAGTAGACCTGATATTGTTTTTAGTGTTGGTTTATGTGCCCGTTTTCAATCTAACCCTAAGGAAACTCATCTTAAGGCTGTTAAACGGATACTAAGGTATTTGAAACATACACCCAATTTAGCTTTATGGTATCCTAAAGGTTGCAATTTTGATCTTGTTGGATATGCTGACGCTGACTATGCTGGATTCCTAGTTGATAGAAAGAGTACCTCAGGTATGGCTCACTTTCTTGGACCTTGTTTGGTATCTTGGGCTACCAAGAAGCAACATTCAGTTGCCATGTCCACAGCAGAAGCTGAATATGTTGCAGCAGCTTCATGTTGTGCTCAACTGTTGTGGATAAGGCAACAGCTTAAGGACTTTTGTGTTGACATTGGACGCATTCCTATTTTTTGTGATAACACAAGTGCAATTAATATTGCCAAAAATCCATGTCAACATAAAAGAACAAAGCATATTGACATTCGACATCATTTCTTGAGAGATAATGTTGAAAAGGGTTTAATCTCTATGAATTTTTGCTCAACGGAAAATCAAATTGCTGATATATTCACTAAGGCACTAGCTAGAGACCAATTTGAGAGAAACAGACTGGAATTGGGGTTGGTGAAAACACCCTGAGAACACCTGTTCTCAGAGTTAGATCAAGCTGACAAAACACCCTATAATACCTGTTCTATCCACTTGTTTGCAATTATTGCTATCAAAACAGTGGTCTATACTTAACAAATATGTGTAGTCTTGTGTGCTATTATGATTATTTATGAAGACTGCTGCCTTGGGAGATGGAGAAAGAGTATTCATGACAAACCTTGGAATGAGAGAAGCATGTTCAAGAACAGATGGCTCGAACAGGTATGCCTTGATTGTCATTAATGTATGCTGCCTGCTTAAATTCTAGGTGTTTCCTAGGTGGCCCTTCATAACGGGTAGGGAGTTTAAAAACCCCCTTTGCGTGTGTCTGTTTTCCCCATCTTGCTCTCTCTCTCTCTCTCTCTCTCTCCCCTCTGTTCTTGCTTTCAAACCCTAGCAAAACCCTCTAAACCCTAATCTCTCTCCTCTAGCAAACAATGGCTTCCAACAACACCTCTCACTCGAAAGCCCTCATTCTTGCTTCCTCAATCCCTGCTCCTTCTCGCCCAATCTCGTACAAGCCTTTCAAATTCCTGAAAAGCTTGTCCCTAAAATCAGTGGGAATGGGGATGGATGATATTCCCTTTGAATGTCGAAGGGAATTGGTGTTCCTCGTAGGGGCAATTGCTTGTCCCATTTCAGTTGAGTTAGAGGGAACAAAGTCGGGGTCTCAAGAACAATTCTTGGAAACCCCTGAAGGGTTTAATTTGAGCCCTGTTCTTCTGGGTTATTGTCTGACACCGCGACAGAAACAGGGGCTGCCTCTGTCGAAGGTGTGTTTATGGAGGATCTGCATGTCGACTTCCAAGGGAAGTCGAATGAGTCGTCAGAGGAGAGTCTAGAGAAGAATTCTCTCCCTGAGGCTGAAATCTCCACTCCAGACTTTCAAACTGGAGAGAAAAGGAAGAGGGTGAAAATCGTGGCTAGGCGTAGCAGAACGCCAAGAACAAGGCCACAACCAAGGTCTCAACCCTCTCAAACTCCTCAATCCTCTAAGCCCTCTCGAAAATCTGCAAGGCTAGCATTTCAATCCTCTCATCGTCCCTCCAAACCCTCTGCTCCTATCATCGAGGAGATTTCTTCTTCTTCTGAAGGGTTCTCGAGTTCTGACTCTGAGAACACCACCTTCAAACAGGGGACACCGGTGTTTTCCGAGTCCTCTGAAGAACAATCTCCTCCAAAACCAACCAATAAACCTGCTGTGAAGCCCTCTCCTGCCAAAACACCCCTCAAGCGAAAGCCCAGAACAGCCCCCCTACCAGAAACTACCACCTCTGTTCCTGTCCTTAAACGCCCAAAGCAGTTCACTCCCTCTCCTATGTCTGACAAACATGCGCAGTTGCTGAAGCGCAATGTCGTCAGGGGGAAGGTAGTGAATGTAAGCTTTTTCGAGGAACAGGGTCTGGGGGTGTTCTTGACCAAGCTTCGAGCCCAAGGCTGGCTTGAGTTGTTTGCAAACACCCAGCAAGGGTGTTCTGTGCCCGAGTTGGCTGAATTCTATGCCAATTGCTCTGTCACAAATGGGGTAGTGACAAGTGCTGTCAATGAGTGTCATTTCTTCTTTGATGAAGCCACCCTAAGTGATATTCTGGGCATCCCCTCTCGTGGATTTGCTGTGTATGTGAGGGAAGACAAAACTGCCCTGGAAACAGTCAGGCTCTTAGAGGTGTCCAAACGCCTTAGTCAAAAACAGGGCCTGAGAACACCCCTTTCGGTTAAGAAGGGTGAAATGACCTCCCTGCACCAACTACTGTTTATGTTCACTATCAAGAACATAATACCGCGAGGTCAAGGGCGAAACTCAGCAGATGCCTTCGATCAATGTCTGGTGGACCTACTGGATCGGGAGGAACCAGTAAACCTCCCTGCAATCATGATTCGCCACATAGAGCGAATTGCGAACACCACCCGGGCACATGATCTTGGCTATGGGTTTCTGTTGACAAGGGTGCTTGAGCACTTTGGGATAGTGCTCACACGAAGAGTGGCGGCCCAAATCATTGATGAGATTGGGATTGACACTCTCCTAGGGTGTGGCTATGAGGTTGGCGAAGGGTCAGTTTCCAAACAGGGACGTCGACCACCTCGACCACCTGTTTCTGGGCAACCTTCCGTCAAGGTTGAGGCTGTTCTTGAGGACAATGCTCGCCTCAAGGATGAGCTCTCAGCTGTCAAGGCTGCTCTTGCTGAGGAACGAGCTCTCTCGGCCAAACGCCATGAAGATCTCCTTGCACTTCTCTCCACTCTTGCCCCCAGCATTCCTCCTCTGCAAACGAAACCACCCCCTGCTCCCTGATTGTATAGGCTGCTCTCTAGTCTCCTCCTTTCTTAATTTCGTTTTTGGCATTGTATTTTTTAATGCAATATCTCATTATTAATGCTTCTTGCCCCTTCTGCTACATACTTCTTTTCTTGCATTCATAATGTTGTTTATGCTTTTTAATGATGCCAAAAGGGGGAAGAAGAGTGTAACCCTCCTATTGACGAATGAACCTAGCATTGACTTAAGTGGACCTTGACTTACGTGGATCCCTATCAGCATTCAATTTTTTTTGTCAATATGGTCACTTGGTTTGTCATCATCAAAAAGGGGGAATTTGTTGAGTTATTATATTTAGTTTTGATGATAACAAATCCAAGTGTAAAAATTTGTCCTAGTAGTGTTGCTCCAAACACGGTCTCCAAACAGGCCTAACTGGTGTTTGTGTTCTTTATTATACTAACTGGTTTGCTACATGTGAGAACAAGTCTTCAAAACAGGTTTTACTTGGTGATTCTATATTAAGTCAAGAACACCATCTCGACAGTTGATTGTAAGGCATGTTCCTGAACTCTAGCAATGGAAAGAACAACCCCAGCAAACAAGGTGGCCTTGGTGTTCACAGCAGCACCACAAATCTCGGACAAGATGACTGGTTCAAAACAAGAAGTCTTGGGTATATAGGTTTTATTTAATTAGACTCTTGTTAATATGCCAATATTGAAAACATCATTTTAAACACCTCTTGAATCGGTATTTGCGCTAAAGTACTTCAGAACACCAGTTGCGAACAACCCTGCAAACAGAGTACCTAGGGTGTTTCTGAACTGCAGTGGCCATACCCGATTATTTTTGAAAATTCATTTTGGTTGGACAAGATCTCCAGAATACTTTCCTTGAATTTCAAAAATGCTATTTTTCTGGAGATAATAGTTCTTGAAAATATTATGGAGATTTGCGAAAATAGGTTTGGGAGATTTGCCAAATCAAAAGATTCCTATTACTATATTTTCGGATTTGGTAAAAGCTGAAAATCTCTTTAAACCTCTTCACGGCTATGGGAAGATAAGGGTTATCTTTTAAGATATCAAATCCCTTATATTTTGGCAAAATTTTATCACTAGCCGTAGGAGAACATTTCCTGATTGAAAATCGTTTTCTATACTTAGCTGATTCTGTGGCTTATGACCGTTGGTTTTTGTGTTTAAAAACCTCAGCTTTTTCTCTTCCAGTAGACACACAACACACGAGAAAAGAGCAGATAGAAAACTCAGGTTGAATTTGCTTAAACACAGCTTTTTGAAAAATTCAGGAAAAATCAGAAAACACGGTCTACACTCAAAGATTCTTGAGCTTCATTCTGAAAAGCAAACCGTGACAAGCTGTGTTTGATTTTGAGTTTTCAAACCATTGGCATAATAGGATCTTCATTGTACCTTACATCTGCTTAGTAAGAAGCACCCCCTGTAAGGTGTTTGTAACCCTGATCTTGAATCAGAAAAGTGAGTGAGTGTGTCCTAGTCGTGTGGACTTGGACGTGTCTAATCTTGCGAAGGTTGGACGTGGTGTAACCTGTCTTTGGGAAGAAGGTTACGTGGTTGCAAGTTGTAACAAGGTGTGTTACATTTGTAACGTGTGAAGCCCGTTAGTGAAAGTGGTTAAATCCTACACGAGGTAGGTCGTGATTTTTCACACCTCAGTTGGGCTAGAGGTGTTTTCCATGTAAAAATTGTGTGTGCTTTATTTTCCGCATTTATCTTGGTGATTTTTGCATCTGCAATAATTGAGAACGCCCCGTGCAAACAAGCTATCAGGGTATTTGTCATTTGAGAACAACTTCTACTAGGGTGTTTGTTATTTACAACGCGAAAATCAGACACCACAATTCACCCCCCCTCTTGTGGTTGTATACTCACGAACTCAACATAACCCTTTTTTCTGAGATAGTACAATTCACTATTTTAATTGTGTTTGGAAAGTTCAAATTAACTATTTCACATAAATATAACATACTCATATATGGTAAGCATATCAATATGACAATAAATTAATATGTATACAAATAATAATTACAAAAATAAAAAAATAGTATACTATGTGTAGATGTTACATAATCATTAAAATATACTGTGGAAAAAAACATATGCATGGACATATAATATTTGTAATCAACAATAAAGCTTAAATATAGTTAATTTCAACTTATACAAATCATTAACATAACTAATATCAATACTCTCACTCCATTCCAATCATTCGCACTCTATTCCATTCATTCACACTTAATTTTACACCTACAATTTGCTCCTGAAAAGAACGGCGCCTAGTTAGTTGCTACATTTCTCCTTCCTGCTTGGTGTTCCCTACAGTTCCTTGTGTTTTGGTTGAAATCCTGACGCAAAAATCAAACTTTGAATTTGATTCCTTCGTTTTTAGGGCCAACTGTTGCTGCACTTCTCCGTTGAATTTGGCGGCGTTCGGGTTTGTGGGCAAGACGTCTGCTTTGACTATGAATGTTGCTGGTGTTGTGAACAATTGACTCTGGATTGGGTTTTCCTGATCTGTCATTAAAGACTTCGTTACCCCTGCTAATTTAATTGGGTATTTGCTGGCTTTTACTAGGGTGGTTTAGTATAGTCACATCACAAGTTGATGTTGGGGATGACGAGAGCGATGACCAGAGCAGGAATCTCTTGTTGGAGGAGATCAGAGACAACGTTCGAAGCATCAAGGGTGAATCTGGGGATTAAATCAAGGGAATATTAATCAATTTTTTTTTTAATTTGGGTTTGTCGATTTTGTGGTTTAGATCTATGAACAGATATAGCACGAATCATTGTGCTTGACATTGGAGGGTTTTTGCAAATTTTGCGAGTTGATTTGAGGATGAGTTGGAATCATCCTCCATCAGCAAGGATTGTGCAGTTTTCAGAACATTCTCAGCCAGAGTTCCAATTGGCCTGTCACGTCAGCAAAAGCTCCATAATTTTGGAACTTGCATTCCATCACTTCTCCAACCTATAGAATTCAATTTTAATCATCCAACAAAAATATTTGCCATGAACCCACTTTACAACACACAACCTATTTTTTAAACTATTTAAAAATTATATATTTACTTCAAAAAAAAGAAAAAACAAAAAAAATTAAAAAAAGTCAAAAGGTGGCCCGCAGGGAGAAACGCCTACCCGTTCTCCCCTGCATACAGGGGCGAAGGCAACGCGGGGTCAGTGGGGTCATCCGACCCCCCTCTCCAAAAAAAAAATAAGAATAAGTCAGAAAATTAAAAAAATTCGAAATTGAGATATGTATTATGTTTGTGGAAGAGGAACATGAAAACTGGATAGCTTAGCGGTCTAGTGCTTGGCTTTGTGTGTTGGTGGTCGCGAGTTTGAACCTTCCCCTTCCCATGTTTTTATTTTTTCCAATTCCGACCCCCCTCTTCAAATTTCCTGACTTCGTCACTGCCTGCATGGCACACCTCCTTCTCTCCTCTCACGTGGTGACAAGTGGCAGCGTGGGGCCCGCGTTTCCCTTTTCACAGTCTGTTGCGAATGCTCTTATATAGGTGTAGAAGGGGAAAAAAAAAATTTCTATGACGAATCAAATGAGGCCACGTGTAAAAAAATGGACTAACCACAAAAGGCCACGTGTCACATTGACTCTGGTGGCCTGCTTGGTCAAAATTAAATGCAGCCAATCAAAAGCTGCCACGTGTCATCGATGATGCAGAAATTAGTAATTATTTTTTTTAAGAAAATAATTACTGGGCCTAGGCCCAAAATCCGGCTCCAACCCTAGCCGACAGAGTCTATAAATAGGGGTCTTCTCCCTTCATTTGGAGGAGGCAGCATTTGCAGAATTCAGAGCTCAGACAGCAAGGAGCATCCAGCTACCAAGAAAGAAGGATCAAGACTTGCAGAGCTTCAGAAATCACAATCAGTCACTTGCAGATCAGAACCAAGAACCGTCTTCAGAGTTCTTCAGCTGATTTGCATCAATCGAGATCAAGCATTAAGCCCTCGGAATACTCAAGTCATTAGGAGATCGAATCAGATGATCAGTTTTATTGTATCAAGAGATTGTACCTACACACTACATCAATACAAGATTAAATTTGTTTATATCAATTTCCTGTCTAATTTATTTTAGGCGCGAAATTTGTGTTTACAAATTTTTGGCACGCTCGGTGGGACTTCTCTGCCTCTCATCTCTTTCTCCAAAATACAAACTCTGCGCTCCCTCGAAGACAACATGGCCCCAAAGAACGCTATCACCCAATCTTCCAGGAAAGCTGTCCGATCTGCATCTCAGGGATCAACAACTGCTAGTGCTGCATCTGGTGGTGTCATGACTAGAAGTATGACAAAAGCTGTTGGAGAGCAATCAATTGTGGCTGCACCATCACAGGCACACAAGATCCAAAACCTCGGCTCCAAGGTATCTGACGGAGTCAATCAAATCGCTTCAAATGTTCTGAAGCAAAAATCTGTTGCTGGCTTCATCATGCCACAAACAATTCCGCATGGGATGGATGAACTCCAAACCCACACTAACCCTGCTTTTCAACCCTTTAATTTTGAAGATGATGGTTATTCAAACAGTGATTCCTCTTTAGCATCATCAAAGGGATCATTTTCCTCACATGCTGAAGCTGAATCCTCTGACACGGTCATCATGCCAGTTATGGTGACAGGGGCTACTAACTTCGAAGAACAACTGGCAAGCATGAAGGCTACTTTGGATAGGCTCTCTAAAGAGAGTGCAGAAAAGGACGCCCAAGTCAAATGCCAGAACGATCAGATTGCTGAGCTGATGAAGAAGTTGGAAAAGAAGTCCTCTGAAGCTTCCAACAAAGGTTCAGGCACCGAAGACTCTGATAAAGAGTCCAGCCACAGTGAAGAATCTGATGACGAGCGCAAGGCAAGAAAGGACCGCTCTTTAGGCTCGATGTCTGTTGAGCAGATTCAGAACTTAATAGCAAATGCGGTCAAGGCTCAGTTGGGAGGAGGATCTCACAAGACCCACCTATATACAAAGCCTTATTCGAAGAGGATTGATACTCTTCGCATGCCACATGGCTATCAGCCTCCCAAGTTTAACCAATTCGATGGTAAGGGCAACCCCAAACAGCATATTGCCCATTTCATTGAGACGTGCAGTAATGCTGGTACAGAGGGGGACCGGCTGGTGAAACAGTTTGTTCGTACTCTAAAAGGGATCGCATTCGACTGGTACACAGACTTGGAGCCAGAGTCCATTGACAGCTGGGAACAAATGGAGCAGGAGTTCCTGAATCGGTTCTACAGCACTCAACGTGTTGTTAGCATGACAGAGCTAACAACCACCAGACAATGGAAGGACGAGCCGGTTATTGATTACATTAATCGCTGGAGATCCCTAAGTCTTGAGTGTAAGGACCGTCTATCAGAAGCTTCAGCCGTTGAAATGTATGCTCAGGGTATGGAGTGGGATTTACTATACGTCTTCCAGATGAGTAAGCCAAGGACCTTCCAAGAATTGGTAACAAAAGCCCATGATATAGAGATAACGATCGCAAGTCGTCGTCACAAGTCGTCTTCCTCATCCGACACTAGAAAGGACAAGGGTAAATTCAAGAAAAATCCCAAGTCCACAAAATCCTCAAACAAAGAATCCATGGCTATTTCAACTGGGGAGCCGGTTCGAATATCTGGAAAGCCCAAGTATGAAAACAAGAAGGGTGGATTCTCCAAGGATACTGGAAAGAAGTGTCCGACATTGAAGGAACTGCAGGAGAAGAAATACCCATTTCCTGACTCGGACTTGTCAGGAATGCTTGATGATCTCCTTGAAAATGGGGTTATTGAACTTCCAGAACCAAAACGGCCCGAAGAAGATGGAAGGGTTACCGACCCAAAATATTGTCGGTATCACAGGGTGGTTAGTCACCCTCTCGAGAAATGCGTTACGCTCAAGGAGTGTATTATGCAACTTGCCAGGGATGGGAAGATAATATTGGATTTGGACGATACTATTGAGACAAATCATATCTCTACTCAGCTGGAGTGTTCCTCATCACCCTGGAAGCCAAAGCATAGTCAACCTCATGATAGAGTAAATACTGAATTGATTTCCTCCCTTGGAGAGAAATTAATTACAATTCAATTTGGAAGTTTGGAGCCTGTGGTGATTCCAATCGGTTCCAAAGGGCCCGCGACAGAGACTGAGCCTGTTATGGATGCCTCTGATAAAGCTGATGTTGATGAAGAGGGATGGATTCTTGTCACCCGCCGGAGGCCAAGAAAGCAAAGCCTAGCGCAATCGCCACCTCTCCGCTGCAGGAAGAGACAAGCAAGAAAGAAAAGCCCTCGTCATTCAAAAGGAAAGAAGAAGTCCAAGAACGTCAAAAGGTACGAAATTTTGCCTATTGACCTCCTTGAGTAGGAGCCGCTTGTCCCTGTCACACTCGAAGAGTTTTTCCCAACAGGCTTCTTTGAGAAAGTTACAGTCAACATGACTTCATGTTCTAAGCTCGAAGAAGAGGAAGACTAAGGAAGTGACGGACAAGAGGGGTCTCCTAGAGTAGCTGATAAGACTTTAACTGTCTTGGAGGCTTTGCCAGCTCGCATGGGCTGGGGGCAAATCTTTTGTTTGCCTGACGAGATGCGCCAACATGTTGTTGCTGCCTTACAACACCCAGAACTTTACGCTGATAACATCAAGGATGTGGGAGCATTAACAGAAGGCCCTGTTCAGTGTGCCTATTGCAACACCGCAGTCACTTTCACTGACGATGATTTGTTGTTGGGATCCAAGCTCCATAATCGTCCTTTGTTTGTGACTGGTTACATTAGGGAGCAAAAAGTCAGACGCATTCTCGTGGATGGAGGGTCAGCTGTCAACATCATGCCCAAGTCTACAATGAACGACTTAGGCATCACAGTAGAAGAACTGTCTAAGAGTCGAACGATGATTCAAGGCTTTAACCTTGAAGGCCAACATGCGATCGGCATGATTCGTGTTGAACTGATAATGGGAGATTTGACGACGTCCTCCATCTTCCATGTAATCGATGCTAAGACTTCCTACAGGTTATTACTAGGGTGACCATGGCTTCATGAGCATGGGATAGTAGCTTCTACTTTACACCAATGCCTTAAGTACTACCGTGATGGAGAGAAGAAAATAAATGGAGATGTCAAGCCATTCACTAAGGCTGAGTCTCATTTCGCAGATGCAAGGTTCTTTGAAGAAGGTGCTGCACCTAAAGAAACCATGTCGTCAACCATTTCTTCCACAGGCAAAGGTGTCGCAAAGAAGGCCCTTCGAGCAACAAAAGATGATGCTCCTAAGCAGCAGCTCGAGAAACAAGCAAGCAGGCAAGGTAGCACCACTTCTTGTGTTGAGCAAGTCGCTAAACAAGCTGCTGCTTCAACAGGATCAGTGCCACCAGTCTTAAGGTACATACCTAGGTCTCACCGTAAGGAGGGTGAATCGCCCTTTAGCGAGTGTACAAGCAGAAGCGTCGAGACCGAAGCTACCAAAAAGGATGATGGAGCTAGCATAATCACCTTGAAAGGAAGTGCAATAGTTCCAACGCTTAAAATGTGGCAGGCTAAGGTGAGTAGGCCCCCTCTTTCCGGGTTTGTCGTTTCTTCTAAAGAAGGCGATGACTTGCCAAGCGTACGGACTAGGGAAGGATTTGATCCTAATGCGTACAAGCTTATGGAGAGGGTTGGTTACAATTTTCAAAATCCAACTGCTTTAGGAAAGGTAGTCGAAGCCAAGCCTCATGGCCTTACCGAAACTCAGAGGAAGATTCAAGAGTAGGGAGGTTCAATAGCCATCTCCAAAGTTGGACTGGGTTTCACACCACCACAGCCAGTCAGAATATCTGGGAGACGAAGAGACAAGAAGTTGGTGATTCAACACATCTCGACTGAAGAAGTAGATGTGAGTGAAGATGAGAATGCTTCACTAAACCCAAAGCCCTCTGTATTTGATAGGCTACAATCATCCACTTCTAAAAAACTTCTGTCAATATTCGCTCGTATAGGGAAAGGGAAAGATCACAGATGCTCTGTTTTCAACAGAATCAAAAATGATCCTCAGCCAAAGCCTTCGGTTTTTGCCAGAATAGGAGCTGGTGAAAAGTCCTCAAGCTCACAACTTCAGCAGGAGAAAAGCTCTGCATTTAGCCGCTTGGGAATAATAAATGAAGTTCAAAGCTCAATCCCTTCTCGTATGAAACGTTTCTCTAGTCTCGATGTTAAGACAGACGGTTCATTAAGAGTAAAGAGGCGTACTGTGGTCTTCACAGGTCAACGAAAAAACTCTGGCTCTAACAAGGAAGCAGAGGAAGAAGAAGTTATTTCTTCCAACCATATTACAATCCACGAATGTGATGACTCAGACTCAGAGATAGAGTTGGCAGAAACTCCTAAGACTTTCGAAGATGGAGGCCAGGCTACAGTTGATGATCTGAAAGAGCTGAATCTTGGAACCAATGAAGAGCCTCGCCCTATCTACGTAGGCTCATCACTTACACTCGAAGAGGAAAAGCAGTACTTGGAACTCCTATCAGAGTATAAGGATGTATTTGCCTGGAGGTATAAAGAAATGCCCGGGTTGGACCCAAAGGTTACAGTTCATCACCTATCTATCAAAAGGGGCATTTCGCCTAAGAAGCAACCTCAGCGACGTTTTCGCCCAGAATTGGTACCGGAAATTGAAAAGGAGGTCAACAAACTCATAGAGGCAGGATTTATTCGTGAGGTCAAATACCCAACATGGATCGCAAACATCGTACCTGTCAGGAAGAAAAATGGGCAACTTCGTATTTGTGTAGACTTCCGGGATCTCAATGACGCTTGTCCAAAAGATGATTTCCCGCTGCCTATCACAAAACTCATGATCGACTCAACTACAGGGCATGAAGCGTTGTCATTCATGGATTGTACCGCAGGATACAATCAGATTCTGATGGCGCCAGAAGATCAAGAGGACACAGCTTTTCGCACACCTAAAGGCATTTTTTGCTATAAGGTGATGCCCTTCGAACTTAAGAATGCAGGGGCAACTTACCAAAGGGCAATGCAAACAATTTTCGACGATATACTTCACAAAAAAGTTGAATGCTACGTCGATGATTTGGTAGTCAAGTCCAAAAAGAGGGAGGACCACATACAAGATCTTCGTTTGATCTTTGAACGATTACAGAGATGTCAATTGAAGATGAACCCGCTCAAGTGCGCGTTCGGTGTCTTATCCGGAAAATTCTTAGGCTTCATCGTTCACCATCGAGGAATCGAGATCGACCAATCGAAGATCAAGGCAATTCAAGAGATGCCAGAGCCGAAGAATCTTAGAGAGCTTCGCGGACTTCAAGGTCGCTTGGCATACATCCGAAGATTCATCTCAAATCTTGCAGGACGTTGCCACCCCTTCAGCCACCTCATGAAAAAGGGAGCACCGTTTGAATGGGACAACTCATGTCGAGCGGCTTTCAAGAAAATAAAGGAATATTTATCCCATCCTCCGATATTGGGGGCACCCATCCCGACAAGCCTCTTCAACTGTACATTGCAGCTCAGGAAAAATCCCTAGGAGCATTATGTGTATAGGAAAACGAGAAAGGGAAAGAAGTCGCCCTGTACTAATTAAGTCGTACGTTGGTCGGCGCTGAGTTGAAGTACTCCCCTATTGAAAAGATGTGCTTGTCACTCATCTTTGCCATCCAGAAATTAAAGCATTACATGCAGGCCTATACAATGCAAGTGATCTCCAAAACTGATCCCATCAAGTACATCTTATCTAGGCCAATCTTGAATGGGCGACTGGCAAAATGGGCGATCATCTCAAAACAGTACGACCTTGTCTATGTACCCCAAAGAGCGGTTAAGGGGCAAGCGTTGGTAGATTTCTTGGCAGATCACCCCATTCCTGATGATTGGGAGCTGAATGATGATTTACCAGGAGAAGGCGTGTTCTACATCGATATCCTCCCTCCCTGGAAAATGTATTTTGATGGTGCAGCTAGACGTGATGGCGCTGGTGCAGGAGTGGTCTTCGTCTCCCCCGAAAAGCACATTCTTCCGTATTCATTTGTGCTCACTCAGTTGTGCTCTAACAATGTGGCGGAATACCAAGCGCTTAACTTGGGCCTTAAAATGGCTATTGAGATGGGAATCACCGATCTCAACATATATGGTGACTCGCAGTTGGTCATTAATCAACTACTTGACAAATATGAGGTTAAGAAAGAGGACCTTGTCCCGTATCACAGGCAAGCATTACGCCTGCTAAATAAGTTGGACATGATCAAGTTAGAGCACGTGCCAAGGAGTGCCAACAAGATGGCTGATGCACTAGCAAGCCTCTCAGCCACTTTAGCACTGGGGGCAGAAGAAGGAATGACTATTCCAGCATGTAGTTACTGGGTTGTTCCACCAGATGATGAAAACTCAGAGGAAGACGTCAACATGATATGTGTTCTTGAAACAGATGCAGAAGACTAGCGTCAACCTATAATTGAGCACTTAGAGCATGGAAAACTGCCTAGTGACTCAAGTCATAAGACAGAAATACAGCGGAGGGCTTCAAGCTTCCTTTACTACAACGGGACGCTCTATCGATGCTCCCCTCTTGGTCTCTGGTTACGATGCTTGGACGTGGAAGAAGTAAAGCAAGCAATGACAGAAGCTCATTCAGGTGTGTGTGGAGCACACCAATCAGGGCCTAGGTTACATGATCGCATTAAAAGCATGGGCTACTACTGGCTCACTATGGTGCAAGATTGCATAAATTATGCAAAGAGGTGCGATGCTTGCCAGTTCCATGCTAACTTCATACATCAACCTCCCGAACCTCTCCACCCAACAGTTGCATCTTGGCCATTTGAGGCATGGGGTTTGATGTTGTTGGACCAATCACGCCTAAATCGTCTGCTGGTCACTCCTACATCCTAGCTGCCACTGATTACTTCTCTAAATGGGCGGAAGCGATTCCGCTAAGAGAGGTCAAAAAAGAAAATGTGGTTGACTTCATAAGGACACACATTATCTATCGGTATGGTGTGCCGAGGTACATTATCACCGATAATGGTAAGCCTTTCTTCAACAGCCTGATGACAAGCCTGTGCGAGAAGTTTAAGTTCTCCCAGCATAAGTCTTCCATGTACAACGCCCCTGCAAACGGCCTGGCAGAAGCCTTTAACAAAACACTTTGCAACTTACTGAAAAAGGTTGTCGCAAAGTCTAAACGGGATTGGCACGAGAGACTAGGGGAAGCTCTTTGGGCATATCGAACAACGTACAAGACGCCAACACAATCGACCCCATTCGCTTCGGTGTATAGAGTTGATGTCGTTCTACCGTTGGAGCTTCAAATCCTATCACTCTGCATTGCCATACAGGAAGGTTTGACGGAAGACGAAAATCACAGGCTTTGCTTAGCTGAGTTGGAGGTCGTTGATGAGAGGAGACTTCAGGCGTAACAAAAGCTAGAATGCTACCAAGCCCGTTTATCGAGAGCGTTCAACAAAAAGGTTCGGCCACGCTCGTTCCAAATGGGAGACCAGGTTCTGGCAGTAAGGAGACCGATCATCGTTTCTCACAAGTCTGGAAGCAAATTCACCTCCAAGTGGGATGGTCCTTATGTGGTCAAAGAAGTTTACACAAATGGAGCGTACAAGATAGTTGGTGCTGATGGAGTGCGCGTAGGACCCATAAACGGCAAATTCTTGAAGCGTTATTATCCTTGAGATAGAATTAATGTTGTAAAGCTCCTCAGTAAGAGCCTAGACTGCTCGTTCTTTCAAGATAAATTCCTTTGTATTACTCCTGGCCCGCAAGAGTCTAAACTGTGAATGGCAAAACAAAACAAATAAAAAATATTATGTTCTTAAACTACGTATGGCTTGATCCTTTAGGGTATTACATTCCCTTTAGGTACGTAGGCAACTTTGGTATATTTCTTAAGTACAGCCGTTAAAAAAAACAAAAGGGGATGAATAAATTGTGTTAGTGCATTGGTTTTGTTCATCGGATACAACTACATATTATTGCGTAAACTCAAATCGAAAGATTCATCTTATTGCAATATATCAAAACCAATTACAATAAAACCATACTGAGTTCAAAAAAAGAAGCAACAAGTTGCAAAAGTTCCCCAAAAAAAAGAAAAAAAGAAAAAAAATCTAGAACAAATCCACCGGATATGGTCTAGGCATCCAGTGCGCCTAAAAGCTCTTGGGCACGCTTCCTTGCTGCTTCAACTTGAGCCGTTTCTTCAGCGGTAACTAGGGGCGCAACATCTAAATCAGCAACCTCTTTTTCAAGAAGAGACACACCATCTTTGGCTTTCTTCAATGAAGTTTCAGTCTCTACTAATTTGTCTTGCAATTTCAGCTCATCCGCCTTTGCTCGCTCAAGATCTGCCTCAAGTAGCTTCCTTCGCTTATGAGCTTGGGCGACAACAGTAGTTGTCTCATCAAACTGCGCACCGACCTTTTCCACTGAAGCTCGTGCCTCTCCAAGTTTGTCTAATAAGGCTGCCCGCTTGCTTAGCACATCTTTGGTAGGAGTCCGATCTTCTAATTGGGCTTTCAATTTCAGGTACTGTCCGACTTCGTTCAAGTATGCCTCGACATTATTCTTCAACCCCAAATAATCTGCCTGAAAAGATGATAACGTTTCATATATTCGCTCAGCTTCCTGGCGGATATTTCCCAGGTCACCCTCTGTCTTTGGGATGAACTTTTTCAACTGTTGCTGAAAACGCTACTTCACACTCAAGGCCAAATCATTAAACACGCCAGAAGCAATTCTCCCAGGGAAGTAGGTTGCAACAGAAGGAGTAGGTGATTCACAACGCTCTGTTTGTTTCACTGGCGAGGGCATTATGTTAATAGAATCGTCCTCAGTCGACTTGGCAGGAGGCACAGTCAAGGTGGCTTCACTGTCTTTGTCACCAAATACGGCCTTAAGTCTGTCTCCGATTTCGGCAGTATGTCCCTACATTAAAAGGAGGGTTAAGTCAAAAAAAAAAGGGAGGAACAAGAGAAAAAAAAAGGGGGGAAGGAAAAGGGGCCATGATAACAAGATGCACCTCTCCCTTTGCTTTGTTCGCCAATTTCAGTGAGCTCGTTGCACTGTTAGACTTGTTCTTGGAGTTAGGCAGCTTGGTTGCAACGTCTGGTTTGCTTTTTGAGCCTGACAAATCCTTCGCTCCACTGATGGAGGACCTAACACCCAAACCTCTCAAAGCTTCAATCTTATCTTTACCAGGCAAACAACTTCTACTTTTCTGAGGAGATGTGTTTGCTCCTGACGAGGAACTATCTCCTCCTTCTTTTCTAAGTTCAGCGGGAGATAGGGCATGTTCATTACGCTGCTGCATGATTGGTTTATGTGCACTTGCTTTACCAGATGTGATAACTAAGGCGGATGCATCATCAGCAACTCTCACTTTAGAAGCTCTTCGTGGTTGCACAGTCGCGCCTCTAGGATATTTATGCCCTTGAGAGAAAAGATCGCCCCGCGAAGATCGCCACCAATTAGCGTATGCAATAGTAACTAGTGTAGACTTCTTGTCAGGAGGAGCAGGAATTGTCACGCTGGACCTTGTTATATGCTCCGTAAGGTTGAACCAATAGCGAGCTACGTCCTGTAAGGTGCCCTCTCGGTCATTCATCCGTGGCTCACTTAGCACATCTTGATAGAAACCAAATTGTCGCCCAAACTTACAAGGGAAGTATGGTTCAATAACAATTGTTCTTCCTTGTCGCAAGGTCAAAAACCCAGAGCGGAGGCAAATCAAATATGCTTTCTAGCTTGAGGATAAATTTTGGGTGTCAATCAAGGTGATCGATGCATCCTTCATAAGAGCGTTTAAATACATGACAGATGGATCCTTGCATTTCAATAACTCTCGAGCTTCTTGTACGTCAGGAGTCCGATTCATCTTTTCACCAGAGAATCTCACCATTTTAGGATGGTCGTGCCGATGATGGGGATGATCAAAATAAGTTGGGAAGTAAGTCCCTAACCAACCATAAACGTAGTGGATGGGGAAGATTACTTCCAACTTATTCAAGCTCCGAGCCGTGGAAATTCTATGTAATCCCCGATAAATGCTAGCCAAAGCAGGAATTGCGAGGTTTAGATATTCCCCGCGAGCTAGTCTGCTTGCAGCTACAAATACAGTTGGGCGAATAAGGCACACTGCTTCAGTTGGTAGCACAAATGAGCACAACCAACAGGAAATAAGGGCAGTAAGGTAAGTCTCTTCGATTAGGGCATCAGGAATGTTGAGCGTCACAAAAGGGTCCTTCTCTCTCTTCGTTCGCCCTGTGCGAGGAGCAATCATACCAGATGGACATGATGTGTTTGTTGGAGCTTTAACTCGCTTTCTGTTGTCACAACTTGGAGGAGGTGTGTAAATCTGCCGCCCTCGAAACCAGAAGCGTATCCATTCAGTAGCAGGAAGTTGAACAATGCCATGAACATCTTGGCATAATCTGTGGAATGCGAAAAAGAGGAATGTGCAAGTCGCTGGAATATCATTTTCTCTGCGTCCTGCAGAAAGGAGTTCTCTGGCGGATGGAATGACTTCTTCGTAGCAAGCACCGTCAGCTGGAAGTCCGCCTATAGTCCGCAAATCCCATAAGGAGATTGGCATGTCGCCACTCTCTGTGCAAAAGGTGTTTGTAGTGTGGCACCACAGCTCGCAGAATGCTTTGAAGACGGTGAGACTCATGTCATAAGAGAACAATGATGCATACAGTCCGTCATGAAGCCTTCATTCCTTAAGTCTGTCTTTGTTGCGAACGAGAACGTCTTCAAGCCATTCCCAATAGCACGGTATGAAGAAGTTGTCGAAGAAACAAGGTGAAAAATTGCCCCAGGATAGTGTTCCGTCCATGATACGATGCCTAAGTAAGGGTGTCGCTCCTTGGGAAGGGGCTGAAGATGCAAATAATGCCGAGCTAAGTTTCAAGACTCTCAAAGTCGAGATGACTCCGTCTGATCTTTGTATGTCACGGGTAGACTCCACACTCCAGCATGAATCTGCAAGGTAGTTATGGAGTAAAGAACGTCTGGACGGTAGGGGTGTTGGCATATCTACACGGAGAGTCACGCCTTTTCAATTGGATCATCTTCTCTGTCCAAGATGGTAAGAGTTGACTTCTTGGGATCGAATGATGAATCCAGAAAATACACCATGGCTACAAGGAAGAAATTCAAGTCGACCCCAATTAGATTAAGTGAGCAAGTCGCCTGCGAAGAATCGAATCTATGGGGAGAAACGATTCCTCATCTTAGAAGTCGACCTCACTTCGCCATCTAATCGGAGGAGTCGTGGTTGGAAGAAAGAGATTCAAGTCGACCCTAATTAGATTAAGTGAGGGAGTCGTCTGCGAAGAATCGAATCTACGAGGAGAAACGATTCCTCGTCTTAGAAGCGACCTCACTTCACGATCTAATCGGAGGAGTCGTGGTTGGAAGAAAGAGATTCAAGTCGACCCCAATTAGGTTAAGTGAGGGAGTCGCCTGCGAAGAATCGAATCTACGGGGAGAAATGATTCCTCGTCTTAAAAGTCGACCTCACTTCGCGATCTAATCGGAGGAGTCGTGGCTGGAAGGAAGAAATTAAAGTCGACCCAAATTAGATTAAGTGAGGGAGTCGCCTGCGAAGAATCGAATCTACGGGGAGAAACGATTCCGCGTATTAGAAGTCGACCTCACTTCGCGATCTAATCAGGAGAGTCGTGGCCGACAGAAAGAAATTTAAGTTGATTCAGCAGCTTCCTGAGAAAAAAATGAGAGAATATAAATTTAAGTTCTCTAATAAAAAGCAAAAAAAGGTGGTTAGGGAAAAAAACAAAAAAAGCAAAACAAGGTGGAGTCAGAATGTTCTCGGCAAGGAACAAGACGAAACAAAACAAAACAAAAGCATGCCAAATTATGATGCGGTGTTAGGCTCATCCGGACCAACACTCTAGAGTAATATAACACCAAATTGCAAAAAAAAAAAAAAAAAAACAAACAAACAGAGAAGCACGCAGATTCTGCTTTTCTCTCTCCTCTTCCTTATCTCCCCTTCCCTCCGGCATTGTTATGGCTCTGTTTTCCTCAAGCAAAAAAAAAAAAGGGGAGAGAGGAACACTCCTTCCACTCTCTCTCTCTTCCTCACGCGCACAGCACTCAGATCATTGACCCATTTGCATCATCAACGTTGAAAAAAAAAAGGGGAGTTCTTTAACATTTGGGTGCATCCTCAAGCTTGCTTGCATCGACACCACACATAAAGCCAGATAAGATCCCAGCAATAAGTGTTCCAGAATTAGGAGAGCTTTTGAGAATAAGGGATCCAGCCACGCTGAACGAATTGGTCTCAAGACTGAGGGCAGTACAGGGCACAGGAGATGTAGATGCCAACGTTAAAGACCTTCTACAGTTTCTTGCGGAAAAAGGTCCCAAGGACTTTGACAAAGATGTACCTGATTCCTCCTCCTTGAGGAGATTAAAGAATGGTGATAACAACGTTACAAAATTAAAAACAGCAATGGCAGCATCGAATTCATCTTCGTCGGCAAAGCAAAAAAGAGAAGAAGACTAGGGCAGCTAGAAAGACATCGTCGTCCAAAACGAAAGGAACCAAAACCTCAAAGCTAAAAGTTCCTGGTTCTGAGCAGAGGACTGAGAAGCCGATGAATTATAGATGCTGAAGGTGAATTTATATAGCAATCGGCCATTCAGATTTCCTACTCTACTCCAATTCAAATATCAGCAGTTTCTGTTCCTTTGGGTCACTAAGGAATTCTATCCAGAGTTTGTTGATAGAATTTTATCAGAATTTATCAAAAAATTATCATAAGATAAAAAAATAAAAAAATAAAAAAAATATGTGAACGTGCTCTACTTCCACCCAAAATCTCAATATTCTTTTTTTTTTAAATTATTTCATTGCAAAAAAAAACAAAAAGAGAAAAAGAAGAAAGAAAAAAAGAGAGAGAGAGAGAAGGGTCAAAAAGAAGGGCAGGCCATACGTGCCCCCCCAAAAAAAAAAGAGAAAAATTTTGCAAAAAAAAAGAGAGAGAGAGAAATTTTCAATTAAAAAAAAAAAGAAGAACTCGGGCAAATGTAGAGTCCAAAAAAAAAAACAAAAAAATCATTTACATCAATTAAGTATTCGAGAGTCAGCCGCTTCGAAAAAAATTGTACGGCCGACTCTCGAGGGGGCATTTGTAGAAGGAAAAAAAATTCTATGACGAATCAAATGAGGCCACGTGTAAAAAAATGGACCAACCACAAAAGGCCATGTCTCACGTTGACTCTGGTGGCCTGCTTGGTCAAAATTAAGTGCAGCCAATCAAAAGCCGCCACGTGTCATCGATGATGCAGAAATTAGTAATTATTTGTTTTTAAGAAAATAATTACTGGGCCTAGGTCCAAAATCCGGCTCCAACCCTAGCCGGCAGAGTCTATAAATAGGGGTCTTCTCCCTTCATTTGGAGGAGGCAGCATTTGCAGAATTCAGAGCTCAGACAGCAAGGAGCATCCAGCTACCAAGCAAGAAGGATCAAGACTTGCAGAGTTTCAGAAATCACAATCAGTCACTTGCAGATCAGAACCAAGAACCGTCTTCAGAGTTCTTCAGCTGATTTGCATCAACCGATATCAAGCATTAAGCCCTCGGAATACTCAAGTCATTAGAAGATCGAATTAGAGGATCAGTTTTATTGTATCAAGATATTGTACCTACACACTACATCAATACAAGATTAAACTTGTTTATATCAATTTCCTGTCTAATTTATTTTAGGCGCGAAATTTGTATTTACAATAGGCTTATCTCATCTTGTGGGTTAGCTATTTAGTCTATCACTATAGGTTTCACTCAAAACATTACTGCAGACTCTCCATGTTCTATTACAACTTGATGAAAAATCTCTTGCTAGGGAGGAAAAAAATTATTAGGGATATCAATGGCAAGCATAATTGAACACTATTTTAGGACAATATTTAACCCATTTGATAAAAATTTGCAGGCATATATGGCATTATGTGTCTCTAGGATACAACAAAACATTCTGGAGCCTAGGTGCTTTAGCGCCGTGGCATTGCATCCCTTGCTCCAAGGCGGTCGCTTGAGTTCAGTGCCCAGATGAGGCGAGTTTGCTTGTGGGGGATTCTTGCCCGCAGCCCCCTCCCCTCCCCCCTAATCACTTTTTTTTTTTGATTATTAGTGTCATAAAGGCAAGAACTACCACCTTCAAAGGAGCAGTTCAAAATAGAGCTACAAATAGAGAGGTTCACAACATAAAACTGAGTGGTTCACAACATAAAAGGGACAACCATAGGAATAAAAAAACTAATACCTCGAGAACTAATAAAAGCAAAAAGATTAAGGGAAAAGAATATGTAAAAACTCAAAATTTCTTGCCAGGCCAGCTACTGAATATGGAGTCTCTTCCTTCCATGCCTTTGACCATAGACTAATCCTCCATTTAATAGCATGGTAAAGGGTCTCCGCATCAAGGTTTTGCTGCTCAAAAACCACATCATTTCTCTTCATCCATAAACTCCAAGATACTGCAAAGAAAGTTGTAGTCCAGATTTTCTTCCTGATTTTGTTGTTAATCCTTTGAACTAACCATGCTTCATAGAACTGTCTGAATGTGTCCTTTTTGTCCATTTGCTGATCAAGGGCTTGAATAAATCTACTCCAGATACTCCACGAGAACGCACAGGTAACTAAGACATGGTCCATGTCTTCATCATGAATACCACAAAAACTACAAATTAAGTCTCGGTCTGATATGATTTCTTTCCTGAGCAGCATGTGCTGGGTGTTCAGTTTACGAAGGAGAGCTAGCCATAAGAAGAATTCGACTTTTGGAGGGGCAAGATTAATCCAAATCGAGGAAACCAGGCAATCTACTTCAGATGTCTGACTCATCACCTTGTCCACCTTATGCAGCAGTTTGTTGGATGAAAACTCCTTCTTCTTACACCACAATTCATAATCCTTTTTGTTTCGGGTAGGGGGATACTGCTGTAGCAAGTTACAGAGTTCTGTGGCATGCTGTAATTCTGCTGTGGATAGTTGTCTTTCCCACAGCAAAGTCCATCTCCACACTCCACCTTCAAACCAGCCCATATTTGCTACAGTGTCAGACTTTTGACTTGAAGCCCTACATAGAGTTGGGTACAGGTTTTTGAGAGCTTGATTTAAGATCCACATGTCGTCCCAGAAGCTTGTTCCTGACCCATCCCCCACCCTGATACTCAGATTTTGCAGAAACTGGACATTAATTATGTGGTCTTCTTTTGTCAGCTTTTGAATGTCTTGCCGCTTGGCCATTCTCCCTGATCACTTTACCTATGTTGGTTTCTCTTATATGGCTTAATAGAGTTGTCCAGCTTATTGCCCCCCCCCCCCCCCCCCAAAAAAAAAAAAGAGTTGTCCAGCTTACCTTAAAAAAAATAGTGATAACCCCAAAAAAAAAAAAAATTGCAATACAAGTTCCAAACTTGGAGTAACCTCTATTCGTCTCTTGTGAAGAAGTTAATATGCTAAAGACTGGTATTTATAGCTTTCTAATGCAATAACTATAGGCATAATTAATTTAAATATTAGTTGTTTAGACGATAAAAAGCAATTTTAAAATTGTTTGCCTTTACACAGTTTAAGAAAAACTAAAATTAAACAAAAATTACCACAACTAGAGACATTAAGGCCCTGTTCTTTTCAGTGGGAAATAATATGTATGAGATGGGTAAGTGTGAAAAAGGGGGGGAAGGAGTGAGTGAGTGTGGTATTTTTTTTAAGTGTGAAAAGAAGTGGGTGAGTGTAGGTAAAAGTTGAATGTAGTTGAATGAAGTTGAAGTATTGGTTATTAATATTTTTCCGTTTTATAATGTAATAATTTTATTGTGATAGTAATTAATGATGATGAAATTTTTTTTATTTTTGTTTATTCTTTTTTGTTATTTTTTATTTTGTTTATTTTGTTTATTTTTTATTTTTTATTTTTGTATTTTTGTATTTTTGTATTTTTGTATTTTTTTATTTTTTTATTTTTTTATTTTTTATTTTTTATTTTTTATTTTTATTTTTTATTTTTTATTTTTTATTTTTTATTTTTCTTAAATTTTTTAAATTTTTAAATTTTCTATTTTTATTTTTTATTTTTCTTAAATTTTTTACATTTTTAAATTTTCTATTTTTTATTTTTATTTTTCTTAAATTCTTTAAATTTTTTTATTTCTTATTTTTTATTTTTATTTTTCTTAAATTTTTTAAATTTTTTAGTTTTAGTTTTTTTTTTGTATTTATTTTTTATTTTCTTATTTTTTATTTTTTTTGTACTTTTTATTTTTTTGGAATTTTCCCTAGGTTGTTTTTCTAGAATAGAAAAATGAAAAATAAAAAAATAAATACAACAAAATAAAAAATACAAAATACAAAAAAATACAAAAAATTAAAAATTAAAAATTAAAAATTAAAATAAATACAAAAAATTAAAAATTAAGAAGTAAAAAATAAAAAATAAAAAAAATAAATGTAAAAAAATTAAAAAATACAAAAATAAAAATAAAAAATAGAAAATAGAAATAAAAAATATAAAAATACAAACAAAAAATACAAAAATACAAAAACACAAAAATAAAAAAATAAACAAAATAAAAATAAACAAAATAAAAAATAAAAAATAAAAAAGAACAAAATAAAAAATAAAAAAATAAAAAAATTTCAAGTAACATAAAATTTCTAAAAATAATGTCAACTACAATACATCTGCACTTTCTGTTACGAATTACGAACAACGCCAAAAAATTATGCATGGGAAAAAAGCATCTGCAACTTTTGTCATGGATTACGATGTACAGAAAATTATTCTGTCACATACACAGCAACAATCATATATGCTTTCTAGCGTACAACAAATATCTCATAACCAACGATAACAAAAAAAATAAAGCTATTCCATAACATCCGAAAAATTAAAAATGCTCATAATTGCTATCAGATTATTCGTACACACAATTACGTAAATTATAAAAATTTTCAAAATATGAGAAGTTGTTATTTTATATAGATATGGGAAGGAGTGCGTGAGTGTGGGAAGGATTTTTTTTTAAGTGTGGGAAGGAGTGGAAAGAGGGAGAAAGGAGTAGGTGAGTGTAGGTTGGATTGGGTTGATTAGACTACAAAAAGAATAGGGCCTAAGTAATATGCAATGCCCTCTCGTATTAAGTGCCGCCTATTTAATAAGAGAATAGGTGAGTCCGCTCATCACTGTTTGCGGGAGATCAGAGATGGGCAAGGGCCAAAACTGTTCACTCCTTGCCCAAACTGATTTGCAGCACTGGCCAAGCGGAAATCCGCATGTAAGCAGTAACTCCATTAGAGTTCAGAGAGAACCAAAAATGTATTATGGCTCAAGTGATTCACCGAAGCTACTAGACCTTGAAAGATACTTTTTCAAGTGTCTGTAGCGAGACGTTTTGTCAACCGGGGAAGGATTTTGGTGACAAGACCTGGAGATATCAAAAATGTGAATGGAAGCGAAGTCGCTAACTAGACCAGAGGAACAGAAAGGTTCAATCGACTATGCTTCACAGGGTAAGACCAAGAATAAGAGATGTCAGATGATCTAATATCCTCTATACGAAATGCTGATATAAACAGGAAAGGAATAGTTCGAATTGCATCTACTAACATCACCGACTCTTTCCCATGAACCTAACCAGCAGAAGGAGTTCTAGTCCTTCAAACTAAAGCAGCACCCAGGAACAGGAAATAGCCTTAGTTATTTAAGAGCCCTTTAGCTTTTCTCTCTTATAAAGGAGAGTATATCTTTTTTAGTTTTCTCTGGTATGCTGGTGTTTTTTTGGCATATGGCCCAATAGACTTGTCTAACTTTTCTTGAAACAAAAATAATGACAACGAAAAGAAATCCTTTTGCAGTATCAGATCCAGACTTGAAGTAACCTCTGTTCATCTATTATAAAGAAGTTAATACATTGTTGACTAGTATTTATAGCTTTCTAATGCAATAACAATAGGGATAATTAATTTAAATATTAATTTCTTGGATAATAACAAGCAATTACAAACTTATCGGTCTTTGTACAACTTAGCAAATACTCAAAATAAATAAAAATTAATTTCTTGCATAATAACAAGCTCTTGCAACCAAACACCTCCATTAACTAACACACCATGTGCTCTCGTGCTAAGTGCCACCTAATTAATAAGAAAGGATGATGATACGTGTCTTGCTGCAAGACACTCTTAAATGTTCTTTCGTTACTCAAATTAATATGTTTTATGATTTAAAAATACCAAATTTTTATTAATTACAACTTATTATGAGTTATAAGCTTTAGTATCCGTTAGTTACGCCAACAACTACAAACTGACACCCTAATTGGATCAACTCTATCGCGAGGCATATCACTTGTGTAATTTTGTAAATATAAAAGATTATGTACAAAAGGATGATTTTACACAATTTATAAATTTTGACAACTTTTGACTATTCAATCTTATCATTTTTTTTTCAATTTAATATATGATAAGATATATTTTAAGCGAAAAAAGACACTTAAAAAGTATTTTATTACAAAACACCTATCATTTTGCTAATAAGAAAATATGTAAGCCCGATACATGGGCCTATTTATTTAAGAGCCAGTTTAGTTTTTCTCTCTTAAAAAGGGTGTACTATTTTTTATGTGCAGTAATGTATGATGCTTGTCGAGTTGTCTCCAACTAGTTAGAGACATTGTGGCTTCAAAACAAACGCTTTTCAGCACTTCCAATTTAAATCACCAGTTAGTGTGATTATAACCGAAAGCGTTATCAAATAATTTGGTGATCAAATTACCTTAAACCAATAGTCTTAGATATCACGACCTACAGCATATGCGATTCTAATGAGAGGCCCTGATGTTGCAGGAGTCTACATTGTGGCCTTATGCTCATCCTAATTCACGAATACATACCAGAACCCAAATCCTACAAAAATCTTAACTAGGTTCACTTCAATGGGATGTTGATGTAATATGCAATAGGTGCTGTCTCCTTAAACCTTAAGTCCACCTTTTACTATAATAACTATAATAACTTAATAATTAGAACTAAAACCATTTGACTAGTTCCGAATAAGTTCCAGCTAAACGAAAGAATCACAGTAGGCAAAGAAAAGGGGGGGGAGGGGGGAGAGAGGATAGTGCAGGTGGCGGCACGATGGCGAAGTAGTTGGTGCATGGGGATCGATGGTGTGTGAGGAAAGGGTGGGGAACAACCCAAGAAATAAAAGGGAATGACCTCAACAAAATGTGGGAGGCAATTTTTGAATTTTGGTTTTGTAAACATAGCCCGAGAAGGAAGCAAAATATGGGACCAATATTAGTTGACTAATTAATATCTTTTAAATTTCATTATGATTATTTTTTCATGAGTAAAAAGTGGATGAAAATTTAGAAATTAAGCAAGGCAAAAGCAAGTTAATAAATATTATAGTTCAAATATATACAAATTTTAAAATTTTGATTTGCATGTCACTCAATTTAGAATATCAAAATATCTATAAAAGTACAATGTCATGCTCAACCTATCAAATATACTTTATTTTTAGAATAAGAAAAGTACAAGCCGCAAGACATATGCATATATACTATTAATATATTATGTTGATATTAAAATTTTTAGTATAAACTACAAGATCTAATATGCAACTTATCTTGACATCAATAGCATATTTTATCGTAATTTTGTTGACACTAACATCTTGAATATACCATAATTTACACGAGCTTGGTAATTACTCTAATTTATCATAACTTATAACTTACACGCGGAGCAAGTACTATCTCTTTGACTCCATACTTGAGATTAATGTAGATGGTTATACTTAAGAATTTCAATACAAAAAGTCATTAACTCATTCTTAAATAAATAATTAAAATATTTTCATATTAGCGATTAGAGTATGGATATGTTTTTTGCAACTGATCATACGTGCCGGTGAGTGCTGATGAGTGTTGATTGGCACTAATTAGAGCTGATTGTTGCTAGTGAATACTTACGATAAGTTAAAAAAAAAAAAAAGCCTATAACAAAATACAAATATGGAGGAATCATTATTCACCTAAAGTGTACACAATATTATTATTAGCACTAACACTTTCACTCATAATCATAACAGACCAAAACATAAGATTGGAAAATCCTAAGTAAAGCTGAATAAAACTAAGAGATGGCACAATTCGTCAAGGACCGTGTCGGAGTATGAAAGTGGGTATTGTTGTGCCATATTCATAAAATGCAAAGAATATGAAAGTGGGTGTTGTACCACATTAATAAAATTAAAGTGCTTGAGCATGCATATAAGTTTGTGAGTTACTCCACATATTGCCAATTCGTTTTATTGGAACTTTATTTGAGCATATATGCATAACTTTTTGTTTATAGCCTAATTAATTAAAAAAATTTAACATGGTATTAGATCAAGATTGCTTAATTTTAATTTGCCACTGTCCCCATTTGATTAAAATTGACTGTAAGTGTTAGGCCTTGTTAGTAGCTCACACGTGAGGGAGTGTGTTGGAGTATGAAAGTCAATATGTTACCCTATACTGATAAAATAAAAAGAATATGAAAGTCGATGTTATCACACATGGATAAAATTAAAGCGCATGAGCATATATATAAGCTTGTGAGTTACTTCATATATTATCAATTGATTTTGGGTTAGAACCTCATTTGAACTTATATGTATGACTCTTTGTTTATGGCCCAATTGATATAAAAAATTTAACAGAATGTCGCATTTGTTTATGGTGTCTGAATTAATGTTGTCAAAACTCATGACTAATTTTGTTATACCATGCAAGATATATAAGGCAATAGGTTAAGGACATTAGGGCCACAATCATGCGCAGCGAGGTCTATGTTGTCTAATTCAATTGGATCAAGTTCAATAGGGGTCCTTCCGATTCTAATTTATCATATCCAATTTTTCTTATTTCAAATTTAGAGTCAACATAGGTTTGAATTAGATTAAAGTGGTCGGTTAAATACGACTCAACTTAGTTACAACTTCTTTTTTTAATCTATGTGAATACGTTTCATCGGGGTCCTATGACATATCACACCAAATTTGCTTGAATCCATTCGATCTCTATTTAAATTTAGAGTCAATTTAAGTCCAAAGAACTTAAATTGATTAGTTAAAGACAGGTCAATTAGACTTAGCTTATCTCTCATGACTTCCTCTGTTTTTGATCATAGAAAATTTATGCTCACCTAAATTGATGATGATCATAGACTAATATCAATCATCAATTAAGGCATATAAAAGTGAGTTAGTCAATAAAATCTTCGCTTAGTGGTTAAGATCGAAGCTCTAAATATATTAGGTCATAGTTTGATTCCCCCATCCTCTATTATATTATAATTGTATTGCAATATTATTTGCGACTCTTATAAATCAAAATAAGTTAACAAATAAATAAATAAAGTGAGCTTTTCTACTACCCAAAAAGAGAGGTTGTGATGCACCACACATAATATTATATAGAAGCCATCAAGGTTTTGGGGCTTTAGGCCCATGCAAAATTCAAGGCCCGTGTGAGATGCCTAATTTGATATAATCTCCCACTTGAGAATCTAAAGGCAACTTGAAAGTAACTTGATTAAAATTTAGACTCCATTCGATTTTTAGTTGGCCTAGGGTTGACTTGAACCCACAACCATAACCGGCCCAAATCAAAATTGACTCAAATAGGCTTCACTTGAAGTTTTTCAAATGCAAACTTAACTTAAGCTATACTTGAAACCAAATCAAAATCCAATAATCTGAACATAATTGTATCCGAAGCTAACCTGAATTGAACCTAAATTTAAACCAAAATTGTTCGACTAGTATATGAATCGAGCCTATTTTAATTTGAACTGAATTCAAATGAATTGAAGCATTTTTCAGGCCTAGTCATGGGAGACAATGAGATTGCTTCTCAGATTGGGGGGTGAAATTAAAGCATGAAAACATTTAAAAATATTTAAATAAGTGAGGTGAATTCTTTTCCAATTTAATTACTTATGTAATTTTTTTTCTCCCTTTTCACATCTCAATTTTATATTTAAAGCTATGCTCTAGACAACATGCCAGATGTTTGGATCATTGAGGGCTCGAAAGAATAGCATTGCAAGTTTATAGGCCCACTCAAGTGTACAGATCGCTTTGACGTAGAGACGAGCACAGTGACGAGTTTAATTGTCTCAGCATTAAATTACCAGCTCCTAATTTTTAGGAATCAGAATTGGAAACTCATATTCCGGTTCTGATTTTAGGGTGCTGGATATGCCTAATGTTGAAATTTTTTCACCGAATAAATTAATTTTTTTTATTTATTTGCAGTTGGAGAGGTGGTGTTTAATCTTTGGTGGTGTTTAATCTTTTTCAATATACCTTCATCATCTATCTTTACCCAAAAAATGAAAGTTAATTTACTATGTTTGTATTTTTTTAATCTTAAGCACTTGAGAAATATAATAATTCATTCTTGAACAAGTGGTAGAAATTAACTGATACTGTGTTAAATTCAGTATTTGGAGAGTCAACTATAAGGAAAAAATCAAATAGAAAAATAATAAAGAAACACAAGAAAAGTTAGTAAAAAGTTAACAACAATTATTCATTTCCCTCTCTCTAAACCGAATTTAGGTTCCGATTTGGATATTCATTTCCATATCGGTTCCAGGGTACCCGAAAATCTTGTTCACTACTAATTTCAGCTAAAGGAAAGAATCATAGTAGGCAAAGAACAACCGGGGGGAGAGAGAGAGAGAGAGGAGAGTGCAAGCGGCACACGATGACGAAGTAGTTGGTGAATGGGGGTTAAGGGTTTGCGAGGAACTGCGGAGGAACAACCCAAGAAATAAAAGGGAAGGACCTCAATAAAATGTGGTAGGCAATTTTTGAATTTTGATTTTGTAAACAAAGCCCGAGAGGGAAGCAAAATATGGGACAAACACTAGTTAATTAATTGATATCTTTTAAATTTTATATGTATTCATGAGTAAAAAGTGGGTGGAAATTTAGAAATTAAGGCAAATGTAAGTTAATGAATATTATAGTTCAAATATTTATAAATTTTAAAATTTTGATTTGCATGTCACTCAGCTTAGAATATCAAAATATCTATAAAAGTATAATATCATGTCCAAACTATGAAAAATGCTTTATTTTTAGAATAAGAAAAGTAGATAGCCAAAAGACATATGCATAATACGATTAATATTTTATGTTGATATTAAAATTTCCAGTATAAACTATAAGATCTAGCATGAAACTTATGTTGCATTAATATCACATTTTGTTGTAATTTAGTTAACACTGACATCTTGAATATACCATAATTTACAAGAGCTTAGTAATTACTTTAATTTATCATGACTTATAACTTACACCTAGAGCAAGTATTATCTTTTTGACTCCATACTTGAGATTAATGCAGGTGGTTACATCTACTTAAGAATTTCAACACAAAAAGTTAGAAACTCATTCTTACATAAATAATTGAAATCTTTCCGTATTAGTTTTTAAAGTATGGACATGTTTTTTTCAACTGATCATAAGTGCAGATGAGTGTTGATCAGTGCTAATTGGGGCTAATCAACATTGATCGTTGCTGATGAGTACTTATGATAAGTTAAAAAGAATAGACCTCATAACAAAATACAAATATGGAGGAAGCAAAATATTGTTAGCACTACCTCATAAGATTAGACAATTCTAAGCAAAGTTGGGTAAAACTAACCAATGGTAAAGTACATCAAGGAACGCGTCGGAGTACGAAAGTGGGCTTGATAATATTAAAGGGCTTGATCTTGTATATAAGCTCGTGGGTTACTCCATCCATTACCAATTGGTTTTAGGTTACAACATCATTTGAGGTTATCCACGTGACTCTTTATTTATGGCCCAATTGATACACAAAAATTTAATAGAATGTTGCATTTCTTTATGGTGTCTGAATTAATGTTGTTGAAATTCATGACTATTCTTGTTATACCATGCAAGATATATGAGGCGATAGGTTAAGGACCTTGAGGCAATAATCATACCCAACGAGGTCTATGTTGTCTAATTCAGTTGGATCGAGTTGAATGGGAGCCCTCCCAATTCTAATTTGTCTAATCCAATTAATCCTTATTTCAAATTTAGAGTCAATAAGGTTTGAATTAGGTTGAAGTGGCGGTTAAATATGACTCAACTTAGTTACGACTTCTCTTTCTAATCTATGTGAATAAGTTTGATTTGGGTCATATGGCACATCACATCGAATTTTTTTGAATCAATTCGGTCACATTTAAATTTAGAGTCAATGTAAGTGCAAAGAAGTTAAATTAATTCGTTAAATACAAATCACTATGACTTAGTTTATATCTCATAACTTCCTCTGTTTTTTATCGTAGCAAATGTTTGCCGACCTAAATTGATGATGATCATACACTAATGTCAATCATCAATTAAGGCATATAAAAGTGTGTTAGTCAACGAAATCTTGGCTTAGTGGTTAAGATGGAGGCTCTAGATATTGATTCTCTCATCCTCTATTATATTATAATTGTATTGTAGTATTATTTGCTACTCTTAGAAATCAAAATAAGTCAATAAACAAATAAGTAAAGTGAGCTTTTTTACAACCCAAAAAAAGAGTGGTTGTGATGTACCACGCATATATACAAAAGCCATCAAAATTTTGGTGCTTTAGGCCCATGTAAAATTGAAAAGCTATGTGAGATACTTAATTTGAGATAATGTCCTAGTAGAGAATCTTAAGGCAACTAGAAAGTAACTCGATTAAAATTTAGACTCTATTCGATTTCTAGTCGACCTATGTTTGAATTGAACCCACAACCAAAATCGACCCAACTCAGATTGACTCGAATACGCTTCAGTTGAAGTTGTTCAAATCGAAACTTAACCTCAACTGTACTTGAAACCAAATAAAAATCCAATAATCTGAATGTAATTGCATCCGAAGTTAAACAGAATTGACCCAAAATTTAAACCAAAATTGTTTGAGTAGTATATGAATTGAGCCTATTTTAATTTGCACTGAATTCAAATGAATTGGCGCATTCTTCAGGGCTAGTTGGGGGAGACAATGGCATTGCTTGTCAAATTGGGGAGGTGAAATTAAAGGATGCAGACATTTGAAAGTATTTAAATAAGTGAGGTGAATTCTTTTCCAATTTGATTATTTATGTAATTTTGTTTCCCTTTTTTCACATCATGCTAGTCGTTTGGGATCATTATGGGCTCGGAGAACAGCATTGCAAGTTTCTGGCCCCACTCAAGTGTAGAGATGCCAATGATGTATAGACGAGCACAGTGACAAGTTTAATCATCTCGGCTTTAGATTATCGGCTCCCAATTTTTAGGAACTAGACCTAGAAACTCAAGTTCGGGTTCTGATTTTAGGGTAACCGTCAGTCCTAATGTTCAAATTTTACCACTTGCTAAAATAATTTTTTTAATTTATTTAGAGTTGTAGAGGGGGTTTTTAATCTTTTTCAATATACCTTCATCTTCTATCTTTACACAAAAAAATGAAAGTTAATTTATTTAACTTTGTATTTTTCTAATTGTAAGTGCTTGAAAAATATAATAATTCATTCTTGAATACGTGGTAGAAATTAATTGATATATTGTTAAATTTATTATTTGGAGCGTAAATTATAAGGAAAAAAAAAATGAAATAGAAAATCAATAGAGAAACAAAAGAAAAGTTAGTAAAAAATTAAGAAAAATCATTCATTTTCCCTCTCTTTAAACCGGTTCCAGGTTATTGTTTCAGATTTTTTTTTTGAGAATCGGAATCAATTGGACCAGTGCCGCTTTTTTAGAAACTAGAAGTGACTGGTTCCAAATAGGTTCCAGGGTACCCGAAAATCTTGTTCACCACTAATTTCAGCTAAAGGATATAATCACAGTAGGCAAAGAACAAAGGGAGGAGAGTAAGAGAGTGAGAGAAGAGAGTGCGGGTGGTGGCACGATGACGAAGTAGTTAGTGAATGGCGGTCAAGGGTTTGTGAGGAACTGCAGGGGGGACGACCCAAAAAATAAAAGGGAAGGACCTCAATAAAGTGTGGGAGGCAATTTTTGAATTTTGATTTTGTAAAGAAAGTTCGAGAGGGAAGCAAAATATGGGACCAACACTAGTTGACTAATTGCTATCTTTTAAATTTTGTTATGATTATTTGTTCATCAGTAAAAAGGGGATCGAAATTTAGAAATTAAGCAAGGCAATTGCAAGTTAATAAATATTTTAGTTCAAATATTTATAAATTTTAAAATTTTGATTTGCATGTCACTCAATTTAGAATATCAAAATATCTATAAAAATATAATATCATGCCCAAACTATGAAATATGCTTAATTTTTAGAATAAGAAAAGCACATAGCCAAAAGGCATATGCATATACACCATTAATATATTGTATTGATATTAAAATTTTTCGTATAAACTATAAGATCTAGTATATAACTTATGTTGCATTAATAGCATTTTTTTTGGGGTAATTTTGTGGACACTCATCTTGAATGTACCATAACTAACACGAGCTTAGTAATTGCTCTAATTTATCATAACTTATAACTTACACTTAGAGCAAGTACTATCTTTTTGACTCCGCACTTGAGATTAATGTAGGTGGTTATACTTACTTAAGAACTTCAACACAAAAAGTCAGAAGCTCATTCTTGCATAAATAATTAAAATATTTCCATATTAGTGTTTAAAGTACGGACATGTTCTTTTCAACTAATGATAAGTGCAGATGAGCCCTAATCAGTGCCGATTGGTACTAATCAGTGTTGATCGTTGCTGATGAATACTTATGATAGGTTGAAAAGAACAGACCTATAGCAAAATACAAATATGGAGGAAGCATGATTGATCTAAATTGTACACAATATTGTTAGCACTACCTCGTTCACTCATAATCATAACAAGGCATAACATAAGATTGGACAATCCTAAGTAAAGCGGAGTAAAACTAACCAATGTTAAGTGGGAATTGTTGTCCTATATTTGTAATATACAAATAATATGAAAGTAGGTGTTGTACTAGATTGATAAAATTAAAGGATTTGATCATGTATATAAACTTGTGAGTTACTCCACCCATTACTAATTATTTTTAGGATAAAAACTCATTTGAGCTTATGTGCATGACTCTTTATTTATGGCCCCATCGATATAAAAAAATTTAACACAAATGTCGCATTTCTTTACGATGTCTGAATTAATGTTGTTGAAACTCATGACTAATCTTGTTGTGCCATGCAAGATATATATGGTGATAGGTTAAGGACCTTCGGGCAATAATCATACGCAATGAGGTCTCTGTCGTCTAATTCAATTGGATCAAGTTCAATAGGGGTCTTCCCAATTCTAATTAGTCAAATGCAATTTTTCCTTATTTCAAATTTAGAGTCAATATAGGTTTGAATTAAGTTGAAGTGGTTGGTTGAATATGACTCAAATTAGTTACAACTTCTCATTTTAATCTATGTGAATAAGTTTGATAGGGGTCATATGACATATCACATCAAATTTGTTTGAATCAATTCGATCTCATTTTAAATTTAGAGGTAATGTAAGTTTAAAGAAATTAAATTATTTAGTTAAATACAGGTCAATTTGACTTGGTTTATCTCTCATAACTGCCCCTTTTTTAATCATAGAAAATCTATGCTCACCTAAATTGATGATGGTCATACACTAATATCAATCATCAATTCATGCATGTACAAGTGGGTTACGCAATGAAATCTTGGCTTAGTGGTTAAGATGGAGGCTTTGGATATATTAGATAGTTTGATTACCACACCCTCTATTATATTACAATCATATTGTAGTGTTATTTGAGACCCCAATAAATCAAAATAAGTAAACAAATATATAAATAAAGTGAGCTTTTCTACAACCCAACAAGAGAGGTTTTAATGTGCCACGCGTAATCTTATAGAGAAGCCATCAACATTTTAGGGCTTCAAGCCCATGCAAAATTGAAGGCCCATGTGGAGACACCTAATTTGAGATAATGTCCCACTTGAGAATCTAAAGGCAACTTGAAAGTAACTCAACTAAAATTTAGACTCTATTTGATTTCTAGTCAACCCAGGATTGACTTGAACCCACAACCAAAATCGTCCCAAATCAAAATTGACTGAAATAGGCTTCAGTTGAAGTTTTTCAAATTCAAGCTTAACTTAAGTTGTAGTTGAAACCAAATTGAAATCCACTTACCTGAACATAATTGCATCCGGACTTAACCCGAATTGAACCTAAATTTAAACCAAAATTGTTCGACTAGTACCTGAACTAAGCCTATTTTAATTTGAATTCAATTCAAATGAATTGACACATTTTCAGGCCTAGGTAGGGGAAACAATGGGGTTGCTTCTCAGATTACGAAGGTGAAATTAAAAAAGGCAAACACTTGAAAATATTTAAATAATTAAACTGAATTCTTTTCCAATTTAATTACTTATGCAATTTTGTTTCTCTCTTTTCACATCTCAAGTTTATGTTTAAATGTTATGTTTTAGACAATATTTCAGTCGTTTGAGATCATTGCATGCCTAGAGAACAACATCGCAGGTTTCTAGCCCCACTCAAGTGTAGAGATGACTTTGATGTATAGACGAGCACAATTTTGACTTTAGGGTACTCGTCATGCCTAATGTTGAAATTTTAGCACCAATGAATTATTTTTTTATTTATTTGGAGCTGGAGAGAAGCCTTTTAATCTTTTCCAATATACCTTAATCGTTTATCTTTACAAAAAAAAAAAAATGAAAGTTGACTTATTAAGTTCGTATTTTTTAAATCTTAAGTACTTGAAAAACATAATAATTCATTCCTGAATAAGTGGTAGAAATTAACCAATATCACGTTAAATTTAGTATTTGGAAAGTGAATTACAAGGAACAAAATAGAATAGAAAAATAACAGAGAAACAAAAGAAAAGTCCGCCAAAAATTTTAAAAATTATTCATTTCCTCTCTCTAAATCAGTGCCAGGTTTCGGTTTTGGCTATTTTTTTTGAGAGTCGGAATCAATTGTACCAGTTCCTTTTGTTTAGGAGCTTGAAGTGAAACCATTTGACCGGTTCCAAATACGTTCCATGGTACCCAAAAGTCTTGTTCCCTGCTAGTCTCAGCTACAGGAAAGAAGCACAGTAGGCAAACAACAATGGGGGAAGGGGGAGATAGAGGGAGAGAGAAAGAGAGAGTGCGGCGGCGGCACGATGATGAAGTCGTTGGTAAATGGGGGTCGAGGGTTTGTGAGTAACTGGGGGGGAGGACAGCCCAACAAATAAAAGGGAAGGAACCCAATAACATGTGGGAGGCAATTTTCGCATTTTGATTTTGTAAACAAAGCCCAAGAGGGAAGCAAAAGAAGGGACCAACATTAGTTGACTAATTGATATCTTTTAGATTTTGCTATGATTATTTGTTCACAAGTAAAAGTGGACGGAAATTTAGACATTAAGCAAGGCATATGCAAGTTAATAAATATTGTAGTTCAAATATTTATAAATTTTATAATTTTGATTTGCATGTCACTCAATTTAGAATATCAAAATATCTATAAAAGTATAACATCATGCCAAATGTATGAAAAATGCTTAATTTTCAGAACAAGAAAAGTACATAGCCGAAAGACATATGCATAAATACTATTAGTATGCTATGTTGATATTAAAATTTCCAGTATAAATTATAAGAGCTTGTATGTAACCCATGTTGACATTAATAGCACATTTTGTGTAATTTTGTAGACACTAATACCTTGAATATCTCATAATTGATACGAGCTTAGCTATTACTCTAATTTATCATAACTTATAACTTACACGTAGAGCACGTAGTATCTTTTTGACTCCATACTTGAGATTAATGTAGGTGGTTATACTTACTTAAGAATTTCAATGCAAAAGGTCAAAAACTCATTCTTGCATAAATAATTAAAATATTTCCATATTAGTGTTTAAAGTATAGACATACTCTTTTCAACTTATTATAAGTGCAGATGAGTGCTGATGGGTGCTAATCAGTGCTGATCGGAGCTACTGAGTACTTATGATATGTTGAAAAGAATAGACCCTATAGCAAAATACAAATATGGAGGAAGCATTGTTGATCCAAATTGTACACAATATTGCTAGCACTGCCTTATTAACTCATAATCATAACAAACCATAACATAAGATTGGACAATCCTAAGTAAAGTTGAGTAGAACTAACCGATGTTAAAGTGCATCAATGAATTTGTCAGAGTACGTAAGTGGGTATTGTTGTCCTATATTGATAAAATACAAATAATATGAAAGTGAGTGTTATACCACATTGATAAAATTAAAGGGCTTGATCATGTATATAAGTTTGTGAGTTACTCCACCCATTGCCAATAAGTTTTGGGTTAAAACCTCATTTGAGCTTCTGTGCATGACTCTTTATTTTTGCCCAATTAATATAAACAAATTTAACAGAATGTCGCATTTCTTTATGGTGTCTGAATTAATGTTGTTGAAACTCATGACTAATCTTGTTGTACCATGAAAGATATATGAGGCGATACGTTAAGGACCTTCGGGCAATAATCATGGGCAATGAGGTCTATGTTGTCTAATTCAATTGGATCAAGTTCAATAGGGGTCCTCCCAATTCTAATTTGTCAAATGCAACTTTTCCTTATTTCAAATTTAGAGTTAATATAGGTTTGAATTAGGTTGAAGTGGTTGCCTAAATGCGACTCCACTTAGTCTCGACGTCTCTTTTCAATCTATGTGAATAAGTTTGATAGGGGTCGTCTGACATATCACATCAAATTTGTTTGAATCAATTCGGTCTCATTTTAAATTTAGCGTTAATGTAAGTCCAAAGAAGTTAAATTGATTAGTTAAATACTGGTCAATTTAACTTTGTTTATCTCTGATAACTTCCATTGTTTTTAATCATAGAAAATATATGCTCACCTAAATTAATGATGACCATGCACTAATATCAATCATCAATTAAGGCATGTAAAAGTGGGTCAGTCAATGAAATCTTGGCTTAGTGGTTAAGATAGAGGCTCTGGATATGTTAGGTCGTAGTTTGATTCCCTTGCCCTCTATTATATTATAATTGCATTGTACTATTGACTCTTATAAATTAAAACAAGTAAACAAATAAATAAATAAAGCTAGCTTTTCGACAACCCAAAAAGAGAGGTTGTGAAGTACCGCACATAATATTATATAGAAGCCATCAACGTTTTACGGCTTTAGGCCCATGCCGAATTGAAGGCCCATGTGAGATAACTAATTTGATATAATGTCCTACTTGAGAATCTAAAGGCAAGTTGACAGTAACTCGATCAAAATTTCGATTCTATGCGATTTCTACTCGGGTTAGGGTTGACTTGAACCCACAACCAAAACCTACCTAAATCAAAATTGAGTTGAATAGGATTGACTTGAAGTTTTTCATATCCAAACTTAACTTAAGCTATAGTTGAAACCAAATCAAAAACCAATAATATGAACATAATTGTATCCCAAGTTAACCTGCATTGAACCCAAATTTAAACTGAAATTATTTGACTAGTATATGAGCTAAACCTATTTTAATTTGAACTAAATTCTAATAAATGGATGCATCTTTTAGGCCCAGTTACGGGAGGCAATGGGTTGCTTCTCAGATTGGGGAGGTGAAATTAAAGGATGCAGACATTTGAAAATACTTAAATAAGTGAGATGAATTCTTTTCCAATTTAATTACGTATGTAATTTTGTTTCTCTCTTTTCACATCTGAATTTTATATTTAAATGCTATGTTTTGCACAACATGTCAGTCATTTGGGATCATTGCGGGGCCAAAGAATAGCATTGCAAGTTTCTAGCCTCGCTCAAGTGCAGAGACGACTTTGATGGAGAAGCGAGCACAATGACGAGTTTAATTGTCTCGGCATTAAATTACTAGCTCCTAAATTTTTAGGAACCAGAGCTCGAACTTAGGTTCCGGTTCTAATCTTAGGATACCCACCATGTCGAATGTTGAAATTTTACCACCTAATAAATTACGTTTTTTCATTTATTTGGAGTTGGAGAGGACGTGTTTGATGTTTTTCCAATATACCTTCATCTTCTATCTTTACACAAAAAATGAACATTAACTTATTAAGTTTGTATTTTTTTAATCTTAAGTGCTTGAAAAATATAGTAATTCATTCTTGAATAAGAGATAGAAATTAATTGATATTGTATTAAATTCAGTATTTGGAGAGTTGATTATAAGGAAAAAAAATCAAATGGAAAAATAATAGAGAAACAAAAGAAAGTTTAGTAAAAAATTTTAAAAAATTCATTTTCCTCTCTCTAAACTGATTCTGGCTTCTGGTTTCGGATATTTTTTTAAGAATCGGAACCAATTGGACTAGTTTCTCTATTTTAAGAGCTAGAACTGGAATCATTTGACTGATTTCAAATAGGTTCCAAGGTACCTGAAAATATTGTTCACCACTAATTTCAGCTAAAGGAAAGAATCAAAGTAGGCAAAGAACCAGGGGGCGAGAGGACAATGTGGGTGATGAGTGTCATATTTGTATAGGATTTTACGAGTGTTTGGGGTCATTCTAGGGGATTAATGTGCTTGATTGTATGATTTGTGCCCCTATTTCTATTGGTATGCTTGGTTTCGCTTGTTTGAGAAGTGTTCGCAGATTTTGATCTTGTGAACCCAAAGCATGATGGTACAATAAAGATTTTGAGGCCTTATGGGTCAAAGAAGTTAGTAAAAGAGGCCTAAAGACACCCAATATAGACATAGCGTGGCCCATACCGCAATACAGGAGGTTCCAGGAAGAAGCAGCAGAGAAAACAAGAGAGAACGAGTGTGGTAGTGGCCACCATGGATAGGTCATGGTGAGCTTTGTTCTCTCGAAGCTGGTGGATTTCTTTGCGGCTTTTTGTGCTCCAAACGTTTGGACGGTTTGGCAGACTTGATTTTAGCAAGAAAAGCCCTGTTTTATTGCTTTCATTGACACCCATTCAATTCCATTCTTCAATATTCATCATCTAGATTAGGATTTAGATTTAGACTAGAATAAGAGAAACCGAACTGCAGTAGAGATTTACAAGGATTCCAACTCGGGTTTGCAACAATAGCTCAACCGCGATTTTGGTTGAACAATTCTCTTCCCTTCTCTTCTCTTTTCTCATTTTACCATTTATGTTTTGTAATTTAGATTATTATTTGTTGTTTTGATCTTGAATTTATGAAAGTACTAGTTAATTTCTCAATCTTGTGTTGATATCTTTTGGCACTTTGCAATTTGTTGAATTGTTTTATCAAATCTTAAATGTTTATTTTCATGTGAGAAATTTGATCACTTTCTTACATGTTTTGGGTATTCAGTGAAGAACTGATAGGTGAAATTCGATACTGGAACCTTAGAATTTGACTTGATTGTGTGGATTCTTGAGAAAGCCACACCAATTGAGAAACCACGAATTTGATATTTGCATGCTTAATGAATCTAAACATATTAAGAGTCTTTGAGAAATAGTAATTGGTGAGATTATGGTATTTCACTTTACCTTGAAAGCAGGTTGTGATATTTCGATTGTTGATTTTAAAACAACCAATTGAGAAAGAAGTGTTTGATTGATACATGAATTAAGGGATTGTTTATTTTGTATAATTTCCTAATTATTTATCCATTAGATTAGATAGTACAATAGTTTAATTTCTATCTCAAATTTTGATTTGTTTATCCTATGTTGAGGGAACATAACCCGATAGCTTGCGGTCGAATCGGCCAACAGTGCGATGACGAAGTAGTTGGTGGATGGGGGTCAAGGGTTTGTGAGTAAATGGGAGGAACATCCCAAGAAATGAAAGGGAAGGACCTCAACAAAATGTAGGAGGCAATTTTTCAATTTTGATTTTGTAAACAAAGCCTACAAGGGAAGCAAAATATAGGGCCAACACTGGTTGACTAATTGATGTCTTTTAAATTTTATTATGATTATTTGTTCATGAGTAAAAAGTGGATGGGAATTTAGAAATTAAACAAGACAAATGGAAGTTAATATATATCATAGTACAAATATTTATAAATTTTAAAATTTTAATTTGCATGTCACTCAATTTAAAATATCAAAATATCTATAAAAGTATAATGTCATGCGCAAACTATGAAATATGCTTTATTTTTAGAATAAGAAAAATAAATATCCATAAGACATATGCATAAATACTATTAGCATATTATGTAGGTATTAAAATTTCCAGTATACACTATAAGATCTAGTACATAACTTCTGTTGACATTAATAGCAAATTTTATTGTAATTTTGTTGACACAAACATCATGAATATATCATAATTGACACAAGCTTAGTAATTACTATAATTTATCATAACTGATAACTTACACCTAGAGCAAGTACTATCTTCTTCACTCTATACTTTAGATTAATGTAGATGGCTATACTTAAGAAATTCAATACAAAATGTCATAAACTTGTTCTTACATAAATAATTAAAATATTTGCATATTAGTGATAAAGTATGGACATGCTCTTTTCAACTGATCAAAAGTGCAGATGAGTGCTGATGAGTGCTGATTGGTGCTAATCAGTTCTAATTTATGCTGCTAAATACTTATGATAAGTGGAAAAAAACTGACCTTGTAAAAAAATACAAATATGGAGGAAGCATCATTGTTCTAAAGTGTACACGATATTGTTAGCACTAACTCATTCAATGATAATCATAACAAACCAAAACATAAGATTGGACAATCCTAAGTAAAGCTAACCACAACTAACTGATGGCAAAGTATATTAAGGAATGTGTTCGAGTATGAAAGTAGGTATTGTTATCCCATATTGATAAAATACAAAAAATATGAAAGTTGGTGTTATACCACATTGATAAAATTAAAGAGCTTGAGCATGTATGTGCATGACTTTTTCTTTATCGCCTACTTGATACAAAAAAATTTAACAGAATGTCGCATTTCTTTATGGCATCTGAATTAATGTTGTTGAAACGCATAACTAAACTTGCTATACCATGCACGATACATAAGGTGATAGGTTAAGGTTCTTGGGGCAATAATAATGCTCAACGATGTATATGTTGTCTAATTCAACTGGATCAAGTTCAATAGGGTCCTCCCAATTCTAATTTGTCTAATCGAATTGACCCTTTATTTCAAATTTAGAGTCAATATAGGTTTGAATTAGGTTGAAGTGGTTGCTTAAATACGACTCAACTTAGTCTCGACTTTTCTTTTTAATCTATGAGAACAAAGTTTGATCAGGGTCGTATGACTTATTACGTCAAATTTGTTTGAATCAATTCAGTCTTATTTTAAATTTATAGTCAATGTAACTCCAAATGAGTTGATTGATTTGTTAAATACAGGTTAATTTGACTTAGTTTATCTCTTATAACTTCCTCTATTTCTGATCATAAAAAATCCATGCTCACCTAAATTGATGATGATCATACACTAATATCAATCATCAATTAAGGCATATAAAAGTAGTTAGCCAATGAAATCTGGCTTAGTGGTTAAGATGGAGGCTCTGGATATATTAGTTCATAGTTTGATTCCCCATCCCCAGTTATATTGTAACTGTATTGTACTATTATTTGTAGGTCCTATAAATCAAAATAAGTAAATAATAAATTAATAACGTGAGTTTTTTACAACTCAAAAACAACAGTTATGATGTACCATGCCTCATATTGTATAGAAGCCATAAAGGTTTTGAGGCTTTAGGCCCATGCGAAATTGAAGGCCCATGTGACATACCTAATTTAAGATAATGTCCTATTTGAGAATCTAAAGGCAACTTAAAAACAACTCGATTAAAATTTAAACGTTATTCGATTGCTACTCGACCCACGGTTGACTTGAACCCACTGCCAAGACTAACCAAAATCAAAATTGACTCGAATAGGTTTCACTTGAAGTTTTTCAAATCCAAACTTAATTTAAGTTGTACTTGAAACCAAATCAAAATCCAATAATCTAAACATAATTGTAGCCAAAGTTAACCAGAATTCAACTTAAATTTAAACCAAAATTGTCTAACTAGTATATGAACCGAGTCTATTTTAATTTGAACTGAATTCAATTGAATTAACGCATTTTTCAGGCCTAGTTAGGCCTGAGAATCGGGTTGCTTCTCAGATTTGGGTGGGAGTGGTGAAATTAAAGTATGCAGACATTTAAAAATATTTATACACATGAGGTGAATTCTTTTCCAATTCAATTACTTATGTAATTTTGTTTCTCTTTTTACATCTCAATTTTATATTTAATAGCCATGGTTTAGGCAACATGTCGGTTGTTTGGGATCATTGCAGGCCCCAAGAATAGTATTGCAAGTTTCTGGGCCCACTCAAGTGTACAGACGACTTTGTTGTAGGGACGACCTCACTGACAAGTTGAATCTCAGCTTTAAATTACCAGTCCCTAATTTTTAGGATCCAGAAATTGAGCCTTAAATTTCGGTTCTAATTTTAGGAGACTCGCCATGTTTAATGCAAAAATTTTGCTACCTAATAAATTAATTTTTTTATTTATTTGGAGTTCGGGAGGGGGTGTTTAATCTTTTCCTAAATACTTTTATCTTCTATCTTTGCACAAAAAACGAAAGTTAAATCATTATGTTTGTAATTTTTTAATCTTAAGTACATGAAATATATAATAATTCATTCTTTAATTAACAGTAGAAATTAACTAATATTGCATTAAATTTAGTATTTGGAGAGTCATTTATAAGGGAAAAAAATAAAATAGAAAGAGTAGAGAAACAAAAGAAAAGTGAGTAAAAAATTAAAAAATTATTCATTTTCCTCTCTCTAAACCTATTCCAAGTTCTAGTATCGGATTTTTTTTAGGAACTGGAATTGATTGGACTAGTTCTTCTTTTAGGCACTAGAACTGGAATCATTTGATTGGTTCCGAATAGTTCTAGGGCACCCGAGAATCTTGTTCACCACTAACTTCAGCAAAGAAAAGAATCAAAATAGGCAAAGAGCAAGGGGGGAGAGGACAGTGTGGGCAGTGGCACGATGACAAAGAAGTTGCTAAAGGGGGGGTCCAGGGTTTCTAAGGAATTAGGTGGAACGACCCAAGAAATAAAAGCGAAGGACGTCAATGAAATGTGTGGAGGCAATTTTTGGATTTTGATTTTGTAAACATAGTCTGAGAGGGAAGCAAAATATGGGACCAATACTAGTTGACTAATTGATATCTTTTAAATTTTCTTTTAATTATTTGTTCGTCAGTAAAAAGTGGATGGAAACTTGGAAATTAAGTGAGGCAAACACAAGTTAATAAATATTATAGTTCAAATATTTATAAATTTTAAAATTTAGATTTGCATGTCACTCAATTTAGAATATCAAAATATCTATAAAAGCATAATGTCAAGCACAAACTATGAAATATGCTTTATTTTTAGAAACAAAAAAGACATAGCCATAAGAAATATGCATAAATACTATCAATATATTATGTTGATATTAAAATTTCCAGTATAAACTATAAGATCTAGTAAGTAACTTTACATTAATAGTATATTTTGTTATAATTTTGTTGACACTAACATCTTGAATAGACCATAATTGACACGAGGTTAGTGATTATTCTAATTGATCATAACTTATAACGTACACCTAGAGCAAGTACTATCATTTTGACTCCATGCTTAAGATTAATGTAGATGATTATAATTGCGCAAGAATTTCAATACAAAAAGTCACAAGACACATTCTTATATAAATAATTAAAATATTTTCATACTAGTGATTAAAGTATGGACATGTTCTTTTCAACTAATTATAAGTGCAGATGAGTGCTGATTGGTGCTAATCAGTGCTGATTGTTGCTTATGAATACTTATGATAAGTTTAAAAAGATAGACCCTATAACAAAATACAAATATGGAGGAAGCATTACTGAGCTAAAGGGGTACACAATATTATTAGCACCAACACGTTCACTTATAATCATAACAAAACAAAGCATAAGATTGGACAATCCAAAGTAAAGTTAAGCAAAACTAACCGATGGCAAAGTACATTGAGGAATGCATGAAGTATGAAAGTGGTTATTGTTGTCCCATATTCATAAGATACAAAGAATATGAAAGTGAGTGCTGTACTATATTGATAAAATTAAAGGAGGCTTGAGTATATATATAAGCTTGTGAGTTACTCTGTCCATTGCCAATTAATCTTGGGTTAGAACCTCATTTGAGGTTATGTGCATGGCTTTTTATCTATCTCTTAATTGATATAAAAAATTTTAATAGAATATCGCATTTCTTTATGGCGCCTGAATTAATGTTGTTGAAACTCATAACTAATCTTGTTGTACCATGCACGATATATAAGGTGATAGGTTAAGGACCTTGGGGCAATAATAATGCACAACAAGGTCTATGTTGTGTAATTCAACAGGATCAAGTTCAATGGGGGTCCTCCCAATTCTAATTTGTGTAATCCAATTTACCCTTATTTTAAATTTAGTGTCAATATAGGTTTGAATTAGGTTGAAGATGTCGGTTAAAAATGACTCAACTTAGCCATGACTTCTCTTTTCAATCTGTGTGAATAAGTTTGATCGGGGTCATATAACATATTACATCAAATTTGTTTGAGTCAATTCAGTCTCATTTTAAATTTAGAGTCAATGAAACTCCGAAGGTGTTGAAGTGATTAGTTAAATACATGTCAATTTGACTTAGTTTATCTCTCATAACTTCCTCTGTTTTTTATCATAGAAAATCTATGCTCACCTAAATTGATGATGATTATAGACTAATATCAATCACCAATTAAGGCATATAAAAGTGGATTAGCCAATAAAATCTTGGCTTAGTGGTTAAGATGGAGGCTTAAAATATATTAGGTCATAATTTGATTCCCCATCCTCTGTTATATTAGAATTGTATTGTACTACTATTCTCTGTTCTTATAAATTAAAATAAATAAATAAATAAATTATAATGTTATCTTTTCTACAACTAGAAAGGAGTAGTTATAATGTACCATGCATAATATTATACAGAAGTCATAAAGGTTTTAGGGCTTTAGGCCCATGCAAATAGAAGCCCGTGTGAGGTACCTAATTTGAGATAGTGTCCTAGTTGAGAATCTGTAGGCAATTTGAAAGTAACTCGATTAAAATTTAAACTTTGATTGATTTCTACTCGACCCATTGTGGACTTGAAGCCACAACCAAAACCAACCGAAACCAAAATGGACTTGAATAGGCTTCGCTTGAGGTTTTTCAAATCCAAACTTAATTTAAGCTATACTTAAAACCAAATTGAAATACAATAATCTGAACGTAATTGTATTCAAAGTTAACCCGAATTGAAATGGAATTAAAACCAAAATTGGTCAACTCATATATAAACCAAGCCTATTTTAATTTGAACTGAATTCAAATGAATTGACACATTTTTCAGGTCTGGCTAGGGGAGACAATGGAGTTGCTTCTCAGATTGGAGACCGGGGAGTGAAATTAAAGGATGCAGACAGTTGAAAATATTTAAACAAGTGAGGTGAATTTTTATCTGTTTCAGAGGTTTTCTCGTACATCGATAAAGATGACGTGGGGTAAAAATTCGAGCTTACTAGATGGCTCCTGATAGCTCACTAGAGGGCTTCCCTTTTCGGTTGAACCTGCAGAAAAGGCACCCCTGGGTTGTGGTCTGGGGAACGCCTCTCTAATGGTCAAATCAAAGGAGGGGTCAAAAGATATAAATGCAGTAAGAAATGGTACAGCTAATCCTTGTTCAGGTCAAATGTATCAGGTTCTGAATCCGTTTTCTGAGGTGGGTAAGTGAGTATTTATACTCTTTGTAACAAGGGGTAGGATGCTAATATCACCTAAGAGGCCCCCAGAGCGGGCTGTCATCTGCTTGTCCTGCTTGTGCCTTCATTGCGAGCCCCAAGGATCCCATTTTGGGCCCCCTTATGCTTGGTTGGGACTATCCCTCGGTTGGGTGTCCTTGGGTCTTCAGGGAAAATCATAAGTCTCGGATCACTTAGCCCCTCAAATTTTACCTATACGTGGGTCCACCTTCATAGTCAGGTGAAATGTGGAATAATTTCAACGCAACTTTGGTCGGTAGGTTTCCAAAAATGGTCCATCCTTAGCCAGGTTCCCTTGCTTGTTCTAACATTTGGAGGTTAGTTAATATCGTTCTATGGTTTCCAATGCTGGCCGGCGTCACGATGTTCCGTCCATTGTGGTATGAAAGAGTGTCGCTCCACAGGTGGGCTCTGCACCACGCATTTGTTTGTCCTCTGCATTGAATATCTTCTCTGAACAATATGGGATTCCCTCGTTAATTGACGACGGACGAGATGGCATTGTACGTGCTAGGCAATTTCGAGTGGTATCGCACAGAGGTGGTGTTCCCCCCGGGCCCCTGTCGTATAATTACAGAGAGTTATGCTCGAACTTCGATCTTGCTGTGGCTGAAGAGTACACCCAGGACTATAAGGTCCCCAGGTTACCCCCGGTGGTATTCATGACGATGCTGCTCAATGACACCGTGAAGGTTGGTGTGCTAAGTGGGTGGATGATTTCGAGAATGGAATCGGCCCTCAAAGAGTTGTAGTGGAACACTTTTCAAGCATGGACTAGGCATAACAGGGGTGGGATCATGGAGGCCCATCGACATGAAGCGTCCAGTGACTCGGATAAGGAGGAGAGTTCGGGGTCTGGGGGCAAAACCCCCATTCCAACGATGATGGTGAAGAGTGAGGCTTAGCTAGTGGTGGCAGTTGAGGCGTGCCTTCTGCATTTCTCTTCGTCCTCTTTTCTTTTTTCTCTTTTTTTTTTTTTTTTGGCTCTGTAAGTGTTTGAAATAAAATGACAGCTTGCCTCCTGGGGTCGTTGCCTTAGTCTTTATATTTCTGTGTACCATTGTTACCCAAGCGGCCCTATCACCCCAGCCTACCTTGGTGATGCTACGAGGCTCGTCTTTAGGCAGAATCCTAAGCGAGCAGCCTCATGGCCCCTTTTATAGACCGGACATCAGTTATGGCAACCTAGGGAGCAGGCTCCCTACTACTTAACGCCACGTGGTAAGAATTAGTGGTGCCTTGACATTGGGTAGTTTTAGGAATGGGTGATCCTCCTTTATCACCTTCTGCCTTTTCTATAAAAAGGGGAGCAAGCATTCCTATGAAGGGCCATTTGAAAGCGCTCTTGAGCTCTTAGAGAGGGAGAGAAGTTTTCAAGGAGAAATGGAGAGAGACTCTGTTTGTGACTCCAATCAGAGTCCTGGTTTGTGATCATATCCATGGCCTTTCCCTCTTTTAGAGAGACTGAGGAGATGGCTGACTACGTATGGGAAAACTTCCGATGGCATTGGAGGAGTGCCTCACGCCCTCTGCGTCTACTCTTCGAAGACTACCGGGAGCTATGTCCGCACTTTGTTCTATCGAAGGTAGAGTGCGTGACTTCGAACTACCCAAATTAGTTCAGGCCAGCTTCTATACCATGTTGCTTAATGATGCTGTAGGATTGGACATTGTAGGTGAATTTATAGCCGCTGACTTGAAGGCGTCCCTTGAAGGTTTGCGATGGTCGTCCTTTGACTCATGAATGTACGTCAATAGGAGCAGCCTTCTGGAGACATAGCTCCGGCAACGGTCTCCCCTAGGAGATGCTCAGGGGTCCGTGAATGATCGAGAAGAGAGCTCGGGCTCCAACAATCCCCCTCCCCCTTCTAGTGATGAAGAGTAGGGCTAGCTTTTCTGCAGTACTTCCCCGCATTGTGCTTCTTTACATTCCTCTTTATGTGGTGCGTCTGTAATTGCAAGCTTAGATAATAAAAGGTCGATCCCTTTTCCAAAGGACTGATTTTTTTTTACTGTGTTCCTACTTCGAATGATCCCCTCTGGACCTTTATGTCCTCCCTCGACCCGGCCTGGTGATCAGGTCTCGAGGAGCTCGTAAGGTGGGCCCATATATTTTATTTTATTCTTATTATTATTCTAGCTCTAGGTTGCCAGGGCCACGTGTCAAAAGCGGATTGGCTGGTTGTCGCTTTGGGAAGTGCGCCGTCCTTCGGGCTACCTTCCCCTCACCATAAAAAAGGGGGAGGGGTGGCTTCTTCAGTAGGTGATATCCACAAATTTCTTTGGCCTTTGCTAGGGAGAGATGGAGTGAGAGGAGGAAGATGATCCTATTCCCAAACTTCACCAACACCAAGGAGGTAGCTGAGTATGTCCGGGATACTTTTCATTGATCTCTAAGGGGGTCCTCGGCTTTTGGCCCAAACCCGCTCCTTTAGGACTATCACGGCCTCTGGTTGAGCTTCAACCTTGATGTGGCGACATGGTACGCCCATGATTCCGACATTCCGGAGATGGTGCAGGCGATCGTTTACGCCATGGTCCTCAATGACAAAGCGGAACTAGGGCTGTCGTGTAGGATTGACATGAACTACACAATGTCATTCCTACGTCGCCCGCACTAGACTATGATGGATAGCTAGCTGTGGGGAATCGAGCTAAGGCTCCAGAGGGGTAAGATCTCTCGTCTTACGAATCCACCTGCAGACCCTGCGGCATCGAGTGGCCTAGTGGAGGATTCAGGTTTAAGCGATGCTCCCCCTGTGTCCAGTGATGAAGAGTAGGCATAGAAATTTCGTTGTATCTTTCTTTCTTTGTTGTCGTCTTCATCATTTGTAAAAGTTGACTAATAATTACGTATTTCAAATAATAAAATAATTGTCCTGTTTATCCAAACTTAATCTCTTGCTTGATATCTTTTCGTTCTGCTCGATACTTTCATATTGTTTAGTCTTTCGTGGGTTGGTTAAGCAATGTTCGACCTATCACCATAGCCGTATATCACTCAGCCTTTTAGGTCGTGTGGTCGAACCGTAGCCCCCTTGGAGGCCAGAGATATAGCGACAGGCCATAAGGCTGTGCTCCTGGGCTGTAGCGACCGAACATGAGGCCGTGTTTATGGATCCTTAGTCTCCATTAGGGTTAGGAGTGTAGCGACTGGCCACTAGGCCGTACTTAAGGACCCTTGGCCCCAGTTGGGCCTAAGAGTATAGTGACTGGCCATGAGGCCGTGCTTAAGGTCCCTTAGCCTACATTTGGGCTAAGGGTATAGTGACTGGCTAAGAGGTGTGCTTTAGGACCCTTAGTTCCCATTGGGGCCAAGAGTATAGCGACTGGCCATGAGGCCGTGCTCAAGGTCCCTCATACCCCATTGGGGCTAAGAGTATAGCAAGCGGCCAAGAGGCCGTGTTTTAGGACTCTTAGCCTCCATTGGGCCAAGGGTATAGCGATTGGCTCTAAGCCCATGTTTATGAATCCTTAGACTGAGCTGCTCTATCCTTGACCTTTACTGGGGCTACAAGTGAACCGCATGCCCTTGGGCTGAGCAGATGGACCATCCTCTTCCCCGGGGTCAAGGGTGATGTATCAATCGGGGGTGGTTCCTAGTCGCCACGTGTCACCTCAGGTGCTATGTGTCAGGATGCCGTTCCTTTGAGTTTTTCGAAAAAAGCGCCCCTTTTCTTCCCCCCTACTTCCCTTATATAAGCAAAGTGCGCTCCTTTGGGGTCAGTCATTTACTTCATCCGCAAAAATCTTCTAGAGAGAGAAGTGGAGTTCTAGAGAGAGAAGCTCTACCACCCCCTTAATCTATATTCAAACTCACTGTAGCATCTTCAACCCCCTCCTTTGAATCTTCAAAGGAATTGTGCGTGCCTTCATCCCTGCCTTCAACCTGCTCTTCATCCTTCTTCATTTTCTGCAGTTACACCCTTGTACCTCCTTTAAGGATTGTTGCTGTATTATGTATTACGTGATTATGCATTCATCCTGTTCATCAAATGGGGACGTCCCTGAGGTGCCCGTCAGTCCCCAGCGCATGGGCCGGTACCCTCAGTTCCCCAGCCTCCCGACTTTTATTGATGGCCGGGTGGCGGCAAAGGTACCCCCAAAAAATCAGTTTAGGGAACCCAAGAAGATTTCCTATGTGGTGCCGATTTTTGAGCCCGACACTCCCTCATGATCTAGCTACAAGTATTCTTCCACCCCTAGTATCCTTAGTATTGAAGAGGAGGTTTCATACCCATAGGAAATCACTATAGCTAACTTTATAAATGATTTCCAGGCACAATGAATGGCCAAGACGAAGTCCACCCCCCGCGTTAGAACCCTAGATGAGCTTCTGGCTGAAGGAACCCTTAAAGGCAATCTTCACTCCGCCTCAAGCCCTCAAAGGTCGGGTCTTCTCTACTAGCTCTATTTCCTGTTCCACCGAGACGTCCACAACCAAGAAATCTACCTCCACATTCTTCGCCTTTCCCTTGTCTCCAAAGCATAAGGGAAGATGGATCTTTCCAGTTGCGTTTACCTCTTGTCCCCCAAAGCCCAGTATGGGGTGGACCAATGGGATGATGTTCCTTTCGAGATATGTCAGTTTCTTCAGGCAGTCCCATGTGATGATGTCCACGGAGCTCCCTGCGTCGATGAGGATTCTTCGTACGATAGCACTGGCCACCTTCATCTCTACTACCAATGGGTCATTATGTGAGGATGCAAAACGTGGGGACCGTGACGCGACTTCCTTGTTCCACCGTAAGGACCTACTGAGCCCCTCGTAGCTGAGCCTTCCATGCGGACCGGGTGATGCCTTAAACGTATCCGCTGGCAATAGTCGCCACTATCTCCGTTGAACATTCCTCGTTTTGTGGTTCGGGCCACGTGGGTTCACGATCATTTCGCAAGAACCGCGGGCCCCATTTCAAGAATCGATTAATCTGCCCTTTGTCTGCTAGCTGATGAAGAGCTTTCCTCAGCTCTCGACATTCAACGATCGTGTGCCCGTTTTGCTCGTGGAACTCTCAGTATTTTCGGGCGTTTTGGGGTTTAAGCGCAGAGGTCATGGGAGGCGGTCTCTTCAGCATAGGGTGATCCCTTACTTGCATGAGGATGCTTCGAGGATCTATGGTAAACTGTGGATCAGCAAACTCGAGCCGCGATCTACGGTCTCCGAAGCTATGATCCCTGTCCCCCCTTTCCGGGTTCCTGTCGACAGGGGTTTTGTCTTTCCTTGGGGTGTCGGAGCTATCGGCACAAATCTCAATGGCACGGATGAAGTCTGCGGCTTTTCTCAGCGCTTCCGCAAGGATGGTCTCCTTCTGCTTGACCAGCGAGAACTTGAACTGCCCACTTCTTGAGCCATTTAGAAAGGTGGTGTATGCAACCCCATCTTCTAAGTACAGATCAATGAGGACCGCCACTTGGTGGAAACGTTTGACGAAGTCTGCCAGAGATTCTTGCGGATATTACTTAATCTTGGAAAGGTGTGTGCTGGTTCGCCTCTCCTTTCAGTTGGAGATGAATTGGCTAATGAACCTGTCCGCTATATCTTGGAAGCAGAAAATGATTTCTGGTGGCAAGCCGTTAAACCATGACTATGCCACTCCTTTGAGAGTGGCGGGAAAATATTGACAATACGCTACATCGTCCACATCCTGGATGTACGTCTGTGCCTTGTACACCTCCAGATGCTCCTCATGGTCAGTTGTACCATCATAGAGGTCCACGGTGGGCATCTTCACCTTCCCGTACCGTGGAGCATTGATGATTTTCGCGCTGAACGACGTGGAGAATGGGACAGCCCTCGCTCGGGCGGCCGTGCCGGATACTTTGATGGGGGTTTCCAGTCACCTCTCGATTTCCACCAATGATGGACTCCTTCGGGGAAGGCGACCTCTCTGGGATGCGGGAGGAGTGCGATCGCGCTGCCGTGACCGTAAACCATGCTTTTCGCGAGGGGAACTCCGAGTGCGCTCATGGTTCGAACGGCGCTCAAGAGTACATTGCCGCTCAAAGACCCTCCTCTGGGGGCGTGAGGCTTGCTCTTGCTCTTCAAATCAAGCAGTTTATCAAGCGTGTCTCGTATAAGGCATTGCCGCAGTGGTTGACCTCGCTGGGCATCCATGACTTGTGTGATGGTTATGCTAGGCATTAGCCCCAATGGAACGACCGTGGTTGTCCTCCTGAGATCACTGGTCCCCACTACCATGAAGGCCTTCTTGTATGCTCTCGCTGTGACAGAGGGATGTTGCAGGATCGTGTCTATGGGAGGGCTCGCATCCCTAGTGGGCACATGCTCGAAATGAGGAAGAGGCCTTGCCGAGCTTGTTGCCTCCACTACTTTCTTCACCTGCTCAGATACTTGTTGCATTATGGCATCGGTCATGGTGGACATGAAATTTTTGAGGGCGTCCACCGTGACGTAAGTCTCTTGTCTTACTGGGGGTTGATCGACTGGGACGGGGTCTGCCCAAGAGCTTTCTGAGGCATCCACGGCCTCATAAGGGGTCAGTGCCTCAACAAGGGTGCTTTATCTCTTCTAGCCCGTGCCCCCGTAACGTAGCTAACTACCATCGTTCACCGATTTCTTCCTCACAGACGGCGCCAAATCCATTTCGGAGATTTTCTCGTACCTCGATAAAGATGATGTGGGTTAAGAATTTGGGCGTATGGGATGGCTCCTGACAGCTCAATGGCAGGCTTCCTTCTTCGATTGAACCTACAAAAAGGGCATCCCCGGATTGTGGTCCGAGGAATGCCTCTCCCTCGGTCAAGTCAAAGGAGGGTCCAAAAGCTATAAATACAGTAAGAAACGGTGCAGCTAATCCTTGTTCAGGTCAAATGTGTCAGGTTCCAAATCCCTTCCCTGCGGTGGGTAGGTGAGTATTTATATAGTCTTTTTAACAAGGGGTAGGATGGTAATTTCACCTGGGAGGCCCCCAGAGCGGGCTGTTGTCTGCTTGTCCCGCTTGGGCCTTTATTGTGTGCTCTAAGGATCTGATTTTGGGCCCCCTTGTGCTTGGTTGGGACTGTCCCCCGGTTGGGTGTCATTGGGCCTCCTCAGAGAATCATAAGTCCGGGATCATTTTCCAATTTAATTGCTTATGTAATTTTGTTTCTCTCTTTTAACATCTTAATTTTATATTTAAAAGCTATGTTTTAAACAACATGTCAGTCGTTTGGGATCATTGCGGGCACGAAGAATAGCATCGCAAGTTTTCGAGCCCACTCAAGTGTACAGACGACTTTGCAGCAAAGATGAGAATAGCTATGAGTTGAATCTCATAATTAAATGGCCAACTCCTAATTTTTAGTAACTAGAACTAGAACCTCATGTTGTGGTTATGATTTTAGGATATCCGCCATGCCTAATGTTGAAATTCTACCACCCAATAAATTAATTTTTTTATTTATTTGGAGTTGGAGAGGTTGTGTTTAATATTTTCTAATTCACCCTTATTTTCTATCTTTGCACAACAAACAGAAGTTAAAAGATTAAGTTTGCATTTTTTAAATCTTAAGTACTTGAAATATGTTATAATTCATTCTAGAATTAGTGGTAGAAATTAGCTGATATTGCATGAAATTCAGTATTTGGTGAGTCATTTATAAGAAAAAAAAATCAAATAGAAAAAGCATAGAGAAACAAAAGAAAAGTTAGAAAAAATTAAAAAATTATTCATTGCTCTCTCTAAATTGGTTGCTGGTTCTGGTTTCGGATATATTTTTTAAAAACCAACATCGATTTGACAAGTTTCACTTTTGTGAAACTAGAATTGGAACCATTTAACTGGTTCTGAATAGGTTCCAGGGTACCAGAGAATCTTAATCACCACTAATTTTAGCTAAAGGACATAATCAAAGTAGGCAAAGAACAAAGGGGTAGAGAAGAGAAAGAGGAAGAGAGAGAGAGATAAGAGTGCGGCCGGCGGCACGACGGTGAAGTAGTTGGTGAATAGGGGGTCGAGGGTTTGTGAGGAACTAGGGGGAATAACCCAAGAAACAAAAGGGGAGGACCTCAATAAAATGTGGGCGGCAATTCTTGAATTTTGATTTTTTTAACAAAGCCCGGGAGGGAAGCAAGATGCAGGACCAATACTAGTTGACTAATTGATATCTTTTAAATTTTGTTATGTTTATTTGTTCAAAAGTAAAAAGTCGATGGAATTTAGAAATTAAACAAGCCAAACCCAAGTTAATAAATATTACAGTTCAAATATTTATAAATTTTAACATTTTGATTTGCATGTCACTCAATATAGAATATCAAAATATCTATAAAAGTATAATGTCATGCCCAAACTTTGAAATATGCTTTACATTTGGAATAACAAAAGTACATAGCCATTAGACAAATGCATAAATACTATTAATATATCATGGTGATATTAAAATTTCCAATGTAAACTATGAGATCCAGTATGTAACTTATGTTGACATTAACAGCATATTTTATTGTAATTTTGTTGACACTAGCATTTTGAATACACCATTATTGACACGAGCATAGTAATTAGCCTAATTTATCATAACTGACAACTTATACCTAGAGCAAGTACTATCTTTTTGACTTTAGGCTTGAGATTAGTGAAGATGGTTATACTAACTTAAGAATTTCAATACAAAAAGTCGTAAAACTCATTCTTATATAAATAATTAAAATATTTTCATATTAGTGGTTAAAGTATGGACATGTTCTTTTTAACTGATCATAAGTGCAAGTGAGTGCTACTGAATGTTGATTGGTGGTAATCATGGCTGATTTATGCGGATGAATACTTATGACAAGTTGAAAAAAACCAACCGTATAGTAAAAAACAAATATTGAGGAAGCATTATTGATCCAAATTGTACACAATACTGTTAGCACTAAATTCACTTATAATCATAACAAACCAAAACATAAGATTGGACAATCCAAAGTAAAGCTAAGCAAAACTAACCGATGGCAAACTACATCAAGGAACGTCTTAGAGTATAAAAGTGGGTATTGTCATCTCATATTGATAAAATACAAAGAATATAAAAGTGGGTATTGTACTACATTGATAAAATTAAAGAGCTTGAGAATATATATAAGCCTGTAAGCTACTCCACCCACTGCCAATTGGTTTTGGGTTAGAACCTCATTTGAGGCTATGTACATCACGTCTTGTTTAACGCCTAATTGATATAAAAAAATTTAACAGAATGTCACGTTTCTTTATGGGTCTAAATTGATGTTGTTGAAACTCGTAACTAATCTTGTTGTACCATGCATGAAATATAAGGTGACATGTCAAGGACCTCGGGCCAATAATAATGTGCAGTAAGATACATACCTGCCATGTCTAATGTTGAAATTTTACCACCTAACAAATTAATATGTATTTTTTTATTTGAAGTTGGAGTGTGGGTGTTTAATATTTTTCGATCCTATATACCTTCATCTTCTGTCTTTACACAAAAAAAACGAAAGTTAAATCATTAAGTTCGTATTTTTCTAATCGTAAGTACTTGAAATATATAATAATTCACTCTTGAATTAGTGGACGAAATTAACTGATATTGCATTAAATTTAGTCTTCGCAGAGTCATTTAGATGGGAAAAAATCAAATGGAAAAAGGATAGAGAAACGAAAGAAAAGTTAGTAAAAATTAAAAAATTATTCATTTACCTCGCTCTAAACCGATTCTCAGTTCTGGGTTCGGATTTTTTTTTTTTTTAAAGAACCAAAACCTATTGGACTAGTTCCTTTTTTTAGAAACTAGAACTGAAACCACTTGGTTGGTTCCGAATAGGTTCTAGGGTAATCGAGAATCTTGTTCACTACTAACTTCAGTTAAAGCAAAGAATCAAAGTAGGCAAAGCGCAGGGGGGAGAGAGGAGAGCGCAGGTGGCGGCACGATGATGAAGTAGTTGGCGAATAGGGGTTCGAGGGTTCGTAAGGAACTGGGGGCGGGATGACCCAAGAAATAAAAGGAAAGGAACTCAATAAAATACGGGAGGCAATTTTTAAATTTTTTTTATGATTATTTGTTCATGGGTAAAAAGTGGAGGGAAATTTAGAAACTAAGGAAGACAAATACAATTTAATGAATATTACAGTTCAAATATTTATAAATTTTAAAATTTTTTATTTGCATGTCAATCAATTTAGAATATCAAAATATCCATGAAAGTATAGAATTATGCATTTTTCTTAGAATAAGAAAAGTACATAGCCATAAGACATATGCATAAATACTATTGATATATAATGTTAATATTAAAATTTCCAGTATAAATTCTAAGATCTAGCATGTAACTTATGTTGACATTAATAGCATGTTTTATTGTAAATTTGTTGACGCCAACATCTTAAATACACCATAATTGACATGAGCTTAGCAATTAATCTAATTTATCATAACTGAAAACATACACCTAGAGCAGGTACTATCTTTTTGAATCCACACTTGAGATCAGTGCTAATTGGTGCTAATTAGTGCCAATGGTTGTTGATGACTTTTTATGATAAGTGGAAAAGAATAGACCCTATAACAAAACACAAATATGGAGGAAGCATTATTGATCTAAAGTATACACAATAGTGTTGGAACTAACTCATTCTCTTATAATTATAACAAACCAAAACATAAAATTGGACAATCCTAAGTAAAGTTAAGTAAAATTAACCGATGGCAAAGTACATCAAGAAACGTATTAGAGTATAAAAGTGGGTATTGTTGTCTAGTATTGATAAAATATAAAGAATATGAAAATGGGTGTTGTACGACTTTAATGAAATTAAAGGATTTGAAAATATATATAAGCTTATAAGTTACTTCACCCATTGCAAATTGGTTTTGGGACAGGACCTCATTTGAGGTTATCTGCATCACCTTTTTTTATTGAATAATTGATATAAGAAAATTTAACAGAATGTCATGTTTCTCTATGATGTCTGAATTAATGTCGTTGAAACTCATCACTAATCTTGTTATACCATGCACGATATATAAGGTGATTGGTTAAGGACCTTGGGGCAATAATAATGCGCAACGAGGTATATGTTATCTAATTCAATTGGATCAAGTTAAATGGGGTTCCTCCCAATTTTAATCTGTCTAATTCAATTTACCCTTATTTCAAATTTAGAGTCAATATAGGTTTGAATTAGGTTGAAGTGATCAGTTAAATATGACTCAACTTAGTTACAACTTCTCTTTTTAATCTATATGAATAAGTTCAATCAGGGTCGTATGACGTATGACATCAAATTTGTTTGAATTAATTTGGTCTCATTTTAAATTTAAAGTAAATGTAACTCCAAAGGAGTTGAACTAATTAGTTAAATACATGTTAATTTGACTTAGTTTGTCTCTCATAACTTCCTCTGTTTGTCTTCATAGAAAGTCTATGCTCGCCTAAATTGATGATGATCATACACTAATATCAATCATCAATTAAGGCATATAAAAGTGGGTTAGTCAATGAAGTCTTGGCTTAGTGGTTAAGGTGGACGCTTCGGATATAGTAGGTCATAGTTTGATTCCCCATCCTCATTTATATTGTAATTGTATTTTACTATTTTTTCCGGGTCTTATAAATCAAAAATAATAAATAAATAAATAAATAATGTGAGCTTTTCTACATCCCAAAAAGAGAGATTGTGATGTACCACACGTAATATAATATAGAAGCCATAAAAGGATTTTCGACTTTATGCCCATGCAAAATTGAAGGCCCGTGTGAGATACCTAATTTGAGACAATGTCTTAATTGAGACTGTGAAGGCAACTTGAGAATAACTCAATTGAAACTTAGACTTTCTTTGATTTCTTCTCGACCCAGGGTTGACTTGAACCCAGAACCAAAACCGATCCAAATCACAATTGGCTCGAATAGGCTTCAGTTGAAGTTTTTCAAATCTGAACTTAATTTAAGCTGTACTTGAAATCAAATCAAAATTCGACAACTGAACATAATTGTATCCAAAGTTAACCCAAATTGAACCTAAATTTAAACCAAAATTGTTCGACTAGTAAATGAACCGAGCCTATTTTAATTTGACCTGAATTTAAATGAATTATCGCGTTTTTCAGGCCAAATTAGGGTAGAAAATGGGGTTGCTTCTCAGATTTGGAGGGGTAGGGATGAAATGAAAAGCTGCAGATATTTGAAAATATTTAAACAAGTGAGGTGAATTCCTTTCCAATTTAATTACTTATGTAATTTTGTTTCTCTCTTTCCACATCTAAAAAAGCTATGTTTTAGACAACATGTCAGTCGTTTGTGATTATTTCGGGCCCAAAGAACAGCATTGCAAGTTTCCGGGCCCACTCAAGTGTATAGACGACTTTGCTGCAGACACGAGCACATCGACGAGTTGAATCTCAGCTTTAAATTACTAGCCCCATATTTTTAGGAACCATAACTGGAACATCAAGTTTCAATGCTGATTTTAGGATACTCACCATACCTAATGTTGAAATTTTACCACATAATAAATTGATTTTTTTATTTATTTGGAGTTGGAGAGGGGGTGTGTAATCTTTTCCTATATACCTTCATCTTCTATCCGTAGACAAAAAACAAAAGTTAAATCATTACGTTTGTACTTCAGTAATCTTTAGTACTTGAAATATATAATTATTCATTCTTGAATTAGTGGTAGAAATTAACTGATATTGTGTTAAATTCAATATTTGGAGAGTCATTTATTAGGGGAAAAAAATCAAATAGAAAAAGAATAGAGAAACAAAAAAAAAGTTTGTAAGAAATTAAAAAATTATTCATGTTCCTCTCTAAACTGGTTCTAGGTTCTGGTTTCGATTTTTTTTTAAGGAACCGAAGTCGATTGGACCAATTCCACTTTTTAGGGACTAGAACTGTAACCATTTGACTGGTTTTGAATAGGTTCTAGGGTACTAGTGAATCTTGTTCAACACTAATTTCAGCTAAAGCAAATTATCAAGGTGGGCAAAGAAAAAGGGGGAGGACAGAGAGACAGAGAGGAGAGTCCGGGCGGCGGCACGATGATGAGGTAGTTGGTGAATTGGGGTTGAGGGTTTGTGAGGAACTTGGGTTGGGGGGGGGGGGGGGGGACGACCCAAGAAATAAAAGGAAAGGACCTCAATAAAATGTGGGAGACAATTTTTGAATTTTAATTTTGTAAACAAAGCTCGAGAGAGACAAAATATGGGACCAATACTGGTTGACTAATTGACATCTTCTAAATTTTCTTATGATTATTTGTTCATGAGCAAAAAGTGGATGGAAATTTAGAAATTAATCAAGGCAAATGCAAGTTAATAAACATTATAGTCCAAATATTTACAAATTTTAAAATTTTGATTTGCATCTCACTTAATTTAGAATATCAAAATATCTTTGAAAGAATAGTGTCATGCCCAAACTATGAAATGTGCTTTATTTTTAGAATAAGAAAAGTACATGGCCATAAGACATATGCATAAATACTATTAATATATTATGTTGAAATTAACATTTACAGTATGAACTATAAGATCTAGTACGTAAATTATGTTGACATTAATAGCATATTTTATTGTCAGCAAAGATGATCCTACATAAAAAGATGGAGAACAGAGAGGGGAGTATAGAGTTTTCAATTTTCATAGACAATCTACCCCACAATCAGGACCCTATTGAACTGAGAAGGATTTTCAGTAGATTTGGAAGAGTAACGGATGCTTACATCCCAAGGAAACTTAGGACGAAATCCAGGAGGACATTCGGTTTCATCAGATTTTCATCCAAACAGGCGGCTGATTGTGCAGTTCAAGTCATGAATGGCACATTCATCAATCAACATAAGATATTTGTTGCTTGGGCTAGATTTCAGAAATCTACCAAGAACAACGGGAGAGGTAGGGGTTTCGAGAAATGACGAGATGCAAGCAAGGTCCAATCAAAGAGAAAATGGGTCTGAGTTCCCAAAAAGCAGGCAGCGAATGGACCAGGATAAGGATTATGAGTCAAGAAGGGCGCAGTGACGTCAAGACACTCACTGAAGTTGATGGGGCGCTAAGTGTATCAACCGTAGAATGGCTAAAGAAGAGCCTAGTCTGTCACTCTGATCATCCAAGAGATGCAAGCTGCCTGGCGAATGCAATTTTGTTTGAACTCCCAATGTGCCTAAAAGCTACGGATATGGGTATGTTCAAATTCATCCTCACTTTTGAATCACAAGAGGAAGCCCTCTCAGTCTTACAGGAGTATAGAGACATTCTGTCATACCGGTTTCGAGTTGTTAACCCTTGGGATGATTTGGAGGTTTGTGAGCCGAGAAGAGTTTGGCTTGAGCTCTATGGTGTCCTCGGTCAGGCCTGAGACTTGGAAAACTCTCAGAAAATAGTGCAATGATGGGGAGAGATGGTTTGTGTTGATTATGCAACGAGAGAAGTATCAACCTTCTCAGTTCCAAGAGTCTTGGTGGACACCACATGTATGAGTTTCATAACAGGCCAGGTCCTTCTGCAAGTTCAAGGGAAGGGTTTCCGGGTTTTTATCCAAGAAGCAAAAGCATCTGTTTGTTTAGGCAAGATCAAACAGACACATGATCAGGCTGTTAAGAAATCAACTCCTAGTTATCAGAGTTCAGATGAGGAAGATGATCACTACTTAAGTCCGGAAGTAAACTGTGAAGAAGTTGAACAGCCTTCCCAGATTGATGATTCAGAACGAATTCTGGATAGCTATCAACAGGGCAAGGAATTTCAAAAGTCACCTAATGAAATTTCTGATTCTCGGGAAGAGGAGCACTGCCTTGGGGATGCAACACAAAATTTCTAACAGTATGATATAGGCAGAAAAATTGTTAAGCTACAACTAGTATTTTCTAGCTTTCATGCTATTTTATTTCTTTTTTTTTTTTAATTTCCTTGTTAGTCTGTTTTGAGCATGCTGAGCTGGCACTGTCATTCTGACAGAGTTAGTTAGCAGAATCTTAGGGGAAGGCAATGTAATGGTGACTGTTATATGCACTGAATTGGATGAGGGAAGAATGGAGATTTTGATTCCACAAATTACCTCTCTCTCTTTCTCTCTCTCTCTCTCTCTCTCTCTCTCTTTCTTATTCCATTAACCCCCGTTGTCAACATCAGTATTTTTTCGAGGTCCTCTTTCATTCTATCTTGAGTGATCTCCTAGAATTACTGCATCATTGGTATCAGAGCTCAGATCATTTGGGCACCACAGCCTAACGAAAAACAGGGCAAAGAAGCTGGCTCCTACCCGTAACGTTGCTGCAATGGAAGAATCCCTTAGAGCTATCCTAGAAGAATAGAGACAGTGGCTCCAGACCTAGATTAATGATCAGAATCAGAGGATAGCTGATCAACAGCGACAAATGTTGGAACAACAACAAAAGCAAATGCAGGACCAACAACAACACCTTGATGATCAACACCAAAGAATGCTCAATCAGATTATGAGGAGGTTGGAGGAACAATCCAAAGTAATAGATCCTCAGCCTCACAGAAACTTGGAACAACGATTGAATGGAGGTAATTTCCAGTTTAATCCCAAACTGGAATTCCCTTGTTTTGAGGGTCATGACCCTAAGGGTTGGATCAAAAAATGCACCCCGTACTTTGGCCTGTGTTGAATTCCTGATGACCAAACAGTGGATTTAGCTTCTCTTCATTTGAAGGGAGTAGCTGAGGTCTGGTTTAGTTGCTATATGATTGGTAGAAGGGGGGTTACATGGGAAAAATTTATCGTTGATATATGTGCTAGATTTAAAGACAGTTTGGGAAGTAAGGTTGTAGAGGACTTTAATCGTTTACAGCAAGTGCGAACCTTGGATGAATACCGTGCTAAGTTTGAGGAGCTGAAGGCCCTATTGTTGATAAGAAACCTCACCATGCCTGACTCCTACTTCCTAGAAAGCTTCATTGGGGGACTTAAGCCTCTGCTGTGAAACCCTTAGTGAGGGCTTCTAATGCTATAACACTGGATGTAGCTATTGAACAAGCCAGACTGCATGAAGAACATATCTTAGCCCTCAAAATACCCCATGAAAAACCCCACAAAAGCTTTTCAAATTTTGTCCAAACTCCACAAAAATCCCAACCTTTTATGCCTAATTCCCTAACCCAAAATCCACAAAAAGCCTTGCTCCCAGCTCCCAAATATCCTAACCCTGTTTCTACTCCAAAAACCCAATGCCACCCCCAAGGTTTATTCCAGCTGCAGAGAGAGCTGCAGAGAGAGCTGAGAAACTTGCTAAGGGTCTTTGCTGCCTTTGTGACCAACCATTCGAGGGAGGTCACAAATGTGGTAACAAAGAAAAGCAATTGTTTTTGGTGGAGGTTATGGATGAAGTTGATGGGAATGAAGAAGTGGATAAAGATGTTGAAGAGGCTGAGAATGAAGCGGAGAATGTTGTTCCTCAAATTTCAATACACGCTATGAGTGGAAGTGTGGGTTTCCAGGCTATGAGGGTCAATGGCCATGTGGGAAAGAAACAGATACACATCCTGATAGATTCGGGCAGCACTCATAACTTCCTTGATGAAAACCTTGCCAAAAAATTAGGATGTGAATTGGAAACTATGACAGCTCAATAAGTCACAATAGCGGATGGGAACAGAATGCAGTGTCACTATACTTGCAGAGAGTTTAAGTGGACACTCCATAGCACTGAATTTCAATATGAGGTTTATTTGTTGCCTTTAGGGGCCTGTGACCTGGTGCTTGGAGTCCAGTGGCTGTCAACACTGGGTACAATCAAGTGGGATTTTAGTCAAATGAGGATGGAGTTTACCTATGCTAATCGACTGCATGTATTAAGGGGCATTAAGAAAGGGGTGGCCCAACTTATGTCTCAGGAGAACCTTCCAAAAGCATTACAAACTGCAGCTCAGCTTTTTATGTTACAGTGCACACCTGAAGAATCCTTCTCTTTGCTGACCCTGACTGCAGCACCTACTGATATTCCACAGCCAATGCAAATCCTCCTAGATTCATTTGAGGATATTTTCAAGTTGCCTTATGGTCTTCCGCCTCGTATAGGGCACTTTGACCATCGGATTCCTTTGAAAGAAGGAACATCACCCATCAACATATGGCCATACAGATACCCTCTCAAGCATAAAGACATAATTGAAAAGTTGATTTCTGAAATGCAAGAAAAGGGTGTGATTCAACTAAGTGCAAGTTCGTATGCATCACCAGTGGTTTTGGTTGGCAAGAAAGATGGAACATGGAGACTCTGTGTTGATCACAGAGAGCTCAATAAGCAAACAATAAAAGATAAGTTTCCTATCCCAGTTATTGAGGAACTTTTAGATGAGTTATCTAGTGCTATGGTATTCACAAAAATTAATCTGCGATATGGGTATCACCAAGTAAGAATGAGTTGTGAAGATGTGGGCAAAACAGCTTTTAAGACCCACTCTGGGCATTATGACTCTTTGGTGCTGCCATTTGGGCTCACCAATGCTCCAGCCACATTTCAGTTACTAATGAACTTTGTGTTTAAAGATTTCTTGAGGAAGTTTGTTCTTGTTTTTTTTTAATGACATATTGGTTTACAGCAAGAGTATAGACTTACACCTAGAGCATGTGAAGTTAGTCTTCCGGATCATGAGGGAAAATGTGTTATTTGCTAAGAAAAGCAAGTGTGCATTTGGAATACAGAAGGTTAAATGTCTGGGCCATTATATTTCTAGAAGGGGTGTGGAGACTGATCCAAAGAAGGTAGACGCTATCACTTCGTGGCCAACTCCACAGAGTCAAAAGGATGTTAGGAGTTTCCTTCGTCTCACTGGTTATTATAGGAGGTTTGTCAAAGGGTATGCTAACATCAGTAGACCTCTCACTGAATTACTGAAAAAGGATGGGTTTAAATGGGGGAGGAGGCAGAAAGATCTTTTAAGGCGTTGAAGATAGCAATGTCAACAGCTCCTGTGTTGGCCCTACCTAATTTTGAGGCACAATTTGAGATTGAGACTGATGCCTCAGCTCAGGGAATTGGGGCTGTACTGCAGCAGAACAAGCATCCCATTGCCTTTATAAGCAAGAAACTGGGTCCAAGGTGGCAGAAATTGTCTGTCTATGAAAAAGAACTCCTAGCGATTGTATTTGCTATTCAAAAGTAGGAACAATACTTGATGGGAAGGCCATTCATCATCAGGACAGATCAAAAAAGTTTAAAGCATATAATGGAACAAAAGCTTTCTACTCCCTTCTAACAGTTTTGGTTAACGAAATTGATGGGTTTCCAATATGAGATACAGCATAAGAGGGGAGCAGAGAATAAAGTGGCTGATGCGTTGTCAAGGGTACCTAGTAATGACTTCTTATTAATGGCTTTTTCCACCATCCAATCAGATCTTATGACTCTAGTTGAACAGGCATGGCAACAGGATCCTAATTTATAGCAAATCATCCTTAAGAAGTAGCAAGATCCCTCCAGTTACCCCAAGTATCAGCTCATAGATGGCCAATTAAGGAGGAAAGGAAGGCTCGTGATACGGGTTGATGTGGAACTCAGAGTTAAGTTATTACGATGGACACATACATCTCCTGTAGGGGGCACTCAGGTAGAGATGCCACTTTAAAGAGGCTTAAACAACTCTTCTTTTGGAAGGGCATGACAAAGGATGTAAAGACATTTATTAGAGAATGCCTAGTATGCCAGACCTGTAAATATGACCATCACTCTCCCTATGGCCTTTTGCAACCTCTACCTATACCTACTGAAGTCTGGGTCGACATCTCAATGGATTTCATAGAGGGATTGCTAAAATCTTATGGGAAAGAGGTCATCTAGGTGGTGGTTGATAGGTTGAATAAGTATGCTCATTTCATTGCCCTTGCGTACCCTTACACAACTGAAATTGTTGCACAATCATTTTTGGATAATATCTACAAGCTACATGGTCTGCCTCAAAGCATCGTTAGCGACAGAGATACCATTTTTCTGAGCTCATTTTGGCAATCTCTCTTCTCAATATTGGGAACAGATTTGCTATTATCTTCTGCATATCATTCTCAGACTGATGGACAGACAGAAGTCCTAAACAGGTGTTTGGAACAGTATCTGAGATGTATGTGCTTGCAATCACCCAAGGACTGGTCAAAATGGCTTCCATTGGCTGAATTTTGGTACAATACCACTTTTCACTCTGCCACACAAATTTCTCCATATGAAGTATTATATAACCAACCACCCCCATTGCACCTACCTTACCTACCTGGAGAAAGTGCAAATGCTAAGGTGGATAGGACTATGTCCAGAAGAGAGGAAATGATCAGAACACTAAAACAGCATCTAGCTAAAGCTCAGTAAAGGATGAAGATGTTGGCTGCCCAGCATAGGATTGATAAAGTCTTCCAAGTAGGGGATTGGGTATGGCTGAAACTTCAACCCTGTAGGCAAATTTCAGTGAATCACAGAGAAAATAACAAGTTGGGGCCAAAATATTTTGAACCCTTCCAGGTGATTGACAAGGTGGGGCAAGTTGTATACAAGTTGAATTTACCTTTGGAAGTGCAAATTCACCCAGTTATACATGTATCTCAGCTTAAGTCTTTTGTGGGGGAGTTACCTGTGCATCCCCATATTCCTGAGTGGTTGAGAGGCACCCGAGTTGATGTGGTTCTCAAACCTCATAAAACACTGGCCAGGAAGATGGTCAAAAGGCAAAACAGAGCAGTTATTCAGTACCTAGTTCATTGGGCTAATCAGGATGAAAGTCAAGCCATTTGGGTGTGTGCGGAGGATTTTGAAAAGAAGTACCCAGACTTTGTTGTTTGATCAGTTCGCCTTGAGGGCAAGGCTGTCAAAGGGAGGAGCTTTGATATAGGCAGAAAATTTGTTAAGCTACAACTAGTATTTTCCAGCTTTCATGCTATTTTATTTCTTTTTTTTAAATTTTATTTCCTTGTTAGTCTGTTTTGAGAATGCTCAGCTGGCACTATCATTCTGACAGAGTTAGTTAGCAGAATCTTAGGGAAAGGCAATGTCATGGTGACTGTTATATGCATTGAATTGGATGAGGGAAGAATGGAGATTTTGATTCCACAAATTACCTCTCTCTCTCTCTCTCTCTCTCTCTCTTTCTTATTCCATTAACCCCCATTGTCAACATCAGCATTTTTTCGAGGTCCTCTTTCATCCTATCTTGAGTGATCTCCCAAAATTACTGTATGACAGTAGAACCCTTTCAACCTCCGCCCTTGGGAAGGCAAATCAACCAGCATAGAATGTGGGCTTCATTAATGACCCAACATTCAATCATGAGGACCTTGATTCTGAGGCCACTACTGGGAACCTACAATGTGAACAGCCACAATTTATTGTTTCTCAGCTTGAAATTCCCACGAAAGATGTTATTAGTGACACCACCAACCAAAACTTGGCAAACCACGGAGTCTCAAGCACTTCTGCAGGGCAGAAGACCAAATCATCAAATAAGCTAAGGAAAAAGTGTAGGCGTGATACACAAGAGGGAACAAGCAAAAGAGTGGAGTTTGATGCAATAGCTCGTGAAGTGTTGGAAGTTACTAAGGCAGCTGGTCTGACGACAAAGGGAGAAGAAACTGTGCTTTGAAAAGAATAGCCAAGAATCTTCCACAAGAAACTGGGCATCAGGGTCAAAACACTCAAGAATGAAGATTTTGTCTTGGAACTTAAAAGGTACAGGTTCTTTTCATAAACATGCTGCTATTAAATCCACCGTGAGAGCAATCAAACCGATCATTGCTGGATTAATAGAAACAAAGGCAGAGAATTTTGAATCTCAAGATATAGTTGCTTTTTGGGGTGGGAATAGAGTGAATTGGGAAGTATCTCCAGCTCTCAACAATGTGGGAGGCCTTTTATTGATGTGGGACAGCAATGCAATCACAGTGGAAAATCTACTCAAGACACCAAGGTCGATTTGCTTGGTTATGTCTATTATACAAGAAGCTTTCAGGTGTGCAGTCTACCTTCTATACGCACCAATTGACCAAAGTGACAGAACAACCTTTTGGAACCAGCTGGGGTCTTTAATGCATAACGTGAATGCCCCCATGCTGTTCATGGGGGACTTTAATGAAGTTCTTACCCCAGAGGAGAGGAAGCATGCCACTGGACTGACTTCTAATATGAGAAAATTTGCGGCCTGGGTACAAGACCTTGGCTTGGTAGACATCAAGATTCAAAATAAGAAATTTACTTGGATGAGAGCTAATTCTGCAAGCAGAATTAATAGGTTTCAGGTCACTCATGATTGGCTTGGTGCTTTTCAGAGCTTAAATGCCTATTGTAGAGAAAAACTACTTTCAGATCATCTAGCCATCATCTTGGATACAGAAGCTGAAGACAGTGGTCCAAAACCATTTCGTTCCCTAGACTGCTAACTGACACATCCAGGCTTCAAAAAGCTTGTCCAATCAGAGTGGCGAAATTCGCAGATGCTTTCTATTGACCAAAAGCTTACAGCCTTAAAAAATCCTATCAAAGCTTGGAATAAAAATGCGTTCGGAGACATTGAGGAGAAGCTGAAACCAATTCAGTTTGAGCTGAAGAAATTAGACGATTTGGCCACCAGTATTGATCTAAATGAGATGCAGCTAGCAAGGAGTGCTCTTGAAGCCCAACAGTGGCTATGGCTGGGCAGGAAAGAGAGGTTGTGGAGGCAATTGTCAAGGTGTAAGCACTTGAAAGAGGGTGACAGGAACACTAAATATTTTCATGCAAAAGCAAGCATTAGGCGTAACACCAACTCTATCTCATGCTTGATTGTCAATGGCACAGCTGTTACAAAGTTGGCAGATATTAAGAGGCACGTTGTTCGCTTCTATAAGGAACTTTATTCCAATCAAGACCCAATTCCAGTGGATTTATCATCTGTCAACCTGCAAGTTTTATCTGACGAACAAAGGCAGTCCTTAGAAGTGTTAGTGTCTGAAGATGAAATCAAAGCTGCCGTGTGGAGTTGTGATCCCTCAAAAGCGCCCGGTTTTGATGGATTTAATATTAAGTTTATCAAAACCATGTGGGATATTATAGGAACAGATGTGGTGAATTTCGTTCAAGACTTTTTCTCTTCTGGCTTTCTTCCTCCTAGGGCCAATACAACTTGGATCACTCTGGTACCTAAGAAAGTTGATGCAAAGGAACTCAGGGACTTCAGTCCGATAAGTATGGTGGGCTGCTTATATAAGATCATCTCTAAAGTCCTAAGCAGAGGCTTAAGGAGGTTATGCCTGTCTTAGTGGGAGAGAATCAAACAGCTTTCATTGCAGGCAGGCAAATTCTTAATGGTGCTCTTATTGCAAATGAGGTTATTACTTGGTTGAGTAGAACCAAGAAACCAGGGGCACTCTTGAAGATTGATGTCCAGAAGGCTTATGACATGGTCGACCGGTTTTTTTTGGATTCGGTGTTACAACAAATTGTGTTTGGTTCAGTTTGGAGGGGTTGGATAAATTCATGCTTGTCCACAGCTTCTATTTCAGTGCTCGTGAATGGGACTCCCACAGCCCCGTTTCCAATGAAGAGAGGCCTTCAACAAGGGGATCCACTATCCCCTTTTCTCTTTGTATTAGTGGTTGAAGTTTTGAGCAAAGTTCTTCACAAAGCAAGTTCTAATGGTATTTTCAGAGGTCTAAGGGAGGCCAAGGATGATGTGCATATTTCCCACCTGCAATTTGCCGAGGATACCCTTGTCATGTGTGAAGCTGACTTGGGCTATCTCAGTAATGTCAAGAAGCTTTTGCAGGGTTTCCAAGCAGTCTCAGGGCTGAAGGTGAACTATAAAAAAAACAGGACTGTTGGTGTTCGGAAAGGATGATGTTTGGAAGCAAGAGGCCATCAATCTTCTTGGGTGGTCTCTAATTGAATTGCCTTTCAAGTACCTTGGCTTTCCGTTAGGAGTTTCAATGAGGCATGTCAGTTCTTGGAACCCCATAATACAGAAAATCCAGCATAAATTGGCATCTTGGAAAGCAAAAACACTCTCAAGGGCAGGAAGACTAATTCTCATCAAGTCTGAACTCAACATTCTGCAGTTTCTACTACCTTTTGTTGTTCAAAATGCCAAAAGCGGTGGCCAATAAGATCATCCAAATTCAAAGAAGGTTTCTTTGGGCAGGTGACAAGGTTGGGCCTTTCTCTGCTCTAGTTAACTGGAAGGCGGTTCAACTACCCAAATCATTGGGGGGGCTAGGTGTTGGCAATATCTTTATGAAGAATGCTTGTCTCCTATTCAAATTGTGGTGGAGGTTTTCAAAGGAAAAGCGTGCGCTGTGGTTAAAAGTAGTTCTTTCTCTACCAACAAGAATTGCTCCAAAATTGGGTGGAACCTGGAGTGATATCATCAAATCGGGGCTTGAAGTGTCAGTAGAGGAGCATATTTTCTTCAGAGAAGAGCAAATTGAAATAGGGGATGGACTAAAACTCAATTTTGGGCTGACCATTGGATTGGGGGAGCACCTCTTAAAGTCCTGTTTCCTGATTTATATGAGATGTCAATTCAGAAGCATGAAAGTGTGTTCAATATGGGTTGGCATGATGGGTTTATATAGCGGTGGATACTGGGTTGGAATAACTCTTTAAACCAACATCAGCAACTAGCATTCTCAAATCTACAGCAACTTTTGCAGTCAAGAAGCCTAAACCTTGATAGTGAAGACTCAATTGTCTGGAATCTGGACCGAAGGAAGGGCTTCTCCGTCCCTTCTCTTGCGTCGGCAGCCATGGCAGTACAGGCCCGGGCAGTGCGTGTCGATTCCTTAGCAGCTTCAGTTTGGCGAAACCTAGCCCCCCCCCCCCCCAAGGTCGCATTCATGGTGTGGCTGGCGCTATTGGATAAGCTTCATACCAGGAGCTTGCTATTCTTGAAAGGTATTTTGGATTCGCATGAAGTGTCCTGTGTTTTTTGTAGGAGTTTTCCAGAATCAATTGATCATGTCTTGCTTTTGTGCCAATTCGCTTTGAGATGCTGGTGTGCTGTGAGTCAATTTTGGGGTTTTCAGCTTGTCTTTCCAGGTTCTTTGAGGTCCCTGTTTGCCTTGTAGATGGAAGTCAGGATAGTTGGCAAGTTCATGAAGAAGGTTTGGGACGGTGTCTTCTTTGCTGTGGTTTTGTCGATTTGGAAGGCCAGGAACGATCAAATTTTCCGTGCAGAAACCTGTCTTCTGAAACAAATTTTCTTTCTTATAAAATTCAGGGTGGGTTGTCGGATTCACATTTGGAAGGATAATTTCATGTATAATCCAACTAAGGTTATCCGATGTTTCGATAACCTTCATATGTTAGGTTCCCAATGTATTGTTTCCTATTCTCGGCCACGGTTTTACACCTGGCTTTTTTACTGATCAAAAAAAAAAACATATTTTGTTGTAATTTTGTTGACACTAACATCTTGAATGCAGTATAATTGAGACGAGCTTAGTAATTACTCTAATTTATCATAACTGACAATTAGCACCTAGAGCAAGTACTATAGTTTTGACTCCATACTTGAGATTAGTATAGGTGGTTATACTTACTTAAGAATTGTAATACAAAAAGTCATAAACTCATTCTTACATAAATAACTAAAATATTTCCATATTAGTGTTTAAAGTATGGAGGTGTTCTTTTCAGTTGATCATAAGTGCAGATGAGTGCTGGTGAGTGTTAATTGGTGGTAATTAGTGTCGATTGTTGTTGCTGAATACTTATTACAGGTTGAAAAGAATAGACCGTATAACAAAATATAAATATGGAGGAAGCATTACTGATCTATAGTGTGCAGGGTGTTGTTAGCACTAACTCATTCACATTTAATCATAACATACCAAAACATAAGATTGGACAATCCTAAGTAAAGCTAAGTAAAATTAACAGATGGCAAAGTGCTTCAAGGATGTGTTGAAGTATAAAAGTGGGTATTTTTATCCCATACTGATAAAATACAAAGAATATAAAAGTGGATAATGTACCACATTGATAAAATTAAAGAGCTTGAACATGTATATAAACTTGTGAGTTACTCCACCCATTGTCAATTGTTTTTCGGTTAGAATCTGATTTGAGATTATGTGCATCACCTTTTGTTTATGCCTAATTGATATAAAAAAATTGAACAGAATGCCGCATTTCTTTATGGTGCCTGAATTAATATTGTGTAAACTCATCACTAATCTTGTTACACCATGCACATTATATAAGGTGATAGGTTAAGGACCTTGGGACAATAATAAGGCACAACGAGGTATATGTTGTCTAATTGAATTGGATCTAGTGCAGTAGGGCTCCTCCCAATTCTCATTTGCCTAATCCAATTTACCCTTGTTTCAAATTTAGCATCAATATAGATTTGAATTAGGTTGAAGTGGTCGGTTGAATACAACCCAACTTAGTCACGACTTCCTTTTTTAATCTATGCGAATAAGTTTGATTGGGGTCGTATGACATGTTACATCAAATTTCTATGAATCAATTCGGTCTCATTTTAAATTTAGAGTTAATGTAAATCCAAATGAGTTGAACAAATTAGTTAAATACAGGTTAATTTGATTTAGTTTATCTCTCACAACTTTCTCTATTTTTTGTCATAAAAAGTCTATGCTCACCTAAATTGACCGTGATCATGCACTACTATCAATTACCAATTAAGGCATATAAATGTGTGTTAGTCTATGAAATCTTGGATTAGTGGTTAAAATGGAGGCTCTAGATATGTTAGATCATAGTTTGATTCCCCCATCCTTACTTATATTATGATTATATTGTACTATTATTTGCAGGTTTTACAAATCAAAATAAGTAAATAAATAAATAAATAATGTGAGCTTTTCTACAACTTAAAAAGAGAGGCTATGATGTGCCGCACATAATATTAGGCAGAAGCCATAAAGGCTTTAGGCCCATGCAAAATTGAAGGCCCGTGTGAGATACCTAATTTGAGATATGTCCAACTTGAGGAAGCAAAGGTAAGATGAAAGCAACTCAATTAAAATTTAGACTTTATTCAATTTGCATGTCACTTAATTTAGAATATCAAAATATCTATAAAAGTATAATGTCATGCCCAAACTATGAAATATCTTTTATTTTTAGAATAAGAAAAGTACATAGCCGTAAGACATATGCATAAATACTATTACCATATTATGTTGATATTAAAATTTCCAGTATAAACTATAAGATCTAATTTATGTTGACATTAATAGCATACTTTATTGTAATTTTGTTGACACTAACATCTTGAATATACCGCAATTGACATGAGCCTAGTAATTACTCTAATTTATCATAACCGACAACTTACACCTAGACCAACTGCTATCTTTTTGACTCCGTACTTGAGATTAATGTAGATGGTTATACTTAAGAATTTCAATACAAAATGTCATAAACTCAGTCATGTACAACTAATTTAAATATTTTCATATTGGTGATTAAAGTATGGACATGTTGTTTTCAACTGATCATAATAGCAAATGAGTGCTGATAAGTGCTGATGAATGTAAGCGAAAAACAAATCAAATAGAAAATGAATAGAGGAATAAAAGAAAAGTTATTTAAAAAATTATTCATTTTCCTCCTCCTAAACCGATTCCAGGTTCTGGTATCAAATTTTTTTTTAAAGCATCGAAACTGATTGGACCAGTTTCTCTTATTAGGAACTAGAAAATGGAACCATTTAACTGGTTCTGAATAGATTCTAGGGTACCCGGGAATCTTGTTCACCATTAATTTCAGCTAAAGTAAAGAATCAAGGTAGGCAAAGAACGAAGGGGGGAGAGGAGAGAGTGGATGGCGGCATGATGATGGAGTAGTTGGTGAATGGGGCGTCAAGGATTTGGAACTGTGGGGGTAATGACCCAAGAAATAAAAGGGTAGGGCCTCAATAAACTGTGGGAGGCAATTTTTGAATTTTGATTTTGTGAACAAAGTCCGAGAGGGAAGCAAAATATAGGACCAATACTAGCTCACTAATTGATATCTTTTAAATTTTCTTAAGATTATTTGTTCATGAGCAAAACTTGGATGGAAATTTAGCAATTAAGCAAGGCAAACCCAAGTTAACAAATATTATAGTTAAAAATTTATAAATTTTAGAATTTTGATTTGCACATCACTCAATTTAGAATAACAAAATATCTATAAAAGTATAGTGTCATGCCAAACTAAAAAATATGCTTTATTTTTGGAATGAGAAAAGTACACAGCCATAAGACATATGCATAAATACTATTAATACATTATTTTGGTATTAAAATTTCGAGTGTAGACGACAAGATCTAGCATGTAACTTGTGTCGACATCAATAACATATTTTATTGTAATTTTGATGACAGTAACATCTTCAATACACCATAATTGGCACGAGCTTAGTAATTACTCTGATTTATCATAACTGACAACCTACACATAGAGCAACTACTATCATTTTGACTCCATACTGGAGATCAATGCAGATGGTTATAATTACTAAAGAATGTCAATACAAAAAGTGTTAAAGCTCATTCTTGCATAAACTATTAAAATATTTTCATATTAGTGATTAAATATGGACATGTTCTTTTCAACTGATAATAAGTGCAGATGCGTGCTAATTAGTGCTGATCAGTGCTTATTGTTGCTGATGAAATCTTGTGATAAGTTAAAAAGAATAGATCCTACAGGAAAATAAAGATATGGAGGAAGCATTATAGATCTTGTTAGCACTAGCTCATTCACTTATAATCATAACAAACCAAAACAAGAGATTGGACAACCCTAAGTAAAACTAAGTAAAACTAACCGATGGCAAAGTACACCAAGGAACGTGTTGAAGTATGAAAGTGGATATTATTGTCCAATATTGATAAAATACGAAGAATATGAAAGTGGGTGTTATACCACATTGATAAAATTAAAGAGTTTGAGCACTTATATGAGCTTGTGAGTAACTTCACCCATTGCCAATTAGTTGTGGGTTAGAACTGCTTTGAGGTGATGTGCATCACCTTTTGTTTATTGTCTAATTGATATAAAAAAATTTAACACAATATCGCATTTCTTTATGGTGTCTGAACTAATGTTGTTGAAACTCGTCAGTAATCTTGTTATACCATGCACAACGTATAAGGTGATAAGTCAAGGACCTTGGGGCAATAATAATGAGCAACGAGGTATATGCTGTCTAATTCAATTGGATCAAGTTCAATAGGATCATCCCAATTCTAATTTGTCTAATCCAATTTACCCTTATTTTAAATTTAGAGTCAATATAAGTTTGAATTATGTTGAAGTGGTTGGTTAAATACAACTCAACTTAATCACGACTTCTCTTTTTAATCTATGTGAATAAGTTTGATTGGGGTCGTATGACATATTATATCAGACTTGTTTGAATCAATTCAGTCTCATTTTAAATTTAAAGTCAATGTAACTCCAAATGAGTTGAATTGATTAGTTAAATACATGCTAATCTAACTTAGTTTATCTCTCGTAATTTCTTCTGTTTTTCATCATAGAAAGTGTATGCTCACCTAAACTGCTGATCATACACTAATATGATCATCAATTAACTCACATAAAAGTGGGTTAGTCAATGAATCTTTGCTTAGTGGTTAAGGTAGAGGCTCTGAATATAATAGGTCATAGTTTGATTCCTTATCCTCTATTATATTATAATTGTATTGTACTATTATTTGCAGATCTCATAAATCAAAACAACCAAATAAATAAATAAATAAATATTGTGAGCTTTTCTACAACCTAAAAAGAGAGGTTATGATATACCACATGTAATATTATGAAGAAGCCATAAAGATTTAGCGGTAAATAAATAAATCTCATTTTGATTTGCATGTCACTCAATTTGGAATATCAAAACATCATAAAAGTATAATGTCAGGCCCAAACTATGAAAGATACTTTATTTTTAGAATAAGAAAAGTACATAGCCATAAGACACATGCATAAATACTATAAACTATAAGATCTAGTATGTAACTTATGTTGACATTAATAGCATACGTTGTTGTAATTTTGTTGACACTAACATCTTGAATATACCATCATTGATATGAGCCCAGTAATTACTCTAATTTATCATAACTGATATCTTACATCTAGAGCAAGTACAATCTTTTTGACTCGGTACATAAGATTAATGTAGATGGTTATACTTACTTAACAATTTCAATAAAAAATGTCATAACACATTCATATATAACCAATTTAAATATTTTCATATTGGTAAAGTATGGACATGTTGTTTTCAACTGATCATAATAACAGATGAGTGCTGATTAGTGCTATTAAATGCTGATTGTTGCTGATTACTTATGATAAGTTGAAAAGAATGAACCCTATAACAAAACACAAATATAGTAGAGGCATTATTCATCTAAAGTGTACTAAATGTTGTTACCACAAACTCATCCTCTTATAGTCATAACAAACCAAAACATAAGAGTGGACAATGCTAAGTAAAGCCAAGTAAAATGAACCGATGGCAAAGTACATCAAGGAACGTGTTGGAGTATGAAAGTGGGTATTGTTATCACATATTGATAAAATACCAAAAATATAAAAATGGGTGCTATATCACATTGATAAAATTAAAAGATTTGAACATTTATATAAGTTTGTGAGTTACTTTACCAATTGCCAATGGTTTTGGGTTGGAACCTCATTTGAGGTTATGTGCATGGCTTTTTGTTTGTCGCCTAAATTGACATAAAAAAATTTAACAAATGTCACATTTTTTTATAGTGTCTGAATTAATGTCGCGGAAACTCAACACTAATCTTGTTACACCATGCACGATATATGAGGTGATAAGTTAAGGACCTTAGGGCAATAATAATGCACAACTAGGTATATGTTGCCTAATTGAATTGGATCAAGTTCAGTAGAGGTCCTCCCAATTTTAATTTGTTTAATCCAATTTACCCTTGTTTCAAATTTAGAGTCATTGAGTCAATTGAATTAGGTTGAATTGGTTGGTTGAATACAACTCAACTTAGTCACAACTTCCCTTTTTAATCTATGTTGAATAGATTTGATTGGGGTTGTATGACAAATTACATTAAATTTGCATGAATCAATTCAGTCTCATTTTAAATTTAGAGTTAATGTAACTCCGAATGAGTGACTTGATTAGTTAAATACAGGTTAATTTGACCTAGTTTATCTCTTGCAACTTTCTCTATTTTTTGTCATAGAAATCTATGCTCACCTAAATTGATGATGATTATGCACTAATGTCAATCATCAATTAAGGCATATGACAGTGGGTTAGTCTATGAAATCTTGGCTTAGTGGTTAAGATGGAGGGTCTAGATATGTTAGGTCATAGTTTGATTCCCCATCCTCAATTATCTTATAATTGTATTGTACTACTATTTGCGGGTCTTATAAATTAAAATAGGTAAATAAATAAATAAATGACTAACGTAAACTTTCTACAACCCAAAAAGAGAGGTTATGATGTACGCTGCGTAATATTATGCAGAAGCCATAAAGGTTTTGTGGCTTTAGGCCCATGCAAAATTGAAGACCCATGTGAGATACCCAATTTGAGATAATGTCCTACTTGAGAATGTAAAGGCAACTTGAAAGTAACTTGATTAAAATTTAGACTTTACCTGATTTTTACTCGACCCAGGGCTGACTTGAACCGACAACCAAAACCGATCCAGATCAAAATTGATTTGAATAGGCTTCACTTGAAGTTTTTCAAATCCAAACTTAATTTAGGCTGTACTTGAAGCCAGATCAAAACCCAATAATCTGAACATAGTCATATCCAAAGTTAACCCGAATTGAACCTAAATTTAAACCAAAATTGTTCAACTAGTAAAGGAACCAAGGCTATTTTAATTTGAATTGAATTAAAATGAATTATCGTATTTTTCAGGCCTAGTTAGGGTGGAAAATGTGGTTGCTTCTCAGATTTTTTGGGGGGGGGGGGGGGGGGGGGGGGGTTTCTCTCTTTTCACATCTCAATTTTATATTTAAAAGCTATGTTTTAGACAACATGTCGGTCATTGGGATCATCGTGGGCCCGAAGAGCAGCATTACAAGTTTTTGGGTCCGCTTATGTGTACAGACGACTTTGTTGTGGAGACGAGCATAGTGACAAGTGAAATCTCAGCTTTAAATTACGAGCGCCAAATTATTAGGAATCAGAACTAGAACCCCAAGTTTCAATGCTGATTTTAGGTTATCTACCATGCCTAACGTTAAAATTTTCCCACCTAATAAATTAATTTTTTTATTTATTTGGATTCGTATATGGGGTGGTTGATCTTTTCCTATATCCCTTCATCTTCTATCTTTACACAAAAAACAAAAGTTAAATTATTAAGTTTGTATTTTTTAAATCTTAAGCACTTGAAATATATAATAATTCATTCTTGAATTAGTGATAGAAATTAACTGATATTGTATTAAATTCACTATTTGGAGAGTTATTTATAAGAATCGAAACTGATTGGACCAGTTCTGATTTCAAATTTTTTTAAGAACCAAAACCGGTTGGATTGGTTCCTCTTTTTAGGAACTAGAACTGGAACTATTTGAATGGTTCCGTATAGGTTCCAAGGTACCGGAAAATCTTGTCCACTACTAAGTTCAGCTAAAGGAAAGAGTTAAAGTAGGTAAAGAATGAGGGGGAGAGGAGAGTGCGGACGGTCACACGATAACGCAGTAGTTGGTGAATGGGGGGTCGAGGGTTACTGAGGAACTGGGGGAATGACCCAAGAAATAAAAATGAAGGATCCCAATAAAATGGGCGAAGCAATTTTTGTATTTTGATTTTGTAAGCAAAGCCCAAGAGGGAAGCAAAATATGGGACCAATACTAGTTGACTAATTAATATCTTTTAAATTTTCTGATGATTATTTGCTCTAGAGTACATAATGGATGGAAATTTAGAAATTAAGTAAGGCAAGTGCAAGTTGATAAATATTGTAGTTCAAATATTTATCAATTTTAAGATTTTGATTTGCACATCACTCAATTTAGAATATCAAAATATCTATATAGTGTTATGCCCAAACTGTGAAATATGCTGTATTTTTAGAATAAGAAGCACATAGCCATAAGGCATATGCGTAAATACTATTAATATATTATGTTGATATTAAAATTTCCAGTATGAACTATAGGACAAAGTATGTAACTTATGTTGACATTAACAAGTTTTATTGAAATTTTGTTGGCACTAACATCTTGAATATACCATAATTGACACAAGCTTAGAAATTACGCTAATTTATCACTACCGATAACTTACACCTAGAGCTAGTAGTATCTTTTTGACTCCATACGTGAGATTAATGTAGATGGTTATACTTAAGAATTTCAATACAAAAAGTCATAAACTCATTTTTATTAAATAATTAAAATATTTTCATATTAGTGATTAAAGTATGGGCCTGTTCTTTTCACCTGATCATAAGTGCATATGAGTGCTAATGAGTGCTTATTGGTGCTAATCAGTGTTGATTGTTGCTGATGAATACTTATGATTAGTTGAAAAGAATAGACCCTATAACAAAATACAAATATGGAGGAAGCAATATTGATCTAAACTATGCACAATATTGCTAGCACTAACTCATTCACGTATAATCATAACAAAAACCAAAACATAAGATTGGACGATCCTATGTAAAGCTAAGTAAGACTAACCAATGGCAAAGTACATCAAGGAACGTATGGGAGTATAAAAGTGGGTATTGTTGTCCCATATTGATAAAATATACAAAGATTATGAAAGTGGGTGTTGTACCACATTGATAAAATTAAAGGGTTTGAATATGTATATAAATTTGTGAGTTACTCAACCCATTGCCAATTGATTTTATGTTAGAACCTCATTTTAGATTATGTGCATGACTTTTTATTTATCCCCTAATTGATATAAAAAATTTAACAGAATGCCGCATTTTTTTAATTGTGTCTGAATTAATGTTGTTGAAACTCATAACTAATCTTGTATACCATGGCCCATAAATAAGGCGATAGATCAAGGACCTTGGGGCAATAATCATGCACAACGAGATCTATGTTGTCTAATTCAATTGGATCATTTCACTAAGCGTCTCCCAGTTCTAATTAGTCTGATCTAATTTATCCTTATTTGAAATTTAGAATCAATATAGGTTTGAATTAGGTTGAAGTAGTTGGTTAAATATGACTCAACTTAGTTACAACTTCTCTTTTTAGTCTATATGAATAAGTTTGATCGCAGTCGTATGACATGTCATATCAAATTTGTTTGAATAAATTCGTTCTCATTTTAATGCAGAGTCAATGTAAGTCCAAATAAGTTGAATTGATTAGTTAAATACAGGTCAATTTAACTTAGTTTATTTGTCATAACTTCCTCTCTAGATCATAGAAAATCTTTGCTGATCACCTAAATTGATGATGATCATACACTCATATCAATCATCAATTAAGGCATGAAAAAGTGGGTTAGTCAATGAAATCTTGGCTTAGTGGTTAAGATGAAGGCTCTGGATATATTAGGTCATAGTTTGATTCCCCATCCTCTATTATATTATAATTGTATTGTAATATTATTTGCGACTCTTATAGATCAAAATAAGTAAATGCATAAATAAATAAAGTGAGCCTTTCTACAACCCAAAAAGAGAGGTTGTGATCGATGTATCACGCATAATATTATACACAAGCCATCAACGTTTTGGGGCTTCATGCTTGTGCAAACTTTGAAGACCCATGTGAGATGCCTAATTTGAGATAATGTCCTACTTGAAAATCTAAAGGCAACTTGAGGTTAACTCGATTAAAATTTAGACTCTATTCGATTTCTACTCAACCTAGGGTTGACTTAAACCCGCAACCAAAACCGACCCAAATCAAAATTGACTCGAATAGGCTTCACTTGAAATTTTTCATATCCGACCTTAACGTAAGCTGTGCTTGAAACCAAATCAAAATCCAATAATCTAAACATAATTGTATCCGAAGTTAACCTGAATTGAACTTAAATTTAAACCAGAATTGTTCAACTAGTATGTGAACCGACCCTATTTTAATTTGAACTGAATTCAAATGAATTGATGCATTTTTCAGGCCTAGTTATGGGAGACAATGGGGTTGCTTCTCAGATTGAGCGGGGGTGAAATTAAAGGATGCAAACATTTGAATATTTAAGTAACTGAGGTGAATGCTTTTCCAATTTAATTACTTATGTAATCTTATTTCTCTCGTTTCATATCTCAATTTTATATTTAAATGCTATGTTCTAGACAACATGTCCGTTTGGGATCATTGAGTGCCTGAAGAATAGCATTACAAGTTTCTGGCCCCACTCAATTGTAGAGACGACTTCGATGCAGAGACGAGCACAGTGACGAGATGAATCGTCTCAACATTAAATAACCAGCTTTTGCATGTGGCGTTTGCTGGAGTCGTCGCACCAAACCTGTCACTGCTAGAATTTTTCCCGTAGTGCTAGAAGAACGAACTTTATTTATTTATTTAATTTTTCCGGACCATACAAAAAACTAACCTCGCTCAATGGTAAGCCAAAACGAAAGCTACCTATATATCTATGCGCATAATCCATTGTCTCTGCCTATCTCATCATAATAAAGAGGGGAAAAGATAAAACAACAAATAGATGAAGAAAAAAAGAAACGAAAAAAAGGAAGAAGACACATATTAGTTTGCACATGAAGATTTGCTTTTAGCTAACATGTTTCTGTTTCTTGGCTCTAGGTGCATCCATGCCTTTAATTAAGGCTACCAACTGTTAAAAAAAAGACAACGAATTATATATACCCTTCTACTTCATAGCAAATGGAAGCAAAACGTTAAAAACATAACATCAGTTAACCCTCCACTGTGGGACATAAAAAATATGCTGCATGATTTCTTTCCATCCAGTGCTTAACTACAATTCTGCAGACGATTGTTTTTTCATACATTTTTATGCCATAAGCTTTCAATTAAGTCCAATCAACCATCTGGTTGAGGTGGCAACATATCAATCAATTACACTCAAATTGGGAACTAGGGACATAAGAAAGAGAAGGTCATCAAGTCCACTTATTGAAACTCAGTTCCTTGCCTAATGTATATGATTGACATGAGTGCACAGTTTTTTAAGTCTAAGAGAGACGGGGTGGCTTTGAGTTGGTTGTGGGAATTGAAGACAGAGGGACCATTTGGGATAGTCGTCCAGAACTTATGGGCAGGAGCAATCTATGGCAACGGACTCTTAGTTCGACGTAATTGTCCTAGTAAGTGAGTAGTTATGTTACCTACATGTTCTGAAAGAAGTTAAGAAATAAATATAGAAATAAGAGCATTGTTGGCAATTCAAAAGTTATACATCAATTAGAGTCTTGACTTATTGTATAACATAGACAGATTGCAATAGTGACAAATTCATTATTTAGTTTCTCTTGACATTGGGACATTTTACCTAGCTAGTTGAACTATTTTTTCTTTTGATCCTTGATAAATACCAATATAGATTAATTTTCAATAAAGTTCTAACTGTCAATACATTCTTTCCCCCAAAATCCAATACTGAAGAAATAGATGGTTAGAAAATAAGTTGAAAAGAATAGAATCCTAGACCCTAAGAAGTGGTAATACATTTGCAATCAGTAGAGTAAAGAAAATCCCGAAGTTTTGGCATTGATCACATTGCTACACGTTCAAGCAGGATGCATGAATATCTTTCAATATCTAGTTTTTCTTGCGATTTTATATCTCAGTGTTTTAGCTGGTTGATAATGAAACTGCGCTACCAGGTTAATGCTTAGGTTCGATACGATGGCATTGGTGGCTTTGTTTGAGTTTTCCTGTAACAGTGAATTTTGAAGCATATCTGAACACTAGAATTCAAAAGCAATTTCACTACAGACCTCTGATCCCGAGCCAAAAGAAAAAGAGGGCTGCAATATCCAACATACACAAACAACAACAAAGAAAACATTTTTTGCTTGGAAACACATGAGATTTGAATATGTAAAGGTACCTTCAGCATCATTAGCTTCTGGATGAGGAGGTTTTAGAAATAAATTTGGATGACATGGAGAAGACTCAGTAAATATTTCTCACTAGCAGACCATGAAAAGGAAACTGGACCACCCCAATCGAAATGCTCATGGATCCCTGCGCTTCTGACTCAGTTAATGAATTGATGGTTCGACTCGTACAACCACCAAGAATATGTAGAAGAACTTTAGTGAAGCTTATACAAAAAAGCAGGCAATTATACCAATGATTCATGAATTTAGAAGAATAAATTGATCCACATCCGGTAAATTTTCCCCGTATATCTATAGTTTCATTGTTGGCATGAGCGACATGGATATAGGTTTCTGGCACAACCCCTCAGTAAATAGGTTTCTATATGCATCCTACTTATAAAATGATAACCCTGTCTGAACTGCTTAACCTATGTTAATGCCCTCGTATTTCTGAATTTACATGAGGAAAAGATATATACAAATTTTACATGACCGAAAGTACACTCAATTCCCTAAAAATAACCCGTGCTGTCACCAAATCCTTTGCGGCTAGGGCTGTTCACTGGTCCCGGACCGAACCGGACCAGCCTGGACCGTAGACCGATTAAGAGTTACTTGAAGGACCGAAGATTGGACCGATCTGTAGTTGGTCCAGACGAGGACCAGACCAGTTGCTTTTGGACAGGACCGAGACCAGACCAACTACAGATCGGTCTCAAGTGGGCCGTTGTTTAAGGAATCTAGGCTAGGGCAGTTTCTGGGCTAAGTTGCATTTCACGTATGACATGAAAAGCCCATTAATTGACAACTTGTAATAGGCTGCTCCTGTTGCATAATGTGCTAAAAATTACCAAGTACCATTACCATAGGTTTTTTCACTTCATAATCGGAAGTCACAAGGTTGGTGCCCTAATGATGCCCATTCATGCATAACTACTCCACAATAGATGCATATTTAAAAGGGTTCGAAATCAAATTGATAATTACATTACATAAACAACTTATCAATTAACAAAGGCAAGCATAATACGTAATATGATAAAACATCTAAATTACAAAGTTCAATCCACAACCAACAGATTGCAGATTAATACATAAACAAAGTCTTCAATCCCAAAGTACCAAATGCCCTATTCTTGGATTCATAAATGAAGATAATGCCTTGAAGAATGGAGCCTTAGCCTTGACTACTTGCAGGATTTCTTTGCAAGAAGCTCTCTTTTCTCCTTTGGTTCAACTTTCAAGTGTTCAAGAAAAAAAAAATATTGAGTTAGTCAACATAAAATAAACTAACAATAATAACAATAACAACAACAATAATAATGATGACAACAAATCAACAATAATAATAAGAATAATAATATCAAATTTACCTCAATATTAATTGTTCAAAGTATCACCCACATCGATCACATTATCCTTAAGATTCAACTTACTTAGGTCTAAAATAAACAAGAACAAAAAGTCAAAGTTAGAACATTTGATCATACAATAAAGTATACTAAATTTAAAAACGAAATGAACAACAAACTAATAAGACCATTACCCTTTTCAAGATCCTGCAACTCATCAAAGTAGTCATGCATCCATATCTATTCTAGTGTTTGGCCTAAGCCAATCTTGTGAACATATAAGAGCTTGCACCATCTCTTTACATTCACAATCCAACAAAATTCATAAGTTAATAAAAACTAAGTATAAATTTATAAAGACACAAAGAAATATATCAATGAGGTGAAGCACCTTTGGGGATAAAGAAGTCCCAAATGAATCAAGGTTGCATCCTCCTGCGCTGAATACCGATTCTGACACAACCATAGTAACAGGCACAACCAACACATCACGAGCCATACGAGCAACTACGGGATATCAAGGACTGTATTTTTCACCATCCCAACACATCATCTCCTACTTCAACTTCTTCAAATCCCTCATTCAAGTACTTTTGTAGCTTTGTTTTGATAACTCCTCTTCCTCCATCTGGACCCTTTAACTTCTTTCTTAACTCTTGTGCATAAGAGGTAGCCCTACTAGATGCATTACTACTCTCAACTTCAGATTGTGCTCCACTACTTTGCCCACTTTGAGGAGTCAATGGCTTATACAATTGCCAATTCTCATCAAATAAATCTTCTACTTTCTCCTTCACTTTCAAAACTATAGTACTACCATGAACTTCACCAAACAAATCATATAGAGAAATCTCAAGACCCACCAATTTGTACCTAGGATCAAAGATAGGAGCAATACACACTAAGGGGTTCAATTTCTCAAGTGTGCCATCATACTTATCATATTTCGTCCTCATCCTCTTAGCCATTTGTGTAAAGTTTGTAATTCTAGATTCACTCTCCTCATCAATTTCCTCACTTTCCTCATTATTAATATCAATGGTCTCAACAATTTGCACCAAATGTTTCAACATAGTATGACTAGCCATAGTCTCAAAGAAAAGTAGATTAGAAGTTGCATATGAAGTACCAGATAAACACAATGTAACATTATAGAAAACCTCCAAAAACACTAACAAGTATTTAACTTGTTTCCAATCATTACGTCTATCTACATCATCATCCTTTGCCAAATCCACATTATAGTGGTCCCTTTTGCTGTAACTTTTGAATGCATGCTCATATACTAAGGTAGTACTAAGCACCTTATACGTAGAGTTCCATCTAGTGGGAACATCAAGAGACAAAGATGCTTTGCTCTCAATTTTTTCTGCAATCGCACATTCTTGAAATCTTTGCAACCTATTAGGAGATTGCCTAATAAACCTCACAGCAGCTCGAACACGTTTAACACACTTTCCAACAACCTTCACACTACCCCATATAACCAAATTAAGTACATGAGCAATGCATCTAACATGTACGTAATCTCCACCAGATAAGAGAAAATGACCATGATGCTTGAAATCACAACAAGGGTAATACAAGTAGTGCTATTGCTCCCAGCATTATCCATAGTAATAGTATAGAGTTCAAATGCCAAAACCCAATCCTCTAAACATTTTCTAAGGACAAGAGTAATATTATCACCTTTATGATTAGAAATTGCACAAAAATTCAAGATTTTCTTATGCAGTTTCCAATCATTATCAATAATCTGACCAGTTATACACATGTAATTGATCCTTTGGAGGGAAGTCCATGCATCTGTTGTCACACATACCCTCTGACATGCATGTATAAGATACTCTTTTAATTTCATCCTCTCATTCACATACAAGTGATAAATGTCTCTTGTAATGATAGTGCATGAAGACATATTAAGTGTAGTACAAAAAACAAACATTATTTGCCTAAATCCCACATTTTCAGCAAATCTAAAAGTCAACTCATCAATGATGATCATTTTTTCTATCGACTCCCTTGCCTCATGAGGATTCAAAACCCATGATTTCACTCTAGCTTTTCCCTCATTGCTTGATCCTTTTTAAAGGCCAATTGAGTTTGTGTCTATTTGCTTTGATTATCTGGGTTATGAGGGTACTTAGGAAAATGATTTTTCAAGCTTTTCGTTCCATTCCTACTAGAATCGATCTTGTAAATCTTATTACAGTATTTACACTTATCGGCCACTTTTTTGCCATTCTCTTTCAACTCTATGAAATGTTACCAACATTCCGCCCTTTAAGTATAGTTTCTAGCAACTTGTTTCCCCTTAGTCTTGCTTTTTGGTGCTCCTTGAGTTGGCTCTTCTTCCTTCTCCTCAATTTCAATGGGGTCATTCACTAGGTGCTCACTTGAAATATTGGTATCCATATCAATCGATTCTTCCACTTTCGAACTACTTCTCTTTTTGGATTTGAAGCTCGACATCTATCATTGATAATTTATAAAAAAAAATAAGTAAGTAACCACCATATTAATATATACACATCGTCTTACTTCAAATAATCAAATTGCAAGGCTTACATTTTGAGAACAAGCTATAGAGGACTCTGTGATTGCTAATCTAATCGAAAATTAAGTTGAATATCATACCTGCAAATAAAAAAGGTTTCATTCACTAAAATACAGATCACATGAATTTAACGAAGATGAGATGAAAGGGGACAAGATGTGCTATAAACAATCCCTAATCCCTTCCATAAATTTAATTGACCATAGTTCTATTGTTCTAGTAGTTCTTAATAGGTGTTATGAACTCATGGGAGGGATGTGCACTGAGATTCTTGTTTCATTTATTATCCCTTTAATATTTGTTTATTGGATCATGTGACTTGGGTGCTTCTTTTTAATTTTTAATCCCCTGATCACATATTTGACTGCCATGAAATAAGAAATGAGAATCACTTAGAAAGGATCAAAGGGCAGATAACAATTTGATTCATTAGCCATGATGATGTGGGAGCTGGCATGAATTTGATTATGTTTTCTATAGCATTAATTAAAATGAAACTAACTGTCATGCTCAGCATGAACATTACATAATGAAAGATAAATAGGATGAAGAGAAATCTAGAAAACTAACCCCCTCTCTCAAGGAAGAAGAGAAGAAAGAGCCCTTCACTGGTCCACTTAAAGTATCCGGTATCCACATTATGAACATTGTGAACAAATATCCTTCAAATATCCCACAACCATGTGAGTATGACGGCCACAACCATAATCCACATTATGAACATGCATCTAGGATAACTTTGTAATGGTGTTTTATGATTTGAAGAAAGTTACTTACAACACATATGTCCACTTAAAGTATGCAGTATCCATCCTCTATAAGTAATTTTCTTGAAAAAGCAATAATGCTTGCCTACAACAATTGTAGCAGTAGAAATATCCGTTAAATTCTATCATAGTCTCAATTCTCAAAACAAAAAGAGAACCACAATTCAATAGTTTTTACACAATCGTGTTAGTATGATGTATTTTTTAAAAAGTTACTGATAGATCTGCAAATGAAGGTTGATAGCATTGGATGATATGACTCAACTTTACAAATTATAAAACTAATTCGTCTATAAAACATATAGAAAAAAAATTGAGCGAAAATAAGCTCACCAGACACCAAATTAGGGAGAGGAGAGGGGGAGCCATTGTTTTATATTGGGACTCTACAGTGGTTTTTGATCCGGCAGCCCGCAGTGGCATCGATGAGAAGTCAGCAAGCGAGACTGAAAGGAAGAGGAGAGGGAGAGCCAAGAGTCGCTGAAAGCTTGAAAGGCAGACTAGAGAGTGAGAGAGTCGAGAGGGAAGATGGGAGCATGGGAAGGAGGCAGACTGGGTGTTGGTCGAGTCAGGCAGAGGCAAAAGACGAAGTGCAAAAAAGGAGAAGGAGTCAAGGAGCCAATAATTTTAAAAGCAAAAAAAAAAACCCTAACATCCAATCGGTCCTGGTTTGGTTTCAGTTCACCCGATCCGAACACGGACCAGACTGAAGACGGAAAGGACAAAAAATGGGACTGAAGACCGAACCGAAAAGCCTTGGTCCAGTCCAATCCACCTCGGTCTTTGGGCCGGTCCGGTTTTGGACCGTTTAATCAACATCCCTGTTTGCTGCTATTGTCCAGCCCTAATTATTAGGGTTTTACAACCACGTCTCTACCTAAGTGGTGGATGCCGATTAGGACATTAAACCTATGAATAAAGGGGTTTAGGGGTTTATTAATCATCAGTCTGATTAATCCTAAATCAAATCACCCCTATCTCTCCTTTTCTCTCATGGCTAGCCAACCATCATTGGGGTTTCAGGTTAGATACGTGGCATTTAACGGTGACTCTAATAGCCACCGTTTGATCATTTGTATCGATTCGTGGGCGATTCCTGAGCAATAAGATTCCATGCTTCTACACTCTAAAGGTATGTCCTTTAATCTATCAAAGTGGCATCAAAGCTTAAGTTGCTCGATTTTGCCCGGATTGATTCATTCATGATTTACCTACATGACTAATTTGTTTAATCTTGATAATTATGCTGTTGAATTGGTGCCAAATGTGTTTTTGTGAATGAATGTCTCTATAAAGCATGTTCCTTCATATCAATAATTCAGATTATGCTAAATCGAATTCATATTTTTTAAAGCAACTGTTTGCACCAAGATATGATGATTAGTTCATCCAAGTTCTTGCCACTATGTGTTTTAATTGATAAAATCATGTTTTGGTGCTGGGCATGGTAGTTGCTGCCCAAAACATGACACCACTCATTTTTTGGACTGGTAAAGCTTAAACTACTCTCTCAACCATGACCTACCTCACTGACCAAACCTAGACCTAGTATGAATTTGCCTTTGTTAACCCCCAAACACCATGATCCCACCAGTCTTTGTGACCATGATGGCAATCACCACAATAGGGTCTCATTGGCCCATGCATCGAGTGAAGCCATGAGTATCCCCATCACCACCTATGCTTTTATGGCTGCGGTGGCAGTAGATCTAGTTGGGCCTTGGTGGCCTCCACCGCCATCACTCCTAAATCATCAAATAAAAAAGACATGATTTTGAGAATAGGTAGAAGAAGATAAAGAGAGAGCCATACCCATCAGAATCGTCATGAAGGGGTGGCGTGTGTCTCTCATGCATCGCTGACTAAGGTTCCTTTTAGCTACCTTCTTCCTCCACCACCTCCTCTACATACCAATCTACTAGAAACCACAGAAGAAACCATACAAATACCACTATGCGCAGTCATGTGTTGGTCACGCGCCCCCATGTGAGATGCACGTCAGGGGCATGGACGTTGTATTACAGCTCTTTGGTAGTAGATCCTGGCCCTGACGGTGTCAATTTCGCGAGATCTAACGCTATAGGCATTCGATTGGGTGGTGGTAGTTTCGGCATCATCTGGGGGCAGTTTGGATTGTGGGCACGACACCTTGGGTGGTGGCGGCGGCGACGGTCTTCTCGGTGCTTTGGTTGTTGCCGGATGAGAGTGGGTTCGTGAGTAGTGGCGTGGCTATGGTGGTGTAGCTGACAGCTCGTGCAATGCTAGGCTCCCAAGCTAAATTTATCCTACGCATAAGCCATGATTGGCTCAGACAATCTGTAGTAGATTTGGCTTGTGAGTGACATGGCGAGTGGTTGCGGGCGGAAAGTCGCACGTGGAAGCAACTTGCTGGTAAGTGGATGCTAAAACAACGTCGTTTTGGAGAACAGTTGAGAATTTATTTTTAATAGTTGTCCTGGGTTTAAGAAAAAGAAAACATTTAGAGAGAGAAGGAGAAGAAGGTTAATGATGCTGGGCAAATCTAACTTGTTTTTAACCAATTGAAGTTGGGTTGATGATGGTGGAGGGGAAAAAGCCTCTGATTTTTTTTTTTTTTGGTAAGTGACCCTAGATCTTTTTTTTTGGGGGGTTGAAGCAACCCCAGATTTGGAAGGTAGCTATGGTGGTGGAAGGTGAAGAGGATGAAAGAGAATGGGGAAGAGGTCATAAGAAGATGGGTTGGAATGGTTGGATACGAAAAGCATTTGAGCAACAACGAAGGAGTATTTTATTTTATTTATTATTTTCTAGGGAGAATGATATTAATATTAATGATTTTTTTATTCAATAATATTATTTTTAATTTTGTGAATATAATTTAGTTATTTAATTTTTTAGAAAACTTAAAAATTATTTTTCACAACTTATTTACATAAATAATAACACAAAATAGAAGAATAAAATTAATTAAATATGTTTGGTGGAGGACTCTATAAGTATTATTTTATGTTGTAAGCCAAAGTTGTGAGCCTTGTATTATGGAGGAGAAAACTTGATAGCTAAAAAATTGGCTCATGAGATGATGTGGAGGAAATAAGCCCCCACTTGTGAGCTAAAATTTTGACTCACCATCGTACATGCTCCGAGGGAAGATGGAGTCTTGAACTACATTTTTGATAAGAGGTATTAGAAGTCAGTGAGGGGGAGAGAGATTGAATAGGGGATCATGGGCTAGGGTGATTTCCCTTTTAACCAGATTTTTTATTTTATGATGACGGTTAGAATTTATTGGGTGCTGCTACTTCATATATGAAAATGATACATGAGTTGGTCTTCACTACTGGTTGGTTTTAACATCCTACGTATACTCTATGAACTTGATGAATGCATTTCATATTTTTCATATGCAGTCAAATTGGTTTGCGTAGTATCTCATGAATTTCTTTCAAGAAATTTCAATTTGTAATATTATATGTTCTGCGAATGATATCTAAATTTCGTTTCACATTTCATGCTATCACATAATTAAGCAACATTTTTAGGAATTCATTTCATGAATTATGAATGTGTTTTATAATTTATGAATATTTATGGATATGTTCGATGTTATTTATGTTTTATACAAATGTTTAAAAATATTGCATGAATATATTTCATGTCAATTTGACAATTTAGCAAATTTGTATAAATGAGTTTTATATGGTATCATGATTCATGAGAGTCCCATGATCATCAATCTTTGCACCTGTTATTTGATTTTGTACAAATTCACTTTATATTTTTGTTGAATTTGTTTCATAATAAGTTTGATGTTATTATATAAATAAGTTTCATATAATAATGTGAATTTTTGGGTTGGTTACATAATCATGTCATTAAAAAAAATTTTATATGACAAATATGTAATATGTTACCAAAGTTATATAAATTTGTTTTATATAATGATATAACTTGATAAAATTTGTTTTACATGATTAAGTTGAATATCTTTGTGATATTTCTAAATGCGTTAATTAGTTTAACAAATTATGTACTCTATAGGTGTTCTTTTACGGAAAAATGTGATAATTACATTATAGAAACTTCGAATTTGTGCATGTATTTGATGACTATAAGCTGGGCAAAATTTTTAATCATATGCCATAAATGATGGAGTTTTTTATGATTTAATTATTGAAAAATATTCATAAAGTTCATCGTTTGATATATACTCTAAGATATGACAACTAAAAACATGATTGGTGATTTGTTCATCAATGAAAGCCGCGTGACACTACCTGTGACATCTTGTGTCAGAAGATTCAATTGCTTCTGAGTGAGTGTGAAGTTTTAAAAACACTTGACGACTTCTATGTTTGCCAGGAAAAACAAAGATGAGAATGTCAAAGATGTACTTGCTAGTCAGCAGTATCAAAGAGCTTAAAGGCATACCAAAAATGATTCGTCAAGCATTGATCAACACACTATACTGTGTTGTGTTGTATGTATGATGATTTAGTGGAGAATTTGAAAGCTATCCCACTACTAAGTACATGTGGGATCAATTTGGCATTAGATTCGACCAGATTCATTTTCCTCTTAAAGCTCTAGACATAAGGGTGATATTGCCAAAAGACAAAAAGCCAAAAGAAAGAGAGAGAAGAATATAGCACAGATAAAGTACCATAACTGTGGAAAGAAGGGACCCTGTGCTTGGGATTATCCTAAGCTGACTAAGGTACTTTCTTTCACAATTACTTTTGAAAAATGTGTGCTCCCATGCATTAATTACCATTTCTTTTCCTTTATGGATTATAAGCACGGGAACAACCTAGCACATCGTTTAGGACCAAGGTGGTTTTGTAAACTTTCATAGCTACTCAGTGGATTTATAAACTATTGTTCCAGGAAACAACAGTGAAGAAGATGTCCTTGATATAGGGACATATTGGCTTAATCTACGCGAAGGGATACATTATTTCCTCATGATGCTCTCTATGCACCTGGGGTGTGATGTTCCCTCCTTTTGCTTTCGAGCTTAGTTTTCTCTTTTGATTTTAGTCAACATGTCTTAGACATCTTGTACAATGGCAGTTTGTTTGTCCATGCAACATTAAAAGATATTTTTACTGTTTCAGATGATATAAAGCAGCTTTCATTTTACCTTATTTTTAACTCTGTTTTTGAAATCGTTAAGAGGCATGTTCGACTTGGGCATGAGGGGCAAGATGGATTAAACAGGCTAGTAAAAGATGGTCTTTTATATCGAATCACTACAATTAAGTTGCCTAGATGTAAGCTATGGCTAGCTAGCAAAGCAGCCATAAAGTTTCTTTAGTAAGGCTTGGAGGGCATCGAGCCCTTTGGAGTTTATTCACTTCAACATCTATGGGCCTATAAATGTGAAACCATGTCATGGAGCTATATATTATTTGCAATGTACATATGTGTACCTATTATCTCAATACGCACTTAATGTGTTCAAACATTTTGTAGCAGAAGGAGAGACTCAATTGGAACGAACTGCGAACCAAATGAGATCGTGAATATCTCTTTCATATGTTCAAAGCGTTTTGTAAGGAAAAAGGTATGGAAAAATAGCTAATGATTCCATACACTTCACCAAAACAGTATTGCAAAACGCAGGAATCCTATATTGCTTAACACGGTCAGGTCAATGATGGCACATGCTAAACTCATAATTAGCGTTTAGGGGATGCATTGCTTACGACAACTTATGTCCTTAATTGTGTGCAAAAAAAAAGTGTATCTGCCGCTCCATATGAGTTACAGTTTGGTAAAAAGCCATCATTGGATCACTTACGCCCATAGGGTTCGACCAACTATGTGCATAACCCAATCCTCAAACATGGGAAGCTTGGTCTAATAGATACAAGGATGTGTTCATAAGGTATCCCAAAACATTACAATGGATATATAATGTACGGGAAACATCGAAATGGTGGCATGATGGAAACTGAATCCCACAATATCAATTTTCTTGGGATGAGTTCCCAAGAATTGGTGAAATTAAGAAGGACCCCAAACCGTATAAGTCATAGCAGGATTTTCAATCTTCTCATGGTAATGGGGAGGATTTAATATCTTAATAAGTCATTAAGGATGGTACTCATTTCCTATCTGATAGGAACGATGGAGGTTTATCTGTTTAGGAGAATGAAATTCATTCTTAATCTCAAATTCTTGAGGAGAATCAACCTGAGAATGAGGTTCATTTTTAATCTCTAAATCTTACACATATGGTTAGTCTACATATTCACGAACCTATACCTTCAAAGGGATAGTGGGGGTCATTCTCCCTATGGAAAGGGTCTAACATCTCTTAGAGAAAGGGGGAGTGATTCCTTAACAAGACAGGCAAATAATGAATGTCCTAGAATTCGAAGGAGTGAACGTGGAAGAATTTCTCGATAATACTTCCAGATGAAATAGATCTTTCTATGCACTCCTTTGAAAAGAGAGAAACCTACTTCTTTTTAAGAGGTAGTTGATTCACCAAAGAGTGGATGGATGCCATGAGGGATGAGATGGACTCAATGGCAAGCAGTAAGGTTTGGGAACTCATTAATCATCCACCTGGATGTAGTCCATTAGAAAGAAGTAGGTTTTCTAGATAAAGTGGCAGGCATATGGATCGACTGACAAGTTCAACACCTGTCTAGTGGTGAACGGCTGTACCCAAATTGAAGCTATACACTACACAGAGATTTTTTTCTCCGATGGTGCGATTAACTTTTGTTCGCATACTTCTAGCACTGATTGCCCATTTGGACTTCGAATTATTCCAAATAGACACAAAAACTACTTTCCTCAGTGGTAACCTTGAGGAAGAGATCTAAATGGACAAATTTGTTGGTTTTGTATCAAAGGGAGAAGAGGATAAGGTGGGTCATCTCAAAAGGTCTATGTATGGTCTTAATCAGTCTTTTAGGTCTAGCCACTTTAGATTCCATGAAGCCATTACTTCAATTGGCTTATCCATGGTTTCATAGGACCATTGTGTATGTCAAGATAACAGCTTGGGAGATTATGTTTTTTTATCCTATGCGCTAATGATATGCTCCTAGATGGGAACAACTTTTAAATGATCAAACCTACTAAAAAGTGGTTGTCCCCTGCCTTTAAGATGAAGGAATGGGTGAAGTTAGGTAGGTCCTAGACATAGAAATAGTCAAAAACCATTCTAAGAAGCTCTTGGGTATGTACTAAGAAACATATATAAAAAAGGTCTTGGAACCTTTTTGGATGCATAATTCCAAACGCATAGACAGTCCAGTTGAGAAAAGTCTAACCTTAAGTCTTGATCAATGCCCTAAAATAGATGATGAGAAGATAAAATGAGCAATGTTCCCCGCAATAGTGTTGTATGAAGTTCAATATATGTTATGTTGTGTACATGACCTGACATTTGCTTTGCGGCTAGTTCGGTAATTCATTACCAAAGTAAACCCAAGACTTGACTCAATGACAACCCATCAAAAGGAGACATGCACTGCCTTCATGGTACTATTGGCCTTATCTTTAACTAAACCTATTACTAGTAATGAAGATTGGGGTGTTGACCTGGATGAGTCTTGGCCAACTTCAGGGTATGACTTCACCATAAGAAGGGAGCCAGAGGCGAAGGCAACGTGGGGTCAGTGGAGTCACCCGACCCCCCTCTCCCCAAAAAAAAAAGTATAAGTCAGAAAATTAAAAAAAATCGAAATTGAGATATTTATTATGTTTGTGGAAGAGGAACATGAAAACTGGATAGCTTAGCGGTCTAGTGCTTGGCTCTGTGTGTTGGTGGCTGCGAGTTCGAACCTTCCCCTTCCTATGTTTTTGTTTTTTTCAATTCCGACCCCCTCTCCAAATTTCCTGGCTTCGCCACTGGAGGGAGCCATATCATAGTACACTACGAAGCAAAAGTGCACATTACTGTCAACTATGGAGGTGGAATATGCTGCTTATTATCATAGAGACAAAAAGGCATGCCCATTCGGTATATATACACTAACAAGATGATTATATATCCTTCACTAAACCGATTCCTAGTGATGTGTTCAAAGGCCATCTGTTAAGTCTATAAATTCATGAGCTTCAGTTCCTGGGTATATCTTGTTATGTGATGGATACATTTCTTTTGTAATGAGCACAATGCCCATGATTTATGATCATATATTAGGCATATTGGAATGTCACAGGCTTCTGATGGGTTTGGTCATATAGGTAATCACCCTAATACTTGGGTAGCGGGAAGGATGAGATTGAATAATGTTAGCACCAGGTGTGCAAGAGCACTCACATTAGAAGTACATGAATAAAGAATAAAGTCACCTTAGTAAGTCTAAGAAGAGACTCGAGGGAGTCAACTATGAAATATCGGATTTCATATTGAAGCCTTAAGAGCGAAATCTTGAGTGTCAACATTAACATTTGGTATGTTGATCTAATGGCTTTGATTACATTTTGTGGTTAAAATTTAGACTAGCATTCGCATGTCATATAGAGTGATGTGCCCAGCAGAGTGAGAGTTGTTCCATGACACACATTTCATATAGTGTGTGCTTGTAAGATGACCTATACAGAGAGTGACGATGGACTTCTCTAACTCTTATCACTATGTGACCCTATAAATGATAACCTTCGACTTATAGTTATGATATGAAGTCACAGCTTGATGATGCTATCTTAATCTATTTCTTAAGGGCCCTGATGTATACGGTTCAACAAGAACACGTTTGAAAATCAGTTAAGCTAAGATGAATGTTATAAATGTTTAAGAAAAAAAGTCTATCCATCTTCAACCCAGGCGATTATACCGAGTATATAATCATATGATATGTCATACAACATAAAGGGATTATGTATGTCCTCGGTGATGTTCAAGATGATTTGGGGTATCATATTTTGTGAAAATACTATGTTAGTTAGATCATGACTTAATATAAAATTGTTGGTTAGTTTTTGATTGCACGTCTTATTCTTAGTATGAAACGTGAAGAGTTGTGATTCCTAGAGAGACATTTGATTTATGACCTACATGGCTGAGTAGGAGTTGTTGGCCGACCCTAATTATTAGGGTTTTACAGCCATATCTCCACTTAAGTGGTGGACACTGATTAGGACACTAAACTTATAAATAGAGGGGTTTGGGGGTTTATTAATCATGAGTCATATTTACCCTAAATCAGATCGCTCCTACCTCTCTTCTCTGACTGCTAGCCAACCATTATTAGGGTTTTGCATTTAGGAGGTGCCATACAACAATGACTCTAATAGCCACTGCTTAATCACTATTATCAATTCATGGGTGATTCCAGAACAATGAGATTCTATGCTTCCAAACTCAAAAGATATGTCCTTTAATCTACTAACAGTTGTAAACCTAGGTAACAGATCCCCAGTAGCAGGGTACTTTTAGCAATACAAACCAAAAAAAGAGCCATCCAATTGTAAACTTTGCTTTAGCTTTTGGTTAATAATAAAAAATACATACTTAACTTGCCGATTTTGGTGTCATAATAAATTATTCGTAGTAATAAATTAGCAATTAATATGCATGGTGTGGAATTTGAACTGAAAGCTTATTTATGAAGAAAATTGACATCACCAAAGTTTCCTTGTGTGATATGCATTTGTCTAAAGCTAATTACTAGAAATGTTCACATGAACAAATGCCATCTTCGAAGTGGTAAAAGTGGCTCCTGTCTCTCACCAGTGTACTTCTATTCTATATCATGGATATAAACTTAGTAGTGGTATGACAATCGATGCAAACCCGTAATTTTTTCATAATACAGATAGGAGTTCCATGAGGTGTCCAGAGAAGAGAGCAAAAGCAATTTTAAAAGCTTTTCGCTATGCCAAGACAATGCATCTTCCTTCTCATCTTCATCAATATCTAGTAAAACCTCTTATGTAATAGGCTTATACCCTGCCTTTATCATCTATCACACTTTATCCTTTAGCATATCATATATCTCATTGAATTAATCATGTGCTCTACTACATACAACATATTCATGAATTTCATTATGTAGTGCAATCTGTTATTTAATCAGATTCCTGCATAGAAAATGAAAGAAAGAAAAGAGGGAAGAAGATCATGTACTGTATTATTGAAATCTGGAGAGTGGAGAATGATACAGTCAATGTTAATATATAGATTGCTAGGCTTGGGTCTTGATGCCGGTTAGTTAGTTATAACTAACTATGTATAGCTCAGCTATGTGTGGGGCTCACATTTTTTTTAAGCTTAACAGCTTATTATACTTTATCACCCCCCAAGCTGGAATGGTAAGGATGAGAAGCCATTCCCAGCTTGCAAAGAAGATGATTTTGTTGTGTGGAAGGGAGGACTTTTGTAAGAACATCTGCTAATTGAGCTTCCGTTGCATGTATAATAGCTGCAACAAGCCTTCTCAAATTTTATCTCGAGTGAAATAGCAGTCTATCTCTATGCGTTTAGTTCTTTCATGGAAGATAGGGTTCAGCCCTATGTGCATTACAGACTGATTATCACAAGTCTTAAAGACCTAGCGCTTCTAACAGCCTGACAACCAAGTTACTTCAGGAGCAGCCTGGGACATGGCTCTATATTCAGCTTTTGATGATGATTTGAAAATAGTACTCTATTTCATGCTCTTCTATCCGATGGAGGAGAATTCGAAATGTATCAAATATCCGATGGCAGGTCTTATTGAGAAGGAATCGAACAAGCAGCCTAATCTGAGTCTAAATAGGCTTGCAAAGATAGTTTGTCAGTAGCTTTCAAAAGAATGCCTTAACCTATAGTTCCTTGTATATATCTTAAGGTATGTGTGAGTGCTTGTAAATGAGAGGTCCGAGGCTTTAATTTGCAATTTAGGGGTAGTAGAGTGGTAGCAAGTTTAGAGTATGCAATATGGCTATCTTTGAGAAGCTCAGAAGTAAATTTTCTCTGAGATAAAATAATTCCTTTAGGAATACAACTGACTTCAAGTTCTAGGAAATAATGTAAATTTCCTAGATCTTTAATGCCAAAAGTCTTGTGTAAGTGTTGTTTTGACTGCATCAATTTCCACTTGGTTTGAACTAGTAAGCAAGATATCATCCACATATACTACTATGATTGTACTGTCTTTGAAGGACTTGTTAATGAATAAGGAGTAATCATTCTTGGATTGTTGATAACCTAAGGAGACTAGTGTATGCTGAGCTTGCTAAACCACTATCTACTTGCTTGTTTTAGACCATATAAGGATTTTCGCATTCTACAAACCTTGTTGGCAGGGTTAGGAATCCCTTTAGGTACCTCCATGTAAACTTCCTCATTAAGATCTCCATGAAAAAATGCATTGTTGACATCTAGTTGATGTAGAATCCAACCTTTTGAAGCAGCTAGGGTAATGATGGCTTTGATCGTGGCCATTTTAACAACTGGAGAAAAAACTTCTTGGTAGTCAATGCCATGTTGTTGAGTAAATCCTGTAATCACTAATCTGGCTTTGAATCTTTCTAGAGTCCCATCTGACTTCAGTTTTACTTTATAAACCCATTTGCTAGATATGGCTTTCTTAGCAGCAGGAAGGTCCACAAACTCCCATGTGTTGTTGGTCACTAAAGCTGCTATCTCTTTGTCCATAGCTTGGACCAATTGTGGATCCTTAGTAGCCTCTATGTAAGATTTAGGCTCTTGATATTGAGAGAGCAGATACCAAGGCATGTTGTTCACATGGCAAGCAATGAGATTGAACTAATCCACAAAAATAGTCTTGCACATATCTAGGCTGTTGGTGGCTTCTAGTTGTTCTTCTAAGTGGCTAAGTTTCTGGAGTTGGAGTAGCAACTGGCTGTTCAACATTTGTAGAAGATATAGTGTGTTGATTGTAAGAGTGTAGAGAAGAGGTAGAAATTTCAGTGTGGCTTATGTCATGGGAAGAAAATTGATGATCTGGTGTTGTAGAAGTGTGATCAGTGTGCTGAGCTAAAGAGTTTGATGTATGGGAAGACTGATAGAGATTTAGCTCTTGAGGAAAATTGGCATCTGGGATAAAAGTGGAAATGTTAGGAAGGGGAAGGTGTAATTGATGTTGGAGGTAATGGAATGGAAATACAGTTTCATAAAAATTTTACATCACTGGATGTAAATATCTTCTTGGTTTCAAGATTCAAAAGTTTATATGCCTTTTGACCATATGGATAACCAATAAAAAACACATGGTTGAGCTCTTGGCTAAAATATATTTCTATTTCTTCTGAGTGTTGAGGCATAACATAGACAATCCAATGCCCTAATATGAGTATATGTTAGCTTAACCCCATGAAGAACCGCAAAAGGGGTTTTATTGCTTAGAATTGCAGTGGGCATTCTATTTGTAAAATATATAGCTGTAAGTATTGCCTCTCCCTGGTACTTAGTAAGAAAGTTAGCCTGAAACATCAATGCCCTAGCAACTTGTAGCAAATGTTGATGTTTTCTCTCTACTTCCACATTTTGTTGAGGAGTTTCCATATAAGAGGTTTAACGTAAAATGCCTTTCTGTTTATATAACTCCAACTCTGATTTCTCTTTGAACTCTAAACCATTATCACTTCTGATGACCTTCACTGATGTTCCAAACTGTTTTTCAACAAATATGATGAAAGCTTTCAATAAAGGAAAAGTGTTGCTCTTGTGTGCCATGAGATGAACCTAAGTTGCTCTGGTGTAATCATTAACAATAGGAAGGAAGAAAATAGCTCCATCATGGGTCTTACAAGGGTAGGGGCCCTAGATGTCTACATATAGGGACCCTAGATGTCTACATGTAGCAACTTAAAACACACTTTGGCTCTGGAAATGCTGAGAGGAAAGTGGCTTCTTTGCAATTTTACCAAAGGACATATCTAACATACACCATGTGACTTGATGTTATTACGTAAAGTAGAGTCGGTGACTTTCAATTGTTCAAAAGGTAAATGGTCGAGTCTGAAATGCCAAACTTTGAATCAGAAAAACAAGCAACAGTTGAATCCATTGCACCTTTACTTGTTGGCAAACTTTGGTAGTTTGATGTTAGACCTGCTGAACTTGATATGCCAATCTTCTTATAAAAGATATAATCCCTTTTGCTCTTTACCAAGGACCACTGCCCCCTGTATAGTGGGGGCCTAAATCAAACAATTGTGTGGTGTGAAATGACATTAGTTATAAAATTGTGTGGTCAACTAACTAATAGATAGGCGGTTGAATTGAAATTCCGGAATATGTAAGACATTCTTTAATACTAATCTAGCTGTCAAAACCATTGAACCAACATGCTTGATCTGTGCTTTCTTCCTATTTGGCATGGTACTATAATAAGGCGTTTGTATAGTCCTTACATCATGTAATAAAGAAAGATCTGGAGTAATGTGATCACTAGCACAACTATCAGTAATCCATGTTCTATTTGCAAAGGAAGTAAACAAACAGAATCTTTTACTTGCCATAAACCTTCCTTGACCTATATTATTTCCATTATCCATGTATGTTGAATGCTTACTGAGTAACTGCATCAGTTGATTGTATTGATCTTGTGTCAAGGCTAGTGGTGAGGAAGTAGGTTGTGTGGCCATTTCTTGGGCGGTATTCAGACTAGGAGAATCATTACTCTAAACTGCTGCAGCCAGTTTCCTTCCTCTATAAAGTTTGTGCCCTGGTGGGTATCCATGCAGCTTAGAGCACCTTTGTGCAGTACGACCATAAATTTTACAATGCTCATAAGTAATTGCCTTCTTTCTTAGCCAAAAGACCTAGGCCCAACCTTGGAAGATCCAGAACTGTAACCAGTAGCCTCTGCCCAGCATTGTAGCTAGCATTATAACCAGCAATGTTGCTATTAAACCTGTTTTAGTTGGAGGTTTGAGAGTGATAAGATCTATGCTGAGCAGCTAGAGCTATATACTTAGCATTATTTATATCATTGACATTGCAAGTAGGAGCACTACCATTTATGTGAGACATGGCAGACAGATGCCTCTGCTTCTCTTCTTGTATGATTAATTTATAAACCTGATCTATGCGGGGCTAAGGCTTCATCATTAAAATACTTCCTCGAATAATCTTGTAATTATCATTGAGCCCAACCAAGAATTGTATGAGCTGTTGACCTTAAAGCATCTTGTTAGCATCTTTCAAACTAGCACAAGTGATTCCACAATTACATTGTGGAATGAAGATCATACTGTTATAGTCGTCCGACATTTTCTTGATATGTGTAAAGTAATCAGCAACAGACAAGTTATTTTGAGAAACAACGCACAAATCTCTTAAAACTCTAAAGTTTTTGGTCCCATTGGCTTCACCAAATCTATGCTCCAGTTGCATCCAAGCATCTCTAGCTGTAGTAGAGAACAAAATGCTTTGTCCAATGTCTTTAATAATAGCATTAATGATCCAAGAAATCACTATTTTGTCGCACCCACCCCACTGGTTAGCCAAAGAGGCCATGGGAGAATTAAGTGCTGGTTTAGAGCAGGTTCCCAAAATAAACCCTGACTTGTTCTCTGAAATCAATGCGATTTCCATAGCCTTTCCCTAATGGCCACAATTCTCTCCATTTAGCAATTCACTCCCAAAATGTTGTTCGGATAATCAGATGGATGTAGAAATAGAACATGAGAGGTGTTACTAACATCTAGATTTACATTGATCATGTTTTGAGCATTCTGAACACTTTAACTTCTCGAAGTTACAGACATGATGAACAACTTTGAAATTTCACATGAAGAGAAAGGGAAATGATTGAAGAAAGTTCACCTGAGAATCAAAGATGGATTAAGATTGCTCTAATACCATATTATTCAATCAGATTCTTGTAGAGAAAATGAAAGAAAGAAAAGAGAGAAGAAGATCATGTACTATTTTATTGAAATATGGAGAGAGAAGAATGATACAGTCAACGTTAATAAATACACTGCTAGGCTTGGGTCTTGATGTCAGTTAGTTAGTCATAACTAACTATGTATAGCACAGCCATGTGTGGGGCTCACATTCTGTTATAAGCTTAACAGCTTATTGTACTTTATCACAATCATAGTGCTTCCAAGAGTTTTTCTAACCCCCTTCTTTTTCATAATTTCTCTCAGGTGCTTCTTCTCCCAGAGAGACAGTTTTGCATTTATGTTGGAAAGTATAACATAGTTTGAGTTATGCATTGGCTCACTTCGAATTAGCTTCTCCATGATTCCTTGACAAAAGATTTAGTCTACTGTCGCTGTGAGAGGGTTCATGAAAATTCGCATAATTATTGGGTAAGTTCAATAGACATTGTTTCAATAGGCTCAAGAGCTTCTTTAACGAGTCCAACCTTACAAAACAAGTCGACCATGCAATATAATGTTCTAACTTGGCTGATATGCCATATCCCTTCATAGATAAATTCCAGCGATTATTCCATTCTTATTTCCCCATGAGGCAGATCCGATTACGGCTCCATTGCCCATTTCACTTTCTTATCTTTTTAGGGATTTTTTAATTCCTTTAAAAATATTATTTAGGTGGTACAAGAAAGGTTGCGTGTTACTAGGTCTATCCATGACAAATATTTTATTGAGTGACCCAAATCGTAGTCTCATGGGTTGGAGAACTGAAGGAATGCAAGTTCCAAAATGTGAAACATTGACTGATGTCTAAGAAACACGTACACTCTTCATGGTTTCATGTATCAGTGTTTGACATGCGTCCGACACCGACACTCTTCGAACTCTCTGAAACACAAGTAAAATATATAGACAGGATAATGAAACTAGGTTATGCTATTGATAGTTATAGAATGCACATATTATGAACAATTTGCTATTGATCTCATCCAAACATGACCCTCTCAAAGATAAAGACATAAAACAAATTATAAATGCATAGGTTATAGAATAAATATTTTCTAACGATTACATGTCTACTATACACATCATTTCCTACCTTTATAAAAAATCACATGTCCGGGTGTCGAAGTCACGTCATATCCGTGTCACGCATTGGTGTCTATGCTTCTTAGGTTGATGTAATAGGGTGGAATTCCAAAACTTGGAACTCCTATAGCGGATAAACAATGCAATAACATTTGGTGACTTATCTAATCTAACATGGCGATCAATCATAGCGCTCCATGTCATAAGACTTCTCTCAGACATTTCATCGAATGCATTACTTTGTGTTCGTTACAGCAACCACACATATGAACGATAGTGTTACCTATGTATAAATCCCCTTTTCAAACCCCAACTTCAACACCAACCATAAACCTATTGGCCCAATCTCAAAGACCAAATTCCAGCACAAGTGTTAATTAAGATCAAATGAGTGTGTAAATTAAGATCAAATGAATATGTTAACTTATTGGGGCAAGCACCATTTTTGATGATAAAACAGTAGGCATTCATAGCTTTATGCTTCAAATCAAGAGTTTGACGAGAAGCCCTTATTAACGTGTTGAAGAGAAATGCGTCATAATCTCATGAATAAGTGTTAGGGAGAAAGAGAAAGAAGTAAGCATAATTAATGGCATTAAGCTCAGAGGATGTAAAGGCGAACCTTGTGAGGACAAGGGGGTTGCTTTGGAGGTCGAGCTTGAGAATTTAAGCTGAAATTTGGTAGATGTGAAGGAGTCACTTCAATGATTGGACAGGGGAGAAGGGGGGAGAGAGAGAGCTCTGCTTATTAGCTCGATGACCATTCAAGTCGAATGCCGTCGTGAAAAGGCTGCGGAATGACCTTGACAAGGCTGACACGGTTGGCATGGAGTTGCATTTACCATTGCCTCGAGGGAACGGAAGTTGGAAGACTAGTTTGGTGGTGTGAAAATCATGTTAAGCTTTTACATAGTTCTTGCTAAGAAATGTCACTAGAATATCTAATAAAGTCCACAATACCGTTATATTTATTTTAAGCAACTTCTTCCAATAAACTAATTTCAAAATTTTCACTGTACTCTACTTTAATCAGCTCTAGAAAGTTAGATCGTATTTTTGAATTAGGAATAAGAAAGCAGTAATTTTTTTTTTTAAAAAATAGGATCTTTAAAAGAGCCCCCAAAACTTTCCCATCCAATTTGATTATCCCTTTGTGCTGAGAGTTAGGGTTTGTTCAGCACCCTTTCCCCTAAGAATATTCACTGCAAATTGGATTGCTTCGTGTTGAATTGACCATCAATTTAGAGAAATCAAACCCTATATCAAGTTAAAATATCCCCCAAAGAAGTGTCGTTTTCAACTACTTATAGCCTTAACATGGCACGTAGGTCTTACTCTTGTTTCTTATGCTGTGAATAGTATCACCGTTGTCTAAAGAAGTTCTTTATTTTGACAATTATGATGACTAAGAACCCTATAAGGAAGTTTGCAAGGTGCAAGACATTGGGGATGTTAGGTGCCTGTGACTGCTTAGAGTGGGTAGATGACCCTCTCTGTGATTGCCATATCAACGGTGGTGGCACTACTGATGGTGAAAAAATGAGACTTTGGTTGAAGAGATGAAGGTGTTGAAAAAGATGAAGAAAGAAAAAGAGGGTGAGGAAGAAGCAATGAGAACGCTGAAGGGGAAAAGTGTAAGGAAAAAGATAGATCATAATAGGTATCAAGTTTGATTGAGAATAATTATGGTGGGGTTGTCTATTTGTTTCATGTTTGTTTTCAATTCTAGTGGTAATGGGTCGGAATTGGAAAGGAAGGTATTTTCAAGCAAATGTATGTAGATGTTTTGGATATTTGGTTGTATGTTTGGTTGTGATTAATTTCTTTGAAGGAATTTTTAGCTTTTGGCAGTGACGAAGGATTGTGCAGGAGTTTTATTATGTAATTAAAATGCTAGGGAAATGCAATGGTTGTGATTGTAAGACAGAATTTGAAATTAGAAATAGAATGAATGGTGAAAGTTCTATTTTGAAAAAATATGTACTCATTGTTTGTGATACCAAATTTGCCAAATATGATGGTTGATGTAATTAGAAGAAGCTAAAATTACGTAAGTTAATTCACATTTACTGCTAATAATCCTCAAACCTCGCAAATGAGTCATTCAATTCAAGTATGGGTCAAGTTGAGTTTGGGTTGGCTCATATTTCTAGTTAATCGCCATTGTGGATTGGTTCAATTAGGATCAGGTAAACTATGGGTCAACCAATGTTTACTCTAATAAGTTTATCATGTAAAAAGATCTATAGAAAATTTTGAGTTAAGTATGGTTGGTTGTCGTACTTAACTCAAATTTTGAGTTTGCTTATAGAAAAGCCTATTTTGAGTGTCGAGTCAGGAGTAGGTTTAGGTCATTTAGTTCAGGTTTCGGGTTTGAACTCTATTTTTCTCAGGTCTAAACATTGACAGCATCCTTGCTATGACCAAGCAAGTGCTTCAAAGTTTGTTTTTTTTTTTTTTAAAACACAACCAGCTGATCAAGCCAAAATATACCTAAGTCGTTCGTAATTGTGAATGTTAAAAGTACATTTACATATAGCTTTATATGTATCCAAAAATGATGTCTACCAAACCATATGTACCCACACACTACCTAACATAGCACAAAAACTGCGCCAGAAGTCCTAAGAGTGCTAACAATGCTAGAAGTGTCAACTATATAACAGCAAACACTTAAAACCTTCATTTATCTAACATCACAAAGGTCTTCTTTAGGGGGAAAAAAAAGTCTCCTTATTCTACGTGATCTTTGAGTTAGTCGAGGTATGTTAAAGGAGTTGATTGAGATCTGGTTGGCACATGGGCTATAAGAGTACTCATTTTCCTCTTTGAAGTTGGTGAAGAATTGGGGGTCTACATAGTAAAAATTGCAGGAGCACTTGCAGAGGCAGTGGAAGTAGCAGTTGCAGGAACAACTATAGTAGGAGTCCATGGCAACCTCATCTTTACTTTGAACTTTTCTGTAGGAATGAGCTTATGAGACTGAGATGAAGGTTGTGAAGGCCGACTTGTGGTGGCAGTGGCGAAGGTGAAGCTTGTGACAAAGGAGGTGTTGGTGAGAGTAGTGATTGGGAAGGCTACGACAGAGGTATTGGCGAGAGCAATAAGTAGGAAGAGTGTGACAAAGGAAGTGGTGGGTGGGAGTGATAATGTGACGATCCGAACTTAACCCATGTTAATTACTTTAGTTAATTTTAACTTACTAAAGTTGAGCACCGCATTTAAATTAGCCTTTGAAATATTTATACGATTTTAGGCTCGGACAACAAAATGATCTCATAATAAATTTTGGTATGTTTCCTCTAAAATCATTCAATACTCGTAAATAAATATAAGTTAGCATCATATATATATATATATATATATATATATATATATATATATTAAAAGTTGGATTAAACTCATGTATGAGTGACACATAAGCTTTCCGTATAGGATGCCACATATGAGAGAATAGCCATGTAAGATATTTTAATGCAACAGAGGATGCACATGAGATTTAAAATAAAAACATAAGGTTATATAGGATGGACGTAAATTTAATACAATATTAATTCTATTTAATAATTTAACTTCTCACACACCTTTCTATTCTTTAATAATAAAATTTAATCATAAGACATATTTTATTTAATGATGCAAATATAGCAAAAAAATGTGAGTATGTTATTAATAGGAAAAAAAAATAAACTAATAGACTTGCTTCATTTTTGCATCAATAAAATAATAAAATACATTAACTTGTTATTTGCTTTTTTTTAATAAAAGATATATTCCCTTAAAAATAAATAAAAAATTATTTGACTCACACCCTTACTTCATAAGAGTATAGCCCTAGTATTTGCAAAGATAAGTAAAAGTTGTACTATTGTTGGAAGTTATTAATTAACGTGAATAAACGAACAAAAATCAATGTAATGGTACATAGTAATTAATGTGAGTTAAATATGTATTTTTTAAAAATAATTTATGGAGCTTGTTTATGTAAATCTTAGTAAAAAGAAGGAGGCAAATATGAATATGCAATCGTTTAAACTAACTTGAAAGTAGAAGCCAAACATAGCACCAAGGAAAAGGAGGAGCAAGCTGAATTTTAAGGAAGAAAAAAAAAGGACAGCAAAATAAATAAACTACCCAAAAAAAACTACTAGGCAAGGATTCTTGAAGAAGCCAAGCCCCATTCCTTTGCATCCTCTTCTCCATCTCCACGCACATCTTGCCTACAGTATTGTGCTGTGTGTCCCCCCTGCTTAGCCCTGCCTACCGCTGGCCCTGAGTAGTAGTTGCACCACCACCACACATCTCTTACTCATCTTGGTGTTGTTCTTGGTGTTTCTAGAGTGAGCCCTAAGTTCCTTAATTTAATTTTGCAAATTTATTTGTCAATTTAGCTAGTAAATATGCTTTCCCAGTGTGGATGAATGTAAACTTATTGGAATTTGTCTTATTAAGATAGTTTCGAGGATGAATATGGTTAAAAGTGTGGGAACCTAGGGAAGAATGCATTATGAGTATGTTTCGTGAAATTGAGCTTATACCAGTGGATTGAGTTGAATTTTAAGGAATTTTGATTGTGTTTGTACCAAATTAAAGATTGGTATGTGTGCACTGGGAGTTTGCCATTGAAGGGTCGAAGAAGATAAAGAACAATTTGAGGTTGAAGATAGGAGGAAGGAGGGTAATGTTTGTAGAAAGTAAAAATTCTACAACCAATCGGATGGTACCGCTTGTAAAAAATTGATCAATTACAGATTGCCATGTGTCATGTTGACTTGGGTGGGCTCGCTTGGTCAAAATTAAGTTCAACCAATTAAAAACTGCCATATATCATCAATGATGCAGAAATTAGTAATTATTTTCTTTATTTAAAAATAAGGAAATAATTTTGGACCTGGGCCTAAAACCCGGCTCTAACCCTAATTGGTAGAGCTTATAAATAAAGGTCCTTCCCCTTCATTTGGATTGAGCATTTGCAGAATTCAGAGCTCAGATGGCAAGGAGCATCCAGCCACCAAGTGAGAAGGATCAAGACTTGCAGAGCTTCAGATACTATAATCAGCCACTTGCAGATCAAAATCAAGAACAGTCTTCAGAGTTCTTTAGCTGATTTGCATCAACCGAGATCAAGCATCAAGCTCTCGGAATACTCAAGTCATTAGAAGATCGAATCAGAGGATCATCTCATTGTATTAAATTCAGAGATTGTACCTACACATATTACATTAATACAAGATTCAATTTGTTTTCTGAATTTCCTGTCTAATTTATTTTAGGCACGAACTTTGTGTTTACAAATTTTTGGCATGCTCGGTGGGACTTCTCTGCCTCTCATCTCTTTCTCCGAAATACAAACTCTATACTCCCTCGAAGATAACATGGCCCCTAAGAACGCTATCAACCAATCTTCAAGGAAAGCTGTCCGATCTGCATCTCAGGAATCAACAACTGCTAGTGCTGCATCTGGCGGTGTTATGACTAGAAGTATGACAAAAGCTGCTACCACTATCACTGGAGAGCAATTAATTGTGGCTTCACCATCACAGTCACATAAGATCCAAAACCTCAACTCCAAGGTATCTGATGGAGTCAATCAAATCGCTTCAAATGTTCTGAAGCAAAAATCTATTGCTGGCTTCATCATGCCACAAAGAATTCCACGTGGGATAGATGAACTCTAAACCCACACCAACCCTGCTTTCCCACCCTTCAATTTTAAAGGTGATGGTTATTCAAGCAGTGATTCCTCTTTAGCATTATAAAAGGATCAGTTTCCTCGTATGCTGAAGCTGAATCCTTTGACACTATCATCGTGCCAGTTATGGTGACAGGGCTACTAACTTCGAAGAACAACTGGCAGGCATAAAGGCTACCTTGGATAGGCTCTCTAAAGGTAGTGTGGAAAAGGACGCCCAAATCAAACGCCAGAACGATCAGATTGCTGAGTTGATGAAGAAGCTGGAAAAGAAGTCCTCTAAAGCTTCCAATAAAGGTTCAGGCGCCGAAGACTCTGATAAAGAGTCTAACCACAGCAAAGAATCTGATGGCGAGTGCAAGGCAAGAAACGACCGCTCTTTAGGCTTGATGTCTGTTAAGTAAAGTTAGAACTTGATAGCAAATGCAGTCAAGGCTCAGTTGGGAGGAGGGTCTCACGAGACCCACTTGTATACAAAGCCTTATACCAAGAGAATTGATGCTCTTCGCATGCCCCATGGCTATCAACCTCCCAAGTTCAACCAGTTCAATGGCAAAGGCAATCCAAAATAGCATATTGCCTACTTCATTGAGACGTACAGTAATGCTGGCACAGAGGAGGACCGGTTGGTGAAACAGTTTGTTTGTACTGTCAAAGGGATTGCAGTCGACTGGTACACAAACTTGGAGTTAGAGTCCATTGACAGCTGGGAACAAATGGAGCAAGAGTTCCTGAATCAGTTCTACAGCACTCAATGTGTTGTTAGTATGATAGAGCTAACAAACACCAGACAATGGAAGGACGAGCAGGTTCTTGATTACATTAATCACTGGAGGTCCCTAAGTCTTGAGTGCAAGGATTGTCTATTAGAAGCTTCAGCCGTTGAAATGTGTGCTCAGGGCATGGAGTGGGATTTACTATATGTCTTGCAGATGAGTAAGCCAAGGACCTTCCAGGAATTGACAATGAAAGCTCATGATATGGAGATAACGATCGCAAGTCACCGTGGCAAGTCTTCTTCCTCGTTTGACGCTAGAAGGGATACGGGTAAATTTAAGAAAAATCCTAGGTCCACTAAGTCCTCAAACAAAGAATCCATGGCTGTTTCAACTGGGGAGCCGGTTCAAATCTCCGAAAAGCGCAAGTATGAAAACAAGAAGGGGGGGTTCTCCAAGGATACTGGAAAGAAGCGTCCTACATTGAACGAACTGCATAAGAAGAAATACCCATTCCCTGACTTAGACTTTTCAGGAATGCTTGACGATCTCCTTGAAAATGAGGTTATCCAAGTTCCAGAACCAAAATGGTCTAAAGAAGCTGGAAGGGTTACCAACCCAAAATATTATCGGTATCACAGGGTGGTTAGTCACCCTCTCGAGAAATGCATTACACTCGAGGAGCGTATTATGCAACTTGTCAGGGATGGGAAGATAATATTAGATTTGGACGATACTGTTGAGACAAATCATATCTCCACTCAACTGGAGTGTTCCTCATCGCCCTAGAAGCCAAAGCATACTCAACCTCATGGTAGAGTAAACATTGAATTGATTTCCTCCCTTGGAGAGAAATTAATTACAATTGAATTTGGGAGTTTGGAGCATATGGTGATTCCAATTGGATCCAAAGGACCCTTGACAGAGACTGATCCTTTTGTGGATGTCTTTGATAAAGCTGATGTTGATGAAGAGGGATGGACTCTTGTCACCCGCTGGAGGCCAAGGAAGCAAAGCCAAGCGCAATCGCTACCTCTCCGCCACAGGAAGAGACAAGGAAGAAAGAAGAGCCCTCGTCATTGAAAAGGAAAGAAGAAGTCCAAGAACGTCAAAAGGCACGAAATTCTGCCTATTGACCTCCTTGAGCAGGAGTCGCTTGTCCCTGTCACACTCGAAGAGTTTTTCCCAACAGGCTTATTTGAGAAAGTTGCAGTCAACATGACCTCATGTTCTGAGCTTGAAGAAGAGGAAGACGAAGGAAGTGACGAACAAGAGGAGTCGCCTAGAGTAGCTAATAAGACCTTAACTATCTTGGAGGCTTTGCCAGCTCGCATGGGCTGGGGGCAAATCTTTTATTTGTGTGACGAGATGCGCCAACATGTTGTTGCTGCCTTATAACAGCCAGAACTTTACGCTGATAAAATCAAGGATGTGGGAGCATCAACAGAAGGCTCTGTTTAGTGTGCCTCTTGTAACACCGTAGTAACTTTCACTGATGATGATTTATTGTTAGGATCCAAGCCCCATAATCGTCCTTTGTTTGTGACTGGTTACATTAGGGAGCAGAAAGTCAGGCGCATTCTCGTGGATAGAGGATTGGCAGTCAACATCATGCCCAAGTCTACAATGAACGACTTAGGCATCGCAGTGGAAGAACTGTCTAAGAGCCGAACGATGATTTAAGGCTTTAACCTTGAAGGCCAATGTGCAATCGGCATGATTCGCGTTGAACTGATAATGGGAGATTTGACGACATCCTCCATCTTCCATGTAATCAATGCTAGGACTTCCTACAGGTTATTACTTGGACGACCATGGCTTCATGAGCATGAGATAGTGGCTTCTACTTTGCACCAATACCTTAAGTACTACCGTGATGAAGAGAAGAAAATAAATGGGGATGTCAAGCCATTCACTAAGGCGGAGTCTCATTTTACAGACGCAAGGTTCTTTGAAGAAGGTGCTGCACCTAAAGAAACCATGCCATCAACCATTTCTTCCACAAGCAAAGGTGTCGCAAAGAAGGCCCCTTGAGCAACAAAAGATGATGCTCCTAAGCAGCAGCTCAAGAAAAAAGCAAGCAAACAAGGTCGCACCACTTCTTGTGTTGAGCAAGTTGCTAAACAAGCTACTACTTCGACAGGATCAATGCCACCAGTCTTAAGGTACATACTTAGGTCTTGCCGTAAGGCGGGCAAATCATCCTTTAGTGAGTGCACAAGCAGAAGCATTGAGACCAAAGCTACTAAAAAGGATGATGAAGCTAGCATAATCACCTTAAAAGGAAGTGCAACAGTTCCAACACTTAAGATGTGGTAGGCTAAGGTGAGTAGGCCCCCTCTTTTCGGGTTTGTCGTTTCTTCTAAAGAAGGCGATGACTTGCCAAGTGTACGAACTAGGGAGGGATTTGATCCTAATGCATAGCTTATAGAGAGGACTGGTTATGACTTTCAAAATCCAGCTGCCTTAGGAAAAGTAGTCGAAGCCAAGCTTCATGGCCTTACTGAAACTCAGAGAAAGATTCAAGAGCAGGGAGGTTTAATAGGTGTCTCTAAAGTTGGATTGGGTTTCGCGCCACCGCTGCCAGTCAGAATCTTTGGGTGACAAAAGGACAAGAAGTTGGTGATTCAACACATCTCAGCTAAAGAAGTAGATGTAAGTGAGGATGAAAATGCTTTGCCCAACCCAAAGCCCTCTGTGTTTGATACGCTACAATCATCCACTTCTAAAAAACGTCTATCACTATTTACCGGTATAGGAAAAGGGAAAGACCATAGATTTGCTGTTTTCAATAGAATCAAAGATGATCCCCAGCCAAAGCCTTCAGTTTTTGCCAGAATAGGAGCTGGTGAAAAGTCCTCAAACTCACAACTTTAGCACGAGAAAAGCTCTGCATTTAGTTGCTTGGGAGTGATAAATGAAGTTCAAAGCTCTATCCCTTCTCATATGAAACGTGTCTCTAGTCTGGATGTTAAGACAGATGGTTCATTAAGAGTAAACAGGCGTACTATGGTCTTCGCAGGTCAACGAAAAAACTCTAACTCGAATGAGGAAGAAGAAGTTGTTTCTTCCAATCATATCACAACCCACGAATGTAATGACTCAGACTCAGAGATAAAGTTGGTAGAAACTCCTGAGACTTTCGAAGATAGGGGCTAGGCTACAGTTGATGATTTGAAAGAGCTGAAAGAGCCTTGCCCTATCTACGTATGCTCATCACTTACACTCGAAGAGGAAAAGCAGTACTTGGAACTCCTGTCAAAGTACAAGGACGTATTTGCCTAGAGCTATAAAGAAATGCCCGGGTTAGATCCAATGGTCGCAGTCTATCACCTATATATCAAAAGGGGTATTTCGCCTAAGAAGCAACCTCAGCGATGTTTTGGCCCAGAGTTTGGTACCGGGAATTGAAAAGGAGGTCAACAAGCTCATAGAGGCAGGATTCATTAGCGAGGTCAAATACCGAACATGGATCGTAAACATCGTGCCTGTCAGGAAGAAAATTGGGCAACTTTGTATTTGTGTGGACTTCCGGGATCTCAATGACGCTTGTCCAAAAGATGATTTCCCACTGCCTATCACAGAACTCATGATCGACTCAACTACAGGGCATGAAGCATTGTCATTCATGGATTGTACCGCAGGACACAATCGGATTCTGATGGTGCCAGAAGATCAGCAGGCCACAGCTTTTCGCACACCTAAGGGCATTTTTTGCTATAAGGTGATGCCCTTTGGACTTTAGAATGTAGGAGCAATGTACCAAAGGGCAATGCAAACAATTGCTGACGATATGCTCCATAAAAAAGTCGAGTGCTATGTCGATGATTTGGTGGTGAAGTCCAAAAAGAGGGAGGACCATATACAAGATCTACGTTTGATCTTTGAACGATTACAGAGATGTCAATTAAAGATGAATCCACTCAAGTGTGCATTTAGTATCACCTTTGAAAAGTTCTTCGATTTTGTCATTCATCACGAAGGGATTGAGATCGACCAATCGAAGATCAAGGCAATCCAAGAGAGGCCTAAGCCTAAGAATCTCAGGGAGCTTTGTGGGCTTCAAGGTCGCTTGGCATATATCCGAAGACTCATCTCAAATCTTGCAGGATGCTACCATCCCTTCAGCCACCTTATGAAAAAGGGCGCACCATTTGAGTGGGATGAGTCGTGTCATACGGCATTTGAGAAAATAAAGGAGTACTTGACCCATCCTCCTGTGTTGGGGGCACCCATTCCTGGCAAACCTCTTCGACTGTACATTGTAGCTCAGGAAAAATCCTTAGGAGTATTATGTGCACAGGAAAATGAGGAAGGGAAAGAAGTCTCCCTATACGACTTAAGTCATACATTGGTTGGCGCTGAATTGAAGCACTCCCCTATTGAAAAGATGTGCTTGTCGCTCATCTTTGCCATCCAGAAACTCAAGCATTACATGCAGGCCTATACCGTACAAGTGATCTCCAAAGCTGATCCCATCAAGTACATCTTGTCTAGGCCAATCTTAAAGAGGCGACTGGCAAAATGGGTGGTCATCTTAAAACAGTATGACCTTGTCTATGTACCCCAAAGAGCAGTTAAGGGACAAGCATTGGCAGATTTCTTAGCAGATCATCCCATTCCAAATGATTGGGAGCTAAATGATGATTTGCCAGGAAAAGACGTGCTATACATCGATATCCTCGCTCCTTGGGAAATGTATTTCGATGGTGCAGCTAGGCGTGATAGCGTTGATGCAGGAGTGGTCTTCATCTCCCCCAGAAAGCACATTCTCCCTTATTCATTTGTGCTCACCCAATTATGCTCTAACAATGTGGCCAAATACCAAGCGCTTAGCTTGGGTCTTGAAATGGCTATTTAGATGGGGATCACTGACCTTAACATATATGGTGACTCACAGTTGGTCATCAATCAACTACTTGACGAATACGAGGTTAAGAAAGAGGACCTTGTCCAGTATCACAGGCAAGCATTACGCCTGCTAAATAAGTTGGATATGGTCAAGTTAGAGCACGTGCCAAGGAGTGTCAACAAGATGGCTGATGCCCTAGCAAGCCTCGCAGCCACTTTGGCACTGGGGGTAGAAGAAGGAATGACTATTCCAGTATGTAGCCACTGGGTTGTTCCACCGGATGATGAAGACTCAGAGGAAGACGTCAACATGATCTGTGTTCTTGAAACAGATGCAGAAGACTAGTGTCAACCTATAATTGAGTACTTAGAGTATGGAAAACTGCCTAATGACCCAAGGCATAAGACAGAAATACAGCAGAGGGCTTCAAGCTTCCTTTACTACAATGGAATGCTCTATCGACGCTCCTTTCTTAGTCTTTGGTTACGATGCTTGGATATGGAAGAAGCAAAGCAACTAATGACAGAAGCTCATCCAGGTGTGTGCGGAGCACACCAATCTGGGCCTAGGATGTATGATTGCATTAAAAAGATGGGTTACTACTGGGCCACTATGGTGCAAGACTGCATAAATTATGCAAAGAAGTGTGATGCTTGAAAGTTCCACGCTAACTTCATACATCAACCTCCCGAACCTCTCCACCCAACAGTTGCATCTTGGCCATTTGAGGTATGGGGGCTTGATGTCATTGGACCAATCACGCCTAAATCGTCTATTGGTCACTCCTACATCTTAGCTGCCACTGATTACTTCTCTAAATGGGCAGAAGCAATTCCATTAAGGGAGGTCAAAAAAAAAAAATGTGGTTGACTTCATAAGGACACATATTATCCATCGATATGGTGTGCCGAGGTACATTATCACCTATAATGATAAGCCCTTTTTCAACAGCTTGATGACTAGCCTATGCGAGAAGTTTAAGTTTGCCCAACATAAGTTTTCCATGTACAATGCCCCTGCAAATGGCCTGGCAGAAGCCTTTAATAAAACACTTTGCAACTTATTCAAAAAGGTTGTTATAAAATCTAAACGAGATTGGCATGAAAGACTAGGGAAAGCTCTTTGGGCATATCGAACAACGTATAAGACGCCAACACAGTCGATCCCATTCGCTTTGGTGTATAGAGTTGAAGCCGTTCTACCGTTGGAGCTTCAAGTCCCATCACTCCGCATCGCCATACAAGAAGGTTTGTTGGAAGACAAAAATCACAGGCTTTGCTTAGTTGAGTTAGAGGCCCTTGATGAGAGGAGACTTCAGGCACAACGAAAGCTAGAATGCTACCAAGCCCGTCTATCAAGAGCGTTCAACAAAAGGGCTCGACCTCGCTCATTCCAAATAGGAGATAAGGTGTTGGCAGTAAGAAGACCAATCATTGTCTTCCACAAATCTAGAAGTAAATTCACCTCTAAGTGGGATGGTCCCTATGTGGTTAGAGAAGTCAACACAAATAGAGCCTATAAGATAGTAGATGGACAAAGGGTTCGGGTAGGACCCATAAATGGCAAGTTCTTGAAATGCTACTACCCTTGATATAGGATATCGCCAAGCTCCTAAGTAAGAGCCTAAACTACTCGTTCTTTCAAGTTAAATTTCTTTGTTATACTCCTGGCCTGCAAGCGTCTAAACTGTGAATGGCAAAGCAAAACAAATAAAAAAATGTTATGCTCTTGAACTACGTATAGCTTGATCCTTTAGGGTATTACATTCCCTTTAGGTACGTAGGCAACTTGAGTATATTTCCTAAGTAAAGCCGGAAAAAAAACAATGGAGGAATAAATTATGTTAGTGCTATTGGTTTTGTTCGTTGGATACAGCTACATATTGTTGCATAAACTTGAATTAAAAGATTTGTCTTATTGTAATATATGAAAACCATACTGAGTCCAAAAAGAAGTAACAAGTTGCAAAATGAAAAAAAATCTAGAACAAATCCACCAGATATGGTCTAGGCATCCAGTGCGCCTAAAAGCTCTTAGGCACGTTTCCTTGATGGTTCACTTTGAGCCGTTTCTTCTGCGGTAACTTGGGCTGCGGCATCTAAATCAACAACGTGTTTTTTAAGAAGAGATACACCATCTTTGACTTTTTTCAATGAAGCTTCAGTCTCTACTAATTTGTCTTGCAATTCCAGCTCATTCGCCTTTACTCGTTCAAGATCTACCTCAAGTAGCTTCCTTCGCTTATGAGCTTGGGCGATAGTAGTAGTTGTCTCATCAAACTACGCACCGACCTTTTCCACTGAAGCTCGTGCCTCTTTAAGTTTGTCTAATAAGGCTGCTCGCTTGCTTGGCACATCTTCGGTAGGAGTCCGATCTTCTAATTGTGCTTTCAACTTCAAATACTATCCGACTTTATTCAAATATGCCTCGACATTATTCTTTAGGCCCAAATAATCTGCCTGGAAGGATGATAACATTTCATATATTTGCTCAGCTTCCTGGTGGATATTTGTAAGGTCGCCTTCTGTCTTTGGGCTGAACTTTTTCAACTGTCATTGAAAACGTTGCTTTACACTCAAGGCCAGATCATTAAACACGCCAAAAGCAATTCTCCTAGGAAAGTAGGTTGCAACAGAAGGAGTAGGTGATTGACAGCGCTCTGCTTGTTTCACTGGCGATGGCATTATGTTAATAGAATCGTCCTCAGTTGACTTGGCAGCAGGCACAGTTAAGGTGGCTTCACTGTCTTTGTCACCAAATGCGGCCTTAAGTCTATCTTCGATTTCAGCAATATATCCCTACATTAAAAGGCGGATTAAGTAAAAAAAAAGGGGACAACAAAAAAGAGACGGAAAAGGGGGCAGGATAACAGGATGCACCTCGCCCTTTGCTTTGTTCTCTGATTTCAGTGAGCTCGTCGCACTGTTAGACTTGTTCTTGGAGTTAGGCAGCTTGGTTGCAACGTCTGGTTTGCTTTTTGAGCCTTAGAAATTCTTTGCTCCACTAATAGAGGACCTAACACCTAAACCTCTCAAAGCTTCAATCTTTACTTTCCCAGGTGAACAACTTCTACTTTTCTGAGGAGATATGTCCGCTCCCAACGAGGAACTATCGCCTCCTTCTTTTCTAAGCTCAGCTGGGGATAGAGCATGTTTGTTACGCTGCTGCATGATTGGCTTATGTGCACTCACTTTTTCGGAAGTGACAATAAGGCGGATGCATCATTAGCAACTCTCACTTTAGAAGCTCTTCGTGGTTGCACAGCCTCGCCTCTAGGATATTTACGCCCTTGAGAGAAAAGATCACCCTACGAAGATCGCCACCAATTGGCATTTATATGCAATAATGACCAGTGTAGACTTCTTATTAGGAGAAGCAGGAATTGTCACGCTGGACCTTATTATGTGTTCTGTGGGGTTGAACCGATAGCAAGCTACGTCTTGTAAGGTGCCCTCTCGGTCATTCATTCGCGGCTCACTTAGTACATCTTGATAGAAGCAAAATTGTCACCAAAACTCTCAAGGGAAGTACGGTTCGATCACAATTGTTCTTCCCTGTCGCAAGGTAAATCAAATATACTTTCCAGCTTGAGGATAAATTCTGGGTGTCAATCAAGGTGATCGATGTATCATTCATAAGAGCGTTAGAATACATGATAGACGAATCCTTGCATTTCAATAGCTCTCGAGCTTCTTGTACGTCAAGAGTCCGATTCATCTTTTCACCAGAGAACCTCAGCACCTTAGGATGGCCGTGCCGATGATGGGGATGATCAAAATAAGCTTGGAAGTAAGTCCCTAACCATCCATAAACGTAGTGAATGGGAAAAATTACTTCCAACTTGTTCAGACTCTGAGCCGTAGAAATTCTATTCAACGCCCGATAAATGCTAGCCAAAGTAGGAATTACTAGGTTTGGACATTCCCCGTGAGCTAGTTTGCTTGTAGCTATAAACACAGCTGGGTGAATAAGGCACATTGCTTTAGTTGGTGGCACAAAGGAGCATAACCAACAGGAAATAAGGGCGGCAAGGTAGGTCTCTTCGATTAGGGCCTCAGGAATGTTGAGCGTCACAAAAGGATCCTTCTCTCTCTTCGTTCGCCCTGTGCGAGGAGCAATCAAGCCAGATGGACATGATGTGTTTATTGGAGGTTTAACTCGCTTTCGGTTGTCATGACTGGGAGGAGGTGTGTAAATCTGCCGCCCTTGAAACTAGAAGCATATCCATTCGGAAGCAATAAGTTGAATGATGCCATGAACATCTTGGCATAGTCTGTGGAATACAGAGAAGAGGAACGAGCAAGTCACTAGAATATCATTATCTACACGTCTTATAGAAAGGAGTTCTCTTGCGGATGGAATGACTTCTTCGTAGTAAGTACCGTCAGCTAGAAGTCCACCTATAGCCTGTAAATCTCATAAGGGGATTGACATATTGCCGCTTTCTGTGCCAAGGGTGTTGGTAGTGTGGCACCACAGTTCACAAAATGCTTTGAAGATGGTGAGACTCATGTCATAAGAGAACAATGATGCATACAGTCCGTCGTAAAACCTCCATTCCACAAGCCTATCTTTGTTGCGACTAAGAACGTCTTCAAGCCATTCCCAATAGCACGGCATGAAGAAGTTGTCGCAGAAACAAGGTGAAAAATTACCCCAGGGTAGTGTCCCATCTATGATACGATGTCGGAGTAAGGGTGTTGCTCCTTGAGAAGGGGTTGAAGATGCAAATAATGGCGAGCTAAGCTTCAAAACTCTTAAAGTCGAGATGACTCCGTCTGATCTTTGTATGTCATGGGTAGATCCCACTCCCCAGCATGAATCTGCAAGGTAGTTATGGAGTAAAGAGCGTCTAGATGGTAGCAGTGTTGGCATATCTACGCAGAGAGTTACACCTTCTTCAATTGGATCGTCTTCTCTGTCCAGGATGGTAAGAGTTGGTTTCTTGGGATTGGACCATGGTGAAGGAAGAAAGGCAAGTCGACCCCAATTAGATTAAGTGAGGGAATCTCCTACGAAGAATCGAATCTACGGGGAGAAACGATTCATCATCTTAAAAGTCGACCTCGCTTTACGATCTAATTGGAGGAGTCGCGGCAGGAAGGAAGAAATTCAAGTCGACCCTAATTAGACTAAGTGAGGGAGTCTCCTGCGAAGAATCGAATCTATGGAGAGAAACGATTTCTCGTCTTAAAAGTCGACTTTATTTCGCTATCTAATCGGAGGAGTCGTGACTGGAAGGAAGAACAGCAAGTCGGCTCTAATTAGATTAAATGAGGGAGTCTCATGCGAAGAATCGAATCCACCGGGAGAAACGATTCCTCGTCTTAAAAGTTGACCTCACTTTGCGATCTAATCGGAGGAGTTGTGGTTGGAAGGAAAGAATTCAAGTCGACCCCAATTAGATTAAGTGAGGGAGTCTCCTGCGAAGAATCAAATCTACGTGAAGAAACGATTCTGCGTCTTAAAAGTTGACCTTACTTACGATCTAATAGGGGGAGTAGTCTATTCAACAGCTTCCTAAAAAAAGGGAAAAAAAGAAAGAAGCGCTACTTTTAAAAAAATTATTACAAAAAAAATTAAATCAGTCACAAATTGATTTAATTAGATGACTAAGTTTTAATTTAGTCACAAAAGAGAGGACGAGGGAGCCTTAAAAAAAAAAAACCAAAAAAAGAAGGGGATAAAAACAAAGAAAAGGGCCTCTCCAAACAAAAAAAAAAAAAAAAAAAAAAAAGGAAAAAAGCGAGGCCTGGGATGAAACAAAATTAAAAAAAAAAAAGAAAATGGGAGAAGCATAGTAAAAGGCTGCATGTCTTCTGGGCGACGACAACGAAAAAGACACAAAAGTGGCGGAATTGCTTTGGAGTGTTGGTCTGATGACACCAACACTCTGGCATAGTTCGACATCAATTTGTTAAAAACAGAGGCGGGGCACACGCATGAGCTGTTTTTCATTCCCTCCTCTTCTTTCTCTCTCTTCCTCTTTTCTGCTTGTTTCTCTCAAGATCCCCCTCACCATGGCTGCCCCCCTCTCTCTGTCTCTCATACTCAAATCAGACCGTTGAAAACTCAAGCATTTTATAGAGAACAACGAAAGGGGTGAAAAAGCAAGAATATAAAAAATTTAAAACCAGAGAACAATTGCTTAGAGATTGATCCAGTAATCAATCAAATTAATAGCAGAGACTAGAGAATCTCTGCAACTAACCCTCGAGCCGGTTTCCCTAATCCTCCCTCAGTATTGGGATCCTCTCAACACCCACAACTCCCTACTCCAATTCACAACTGATTCTTATCTGATGGAACGAGGACCTCGATACTACGTCTATGCCCAACTCAGAGAATCAAAGCTCCGATTAAATTGGACCAAATTCGAAGAGCCCTACCCATATTTCGCATTACCCATATCCGAATTCCCGCCGACGAAGAAGTCCGTCAAGCTTCAAGAAAATTCGGTCGATTCAAACAGAAAGCGAAGGGTCTCTGTTTTGGCTCAATCGGTGCCGGACTTCTCGCCGGCAATGAGGAAGAAGACGCAGAAAAAAATCACTGGGAAGATGAGAGTGTTAAAAAAAAGGGAGAATCGCCTCAAGCTAAAATACACTGAACAGAGAAAAAAGAATTGGTGAATTAGAGGCATCTGCATATGGGTTTATGTAGTAGTGGGCAATTGAAACTTCCTACTTCCACTTCAACTCATATATCAGTAATTTTTATCTTTTTGAGTTGTGGATAAATTTGATCGATAGTTATTGATAGAATTTTATCGCAAATCGTCAACTCAAAATTATCACCAATAAAAGAAAAGGGCAAAAAAAAGAGAAAAAAAGCAAAAAGAGACGAAAGAGCTGAAAAGGCATGCGTATTCTGGCCTGGGCAAAAGTCTTCCATTCTTTTTTTTAAAAAAGAAAAAAAGGGGAGGGAAAGAAAAAAAAAGAGAATTATGAAAAAAGAAAAGGGAGGGGTATGCCTGGGCCTCAATTCATTTTCCTAAGCCCGAATATCTACCAATCTTAATTCTCTTAGGAATTTGCCAAGTTGGGCTTAACTTTCAAAAAAAGTTTTGGAAAAGTGTGAAAAAAAAAAATTATTACTTGGCAAATAAAAAATTGACCGGATGAATTTTTTATCATTTGCATCAATCAAGCATTCGAGATTCAGCCGCTTCAAAAAGAAACACACAATTCAAATTTGTGTACGCGGCCTACTCTCGAGAGGGCATTTGTAGAAAGTAAAAATTCTACAACCAATCGGATGGTGCCACGTGTAAAAAATCGACTAATTACAGATTACCATGTGTCACGTTGACTTGGGTGGGCCCACATGGCGAAAATTAAATTCAGCCAATTAAAAGCTACCACGTGTGATCAATAATGCGGAAATTAGTAATTATTTTTTTATTTAAAAATGGGGAAATAATTCTGGGCCTAGGCCCAAAACCCGGCTCTAACCCTAGTTAGTAGAGCCTATAAATAAGGGTCACTCCCCTTCATTTGGATTGAGCATTTGCAGAATTCAGAGCTCAGACGGTAAGAAACATCCAGCTACCAAGCGAGAAGGATCAAGACTTACAGAGCTTCAGAAACTACAATCAGCCACTTGCAGATCAAAATCAAGAACAGTCTTCAGAGTTCTTCAACTGATTTGCATCAACTGAGATCAAGTATCAAGCCCTCGGAATACTCAAGTTATTAGGAGATCGAATCAGAGGATTATCTCATTGTATTAAATTCAGAGATTGTACCTACACATATTACATCAATACAAGATTCCATTTGTTTTTTGAATTTCCTGTCTAATTTATTTTAGGTACGAAATTTGTGTTTACAATGGTATTTTGGGGGTTGTCAAAAGAAATTGACTTGATATAAATTTTGAAATCAATATGTGAATTGAATTGTATTTTAATGTCAAATTTGAGTGAAATTGGTGACTAAAAGCAATAGTGAAGCCTGATTTTTGCAGCATAATAAAAGTACCAGGCTAATAAGTTAATGAAAAAATATGGAGGTAGTTAAAGGTTGAATTGTTCTTGTGTAGGTTAAACACAAATTCCTGATCAACGGATAGGGCGGGACTCGACCCAACCGGAGCCAAGCTTAAAAATGAGGGTCAGAGTTGACTTTCATTTTTTTGGGGCTTCGACTTGGCCAACCACGAAATTGAGGTTAGCCAACTATGGTGAGGGTTGGGCTTGGGTAGAGGTTTTGACCCTCATAGTTGATCCACACTTTTTACTAAAGATTAAAATTGAAACTAAAATAATATACTTTGGTTTTCATTTGTTCAAAGGCTTTTTGTTTTTAATTTCATGCCTCTTAGCCTTCTGGCTCTATGTATCTCTCCAAACGACTGTAACCATCTAACATCCTCACTCTTTAATGTTTTGAATAGTCATTGTAGTGAACTAATTTTTTTAATCATTAGATTATGCATTACATTGATTATAATTCCAATACATTTCATTGTAATATTATATTATTACTTGACCTTTTACTTAGTAGGGTGTTCAGTGTTAAACTTTATAATAAAAAAAAATATTGGCGAAAAATCTCACTTTCTATTCAGGAAAGGTTTGAGTGTTGAGCCTAACTCTATGACCCAAGGGTACTTATACGATTAGGGCTAGGGTCAAATGTATGCTGAACAGCATGAGGGTTGGGTAGAGTTAGGATCGAGAAAACCCTTGTCTACCAACCCTCGTGTTGATTAGGTCTAGTAAAAAATGATCTAACTTGTAGTCCAACAAGTAAATGATAATTAAAATTCACCCAAAAATTTTAAACATTAATGCCCTTTCAAATGGGGTTTGAGAGACTAAATACTGCATTAACAGTAAAACCAAACCTTTAAATTGGTTTTACTTAGACTAATGCCTTTTTGTTAATAAATTACTTATTTCTAAAGGGGGATATTGGGATAAAATTTGATATGAGTAGTAATACTAATGATGATGATGATGATGATAATAATAACAACAATAATAATAATAGTAATGGTAATGAAAGGAAGCTTAATAGGATCAACTTAATAATGAAGGAGGGATAATGCTCATTTATGTGTGTAATCAAATATTCAAGGTCAAGTTCATCGTTACGAAGGTAATAAGATAGGTCTTGGATTCTTAACAAAGGTTGGGATAGCACAAATTATTTAAACTATACTAATAATGAAGGATCGACTTGAAGTAGAAGCGAGACCACTTTTGTAGATGTAGAGCCATAAACAAATATCTTACAAGAGGGAGGGAAAGATTTTAAACCAGACTATTGAAAAATTCTCACGTATTTTATAAATACCAAAATCTCATAATATACAAGTATTTAATGAATGATTTTCAAGTATTGTTTTATCATACTAGTGTTTAGGCCGAGCAATTCACCGCTCAGGCCTCAGCTCAGGCTTCCCAATAGACTGGGAGGTGTGCACCTTACTCAATGATCGCTTTGTCACAATATCAATTTCTTAATTTGGGTTCCACCTTCAGATAATAACCTGTAATAGCTTTAATACAACTCTCTCTTCCCTTGTTTTCATGCTAAAATGAATTAAAATGCGAGCGCTTAGCGAAACATAAATTTTTGCAATTTACAGTATAGGGATAAACGTATTGAGCTTTAACTCATTCTTCAAATATTTTGTGTTTTTATGTTTTAGGTTAAGAATTTTAGAAGTTTTCACATATGGTGTCACAAGTAAAATGAGGAGAAATCAATGTAGTCTAGTCGAGCTTACAGTGACATTTGGTAAAGCCTTGAATCATGCACATGTATGTCTGTGGGTCATTGGAATGTTGTTTGAATATGAGCATGTGTATATACTATATCACTTGACTTGTGTTTGAAATAAGAAATGTTATGATGTAAATATTGAGGGAACTATTCAAGCCTTATCCTCCTCGGATCGCGGTAGAGTTCTAATCTTAACTCCCTCATTATAACAGTCTCTAATGATCAATTAATTAAGACTAATTAGGAGATTAAGGGTTGGGACGTACGTATCCCAGGGAAGCTTACTAAATTCATAGCGACAACACTATATATGAAGTTTGGGTTCCCATTTCATATATGGGGATGACCCCCAGTTAGAAGTTGTATTAAGACGTATTTAATATTTGCGTACAATTATGTTCAGGAAAAGACTTGAGGATGCCACTTGGAAATCCTTATGTGATTCATATGGTGCCAAAATATGTCTAACCTTTATACAACGGAAGTGCATTTTGTTACAATATCCTTATATTGAATCAGTATAAAATAGATATTGTAATACTATATATGTACAGGGCATATCACACTCTTGCAGTTGATTTGCAATAATAATTTACTTCAGTGAATAATGCAAAGTTAGTGGAATAGCTTATGGTATGTTGCTTGGCACCATTGTGGAATGTGTGGCAAGATCTGGGCTGATACGAAAAAGAAGTGTCGTCATTTATTGATTTCAAGATTATGTGAACTTATATAGGTCACCATACGCTAGACATCCATATAAGTCACCATACCTTAAAGCATGTTTTCTAGTTGTGTAGGTGGTAGACATTAGATATAGACTGTCAGTTGACATTACAACTTTCGGCCATTGAGTAAAGTCATACAAATAGGCATGTCTTATTTGAGGCATCAACTAATTGATAAGCTTTATGAAAAATTTAAAAAGTGTAGAGAAAACCTCCGTCGGAGGTTTTAGATTGTATGATGTGAGATTAATACAAATTCTAAAGGCACATGACATTACTAAAGGTGGACCTTAAAGTCAAGACATTCATAAGAAATTCTAAGTTGTATAAATTATTCCTTGTCATATTTTGTTGGACTAGGTGCACTTTTGGATCAAAATATGCCCATCAAATTACGCAAAATAAAGTATGTAGAGAAAAATTTTATTTATCTAGTGAATAAGGCAAATAGATGAGCAAACTCTTTGGGGCTAACAAGGATTAGACCAAAAAAGCAGAAATGAGAAAAAGGAAGGCATAAATGAAGAATGGGTTCTATCCATTATTCTTCCAAAAGCAGATGACTCTAAATCATTACGGCCACAGGAGCATAATGAAGTTTGTAGAGTGAAAATCACGATGGATAATTTGGAAAAAGTGAACCAAAAAAAAAAAGAAGAAAAGAGAGAGCTAAGTGAAGATACTTAGATGTTGTAAATCATCAAGAAAACAAGAGTGGCGATTAACAACTACAAGTATACCGACTTTGCAAAAAATGACTATTTACATGGATGGAGCTACGGGAAAACGCTTGAGGATGTGCTATATATGTACATTCAGAAATCCTAGACATCATAATTTATATTATAGCTAATTCATGGATATGATTTGAGAAGACAAATGATGCTAGAGAAGTGTAAAACAAGTGCAAGAGTCTTATGGAATGAACTCAAAACACTCAATATTAACACATTATAACTCATGTTGGTAAGGAATTAGGAGTTGTGACTTGAGCATATATGTTGCATGGATTCTATAGGTTTACTACGAGTGATTTTATAAGATTAAAATGTCATATGCAAGAAGGTACTACCAAGACACAACTCCAAGTATCATGACAGAGGATTGCGGGAAATTACGATATGGAAGGTGTCTGTATATATATACAAGTTAAAAACCCAGGTGAATTTCTTTTTAATGGATCTAAGCCCTGTAATTTTAGCGACATGAGTTTTTTGTATTGATTTAAAGGGCTTATGGTAACCCTTGGCCAACTAATGTCAGACCTTCCTTGAAAGACAACATTAAATAGTTGTGTATCCTTGTTGGGAACCCTTGTTTTCCTTGTACGACCAATAGCTGGCCACACCCATATTGTGTAGCAACACAACCTAATGTATAAATCTTTTTTGAGTCATATAACCCCTACCATTGCTTTGCGAAAAATGGTTTAATCGCCCTAGCAGTATCTTATTGGATATCATTTCCCCATTGAATTGCCTCAGTGCGCTAATCTTTATGTGAAATCACAACTATCAATTTGAGATATGTCCTCTTTCTTTCATCAATTATCGATACTCAACTTACTGCTTGCAATCCTCCTTTTAGTAGTAACGGGATCTCTCTAGCTCATCTTTGACGTTCATGCATTTTTTTTCCCCTATTGACACTATCCTTAAGTCCAAAAGATGTCAATCCTCTATATAAGTGAATTCGGATCAAATAAGATGATGAGTAAAGTTTATCAATTCTTGTAATGCTTAAAACCTTTTTTCTTAGCCCTTTCCAAGGCTGTTGTATATGCCTTTATGAGTGTGATTTGAGTTTTTTAGGCAATGTTTTGAGTATAAGACTGCATTGTTCTGTGTTTCAATTATGGCATTCCTGTTGGTGCCCATACAAGCTCTTCAGCTTTATAACCTTGACACTTTTATTCTGCTCCTTGATCCATCTGAATAAATTAGGAACCATCATGATTACTATCCTTGCCATCATATAGGCTTATATGTACATCCCTTCTTAAATAGTGAAGGATACCTTGGCAAAAGTCACTACTTTGTCAATTTGTGCCCCTTTTGCCTTTAACTTATACTACATATTCAACCAAGTTTTATCAACAACCACTTCTAATCGTATTGCCCCATAACCATTTGAACATCTCGTCTTTCAGATGGGGGTTCTGATGAGGAAAGGAACCCTTATGTGAATCCTATCAATAGTTTTAACTCTGTATTCCTTGGAGATGGTAGTGTTAACCTACTTTTTAGCCATTTCATTAGCAATCTAAACCACATGTTCTTGTCAATTGTTCACCTTTAAATTAATGTTGACTACCTTCTCTTCATTTGCGGAACTAATCTTTTGAAATATTTAATCCTCGTCATCATCCATTACTGGACTGTTTGTGCTTAGAGTTATTTTTATCTCAATTTGCCTGCCTTTACTTATCATTTCTTATTCTGCTATCCATTCTTTGAGTTAATGATTCCCGCTGGAAAATATTCCTATTATTATCTTCAACATTATGCCTCCACTATCTATACTTTCTTGATCTAAATAATTTACTTGAAGGGTTTTGATTGCCAGTAATAGTTGCAAAACAAAGCTAATTTTTTATATTGATGTTCTTTCTTTGAACATGCCTACATTCATTAATCTCATGAATTATAAGTGTCATTGTTTTTGATGTATAAAAAACCTCATCCTTAGATTGGCCATTCCCTTATGTCATTTTCTATTTTCTATTTTATACCTTCATAGCTTACAGATCCTAAAAAATACTTATGCTTCCTTTCTAGCTTGACTAAATATGTGTGTGGATCTCATTACATTCAACAAATATATCCTTTCTTAATTAAATGCATTCCTTTTCAGCTGAATACACTTCTTTCCGATCTCAAATAATTGTTGGAGCCCTGATACTTTTGATTGTTATAATATCTTTTTCAATTTCACGAAAAGTGTGCTTGTGTGTGGAGCCTTGCTTGACCCTACTTCACACTCATATGTTTGTACAACTCATTCTGAATTAAAGATACTGATAGGCCCGCAAGTGCACGGTGGCGTTGTAGCAAATCAAGGTCGATTTCATAGAAACTAGGTTGATCTACTGGGTTATATTTCCTTAAGATAGGCTAAGCGAATCCAAATTTGAAAATGAAATTTAACTACTCTATTATCTAGTCTAACGAATAAATAGTCAAGAAATTATACAAAACTAGCAATCTCCCAACTCATGTATCAATCAAGCACTTCTTCCTTAATTGGTTATTTTAAAGCCGATAATTGAAGTATCACAACCCTCTTTCAAGGCGGAGCGAATTACCTAATCTAACCAATTACCATTTCTCAAGGACTCTCGATTCGTTTAGGTTCATTATGCATGCGATTATCAAAGCAATGGTTTCTCAATCGGTGTGCTCTCTCAAGACTCCACACAATCAAGTCAAATCCTAGGATTCTAGTGTTAGATTTCACCTTTCAGTCCTTCATCCAACACCAACAACATGCAAGAAAGTGATCAGATTCCTCACAAGACGATAAACTTCTACAATTCGATAAAACAATCCAACAAATTCAAAAGAACCAAATGATATCAACACAAGATCAAGAAATTAACAAGTATTTGCCTAAATCCAAAACCAAAACAACAAAGACAATCAAAATTACAAAGCATAAATCTAAATTTAGAGAAGATAAGAGAAAAGAAGAGAAGAGAAGAGAAAAGAGATGCTCAGCCAAGACCGCACTTGAATTGTCGTGCAAACCCGGAATAGAATCCTTGTAAACCTTCACTTCAACTCACTCTCTCTCCCTCTAATCCAAATCCTAGTCTAACTAATGAAATTTAAGAGACAAAATGGAATGATGGGATAATGAGATGACGCTTTTGTTGCTGTGAAAATGGCCCTATTTATAGAAAAACACAATCAACCTTAGCTGCATGATGAGGGAAAACGATCAGGCTAGCAGTTATGTGTCTATCACGGACCGTGGCATCCACCACGGGTAGACCGTGGTGCTGGCTGGAATTGAAATTTTTCTGTTCTTCTTCCCCCCATGGGCATAGCAACTTAGGGGGTACCGTGAGGAGTGAAAATACATCCAATGAGGGTTAAATCTTGGGTCGAAATGGCCTAAAATCCTACAAAATATATCAAACGACCATACCCAAGCATAAAACAAAAAAAAAAAAAAAATAAATTATAAAATAAAGCACATAATTTTCCCTAAAAATAGAGGAAAATGAGCATAGAATAGTATATACGTTAAGCACTTCTCAAATTCCCCTATGCTTAATGTTCGCTGGGAAATAAGCTTTAAATTTATACCGCAAGTGGACTGTATTTAGCCGTGTACTTGGGTGTCGTCCCCTGAGAACAAGGCTTTAGGATACCTAACTTAGCCATTTGGGTCAAATCTAGAAAGGTGAAAGATAAATTTGAGCAACTAGTAAGTAAGGATTAAATAAGAGTTGGTATAAAATTCAAGGGAAAAAGGACTTGGGCCGAGCATTAGTCGCTAGTGGCTATTTATTCTTGCTAAGCATGAATTCCCGAACTTGGCTCAATCTACAAATGATCGAAGGGGTGATTGGCTCGTTAAGATCGCCCAAACCTCCTTTCAGAGAGTGAGGGTAACCTTCATCCACAAGCCCTCCTATTTTCATGGGGGTCTGAAGCCTAAAGTTGAAAATAGCCAACTTGCACCTACCAGGGCCCTGGGTTATTTTCATACCTAAGGCTTGATCGCTCTTCCTCTGTCCACGTAAGGTGAATGTCCACCTCTCGGTGTGATCATTCACCCCAAGTGTTGGATGAAATGCCCTTTCGGGCATTTCATCAAACACTTGGTGGGTGGAAAATGAGACCCATAAATAACTTGGAAATTAAGGTAAGACAAGATCACACCAAGCTTATTAAGCCATCCTAACTCCTAATCCCCAACCCAAGTCAAGGGAAACTACTCATTAATCATTGTTGTAATAAACTACTAGTCACAACTAAGCATGATCAAGCAACTAAGCAAATCTAAGTAAGGAGGGAAAAAAGAGAGAGAAAGAAGAACAAACTTAGATTAATTGAATGGAAAATGAATGCCTTCAAGAAATTTAATCAACAAAGAACCCAAAACCTTAATCATTCTTAACCCTAAAATTAACCATAATCCCGAAATTAGGCAAAACGAGGTATTTATAGTGTGAAAACTGAGAAAAAGTGACGGCCTATTGCATACGCAACGGCTGGCCATCGCCGTCTCTTGGTTTGAGGGCACCTCCTACAGGCAGGCGACGACAGCTAGGCCATCGACTGTATGACGGTTGTCGACTGTCCTGTGTCTTGAGTTTTCAGTTTTTCTTACTCCCTTGCTCCCATTAGGCCTTCGCGTGACCAATCTTTACTCCTGCAATGGCCTTTTTCCATGTACTAGCCGCCTTTCTTCGATAAATAGCTTGAGAAATACCTGCAAAAAAGTCAGAAAGGGGATTAAACAATACAACGACGTTAGAGGGGATAAGACTTGTTCAAATCCTCTAAATCAAAGGAGAAATAGGGGGAAAAGAACCAAAAAAGAGGGGTAAGAGATTGGTCAAAATTGAGGCTTATCAACTCCCCCATGCTTAGTTCCTGCTTGTCCTCAAGCAAGATTAACTAGAAATCAAATGGATGGGAAGAGTCGAGAGCAGAAACACCATTCTCAGGTAGTGGTGATAAAAGCTAACTGATCAAGCAAAGTTGTGCAAACTGAGAAATAACAAAGATGTGGCGAGGGAGCAAGATGGACTTGAAAGTCCCTTAGGAATCACATCGCCTAAAAGTGCATACCGAGGCTAAGTGAGACACTCAAAGCAAGCATGAAGGTAGCTAGCTAGTGAGGGGGTAAAGGTGACCCAGGGAGAACCTTACTTTTGGTCAAGTGGAACTCTCCTCTCCAAGTGTTTGAATGCATTCATGGGTATTCTCAACACTTAAGCCGATCATGCAAAAACTATAGGCTTGGAGGAGTCCTCGTCCACCGTCGCTTAGGCAAAAAACGCACGCAAAGTTGATTAAGAGGGCCTTGAGGGGTTGTAAAAAGGTTTTAGGTAAGGGTGAGAAAGGGGGAAAAAATTTGGGGGATAGTGGAGCTAAATAGGCATAAGGCTAGCGGGCGAGAACACTCTCCATGATAATAAAATGACAGCACACCCACACTTCACACTGAAAGTTAAAAGCTTTAACAACCACCCCATATTTTACAGCACTTAAGAAAGGAGGCTAATCAATTTTTATGAAAGGGACAATGTTCCCAACATCAACTTTGAAAACACTTCATTTTCTTCTTTCTTTTTGCTCACTAAAGAGGCTTGCTCGGGTTTTTTTTTTCTTTCACCTTTTTCAAAGGGTTTTTTTTTTTTCCCCGAGCAAGCTTAAAGTGAAGAGTTTATTGCTAGGCACATCAAAAATTACATGGCTGCCTTCTTTTCCTTTTTTCTAAGTCACAAGTCCCCACAAAGCACACCCCCTACAAATATATCAACTCCCAAGATTACTCCCATCAGTGTAAAGATTGTCGCCCCATTAGTCTCTTTTGGCAAAAGGGTGGAGAGTGTATTTAGGCCATGGGTGAAACAAATGTGGAGATAACAAAGAATGGGAAAGGCTCAAAATGGGTGAACAAAGGAGTTTAAATCATCACTTAGGTGGCTTTTTAGGCTTGTAGTTTAATAATCAATGAATGCCTTAATCATTTCAAAATAGTGCGTATTGGTTAGGTGCGGCCTTAGAGAGGACTTAGCCAAGTCCTAGCATTGCAGTCACAGGTAAGCCACACAAGAAGGAAACAAAAAGCCAGTAAAGATGAGTGGTCAAATTTAGGCTCAAATCTCACGGGTTTAACATCCCCAGTGGCACTTTTTGCCAAATGAAACAGCCACTAGCAAAAACCCTCCAAGATATGATAGGAGATGCTCAAAAGCAAAGGCATGGACACAAGGTAAAGAAATCATCCAAGGAGCTTCACACTACCATGCTCCACCAACCACCACAAAAATAGCAACTCAAGTGTGCAACTAAGCCAATCAGTCAATAATCACACCATGTACATAATAGAAGAGCTCTTTTTTTTTGAAACTTTTTGAAACTTTTTTTATTTTTTTTTCTTTTTCATAAGGGAAGATCAACAAGAAGGAAATGAAGAGTAGGGTGGAGAAATATACCTTTGCAAACTTGATGATGCCTTTCTCAATATTCCTCCTCAAGATCGCTAAAGAACACGAATATGTGTACAATCAATAAAGAAGACTACATCCCCTAAGCTACATGCTCTACAATGATTCCTAGAATGCAACTAAATGAATTACATATCCTAATAAGTTACAAGCATGAAAGCTACTCATCCAACCAATAACACTACACAAACCAACCAAGTTTTCTCACGATCTATGATCCCCCTAAAATATGATTGCTAGTGCACCCCCCATGCTTAAGATATGCATTGTCCCCAATGGATAAGTAAACATAGGAGAGCACAAAGGGAAGGGGAGGGGGGAACTCACAGTCCATCAATAAGGGCCGGGGGGGCCATTAGGCCTCCAATTAGGTGGAGGGTAGGGTCATCCATGATGCTCGTATGCATAATAAACATGGTGCTAAAAGTTGCGTTGCAGGCGATCGAACTCCATCTGAATGCAAGTGGCCAAATTGAGCTGGCCTCCAAGGAACAAAGGGGTCATAGCTGTGACTTAGGCTTCCAAACCCCACGCACAGGCGATGGCCGTGATGAGGCCCCCATAAGCAATAGGGGATTTAGGGGAGGAAGCTCGGGAGAGTAATTGATGTAAAAGGAAGGCCCCCATATCAAAGTTGTCATCCTTGAGAATACATCACAACAATAAAACTTCACTCAAACAGGCTCAATCTTGGCTCTCATGTCTGAGAAAAACAGTGTTGGCGATCAACCTATAAAGGTACCTAAGGGTGGGGTTGCAAATGGAAGTGGCTTTAGAGCCATTAGCGCTATAAGGCGTGTGAAACTCGTGGTTATCAGTGACTAAGGTGCTCTTGTCAGAGATAATGTCACACCAAAAGTCTTGGACATTAAAGTTCTCATGACCAACAGTCCAAACCCCACCATGAGGAAGATGCAACCAGTTCAAAACTCTATAAGGTTGGCCTCAAACAATTGCTTAAAAAAATGAAACGGGATATGTATGGGCCAGTTTTGATAGGGGCAATCCAATCCACCCTAAGGGAGCTTAAAAACTCCCAATAGACGCGCTCATACACAGGCTAATTTAAAGTCATGAACTCCATCCACCCCGTAACGTCAAGCAACTCATGCAAGTTATCCCACAGCCCAAGACTCCTCAACATATCAACATCCATATACTTAGGTTCGATAATTCGTCCACTAGTAACCGAATCAAAATGAGCAATGTGTTCTTGATTACTAAAACAAATTCCGTATTTATTAAGAACATCAGAAGGAGGAGGACAATTACCTTGGGCCGTTTGGGCCCGGCTTAGAGGTGTATTGGTGGTGGCAGAGGAGGAGGCTCCTATTTTGGCACGCTTTGGTGCCACTGTAGGTGTAGGCCCGGATGCAGTAGTCTTCTTTCCCATGGTTCAAGCGAACTCCAGAGGTTTCAACCTTTAAATTGATCCAAACTCTTAAAGAACCCAAAAACCACACAAAAAAAGTGTGAAATTCAAGTTCTCACTAGTGATTAGAGCACCAAAGTGAGAAAATGTGGCCCAAAGATGAAGCTTTTTTTCTCCTTAAGCTTCAATGGTTGTGAAATTTATAGAGAGAGAAAGTGGGGGTAAAGGAGGGACAATATGGTAGCCAAAGAGGGGTGAGAGTGAGGAGAGTTGAATTTCGGCAAGAAGATGGCCGAAAAACACCCCAAGGGTGCCAGAGTTTGGAGAGAGGAACTTTGAGATTAGGGTTTTGGGTGTGAAGGAATGGGGTGAATGTGGAAGAAAAGGGGTGAATTGGTGGGAGATTTTGAAGGAAAAGAGAAAAAGAGTCAAGGATTTGATGTAAAATGAGGAAATTTAGGGGAGAAGAGAGTAAGATTGGTGGTGGAAGGGGGTTGAGGGTTGCGCAAGTAGAGAGAGAATGGGGCGACGGGCTGTCAAAGGGTGAAGCAAATGGAGAAGGAAGAAGGAAAGGATAAAAAAAGAAGAAGGACATGAGGATGCGACGGCCGTTGCCACTTAGGTGACGGGCTGTCATTTTGGCGATGCCCAGCTGTCGCCATTGCCTGAAATCCAGGGGCAAAAGCGCTACAGCCCAGGCGATGACTGGGCTATCGCCTGGGCATTGTTCACTTGGAAAAATTTGTTTTTGACTCTCTTTTTTTCTTTTTTTTTTCTTTTTCGAAAGTAGTAAAGGTTGGGTTGCTTCCGAAGAAGCCCTCATTTTAGGTCCCAAGCATGACTTGTGAGGCGCCTTTCAACTGGGGAAGGAACTGGGGGAGGTGTAAACAACCTTCACCTCAATGGGGTCACCGACGATGTAGTGTTTGGGTCATTGACCATTTACCTTAAATGACCCTGAAGTCTCGCACTATACCTCCACTACCTCATGCAGAAAAACCTTGACAACTCTGAAAGGCCGGATCACCTGGAGCGGGGTTTCCTCGAGAATAGCTTAAGGCGTGAGTTGAATAGCAAGACCAAGTTGCCGTCCTTGAATTCCCTCCATAAAGTGCACTTGTCATATCACTTTTTCATTTTCTCTTTGTAAACTTTTAAACTTTCATAAGCAACTAACCTCAACTCTTCAAGTTCATTCAATTCCAATAACCTCCTCTCTCCTGAGGCCTTGGGGTCGAAATTTAGTTGGTTAATAACCCAATAAGCCCTATGCTCTAATTTAATGGGCAAATGACAAGTTTTACCATAGACAAGTCGAAATGGTGTGGTGCTAATAGGAGTCTTGAAAGTAGTGCAGCAAGCCCAAAGTGCATCGTGAAGCTTGTCCGACCAATCTTTTCTTGAACGAGCCACCGTCTTTTCCAAGGTTACTTTGATTTCTCTATTTGTGATCTCCGCTTGGCCACTTGTTTGGGGATGATATGCCAATCCTTTCGTGTGATGCACCCCATATTGGTAAGCATGACCTCGAATTTTCATTCAATGAAGTGAGTCTCCCCATCACTAATTTAAACCCCTGGAGCACCGAACCTAGGGAAAATCACCCTTTTGAAAAACTTGGTGACCACTCGTACATAATTCGTGGGGCTTACTATAGCCTCCACCCATTTGGAAACGTAATCAACGGCCATCAAGATGTATTTGTTCCCTCTTGAAGAGGGGAAAGGCCCCATGAAATCGATGCTCCATATATAAAAAACTTCCACCTTAAGGATATAGTTGAGGGGCACCTCATTTCACCTTATCAAATTTTCGGTTCTTTGGCACCTATTGCAAGCGCGAATGTATGCATTGACATCCTTGAAAAGGGTTGGCCAAAAGAAACTGGCTTGATGGATCTTGGCAGTGGTTTTGTCAACGCTTGTGTGTCCTCTATAAGGGGAATCATGGTAATGTGAGATGATGGATTGCATCTCTTCTTCGGGTACACATTTCCGTATAATCCCATCTCTACAAGTCTTGTATAGACACAAATCTTCCCAAAAGAAGGACTTGACTTGGGAGAAAACCCTCTTCTTTTGGTTGGAGTTCATGTCGGGGGGTAGAATGCCACACCCTAAGTAGTTAACCATAGCGGCGAACCAAGGAGAATCTGATGTAGCTAAGGCGAGCAAATGTTCATCTGGGAATGAATCATCAATTGGCATCCTATATTTTCCATCATCCCTTTGATCAATCGGTAGCCGGGAGAGGTGATCCGCTACCACATTTTCAGTACCCTTTTTATCCTGAATCTCAAGTGTGAACCCTTGAAGGAGAATGACCCACCTAATTAATCTTAGCCTCGCATCTTTTTTCTCTATTAAGTGCTTGATAGCACAGTAATCAGTGTAAATTATCACTATGGACCCCAAAAGACATTGTCCAAACTTCTCAATGGCAAACACCACCGCCAACATTTCCTTCTCCGTGCTGGAGGAGTTCACTTGGGCTTCATCGAGGGTCTTGCTTGCATAGTATATCACGAATGGCTTGTTGTCTCTCCGTTGACCCAAGACCGCACCCACACCAAAGTCACTAGGGCCACACATCAACTCAAAAGGTAGATTCCAATTGGGTGATTGGATTATGGGAGCCGATAGCAAAGCCTCCTTGATCCTATTAAAAGCTACAAGACAGTCATTAATAAACACAAAAGAGGTATCTTTGGCTAAGAGTTAGGTGAGAGGTTTTGCGATCTTGGAGAAATCCTCAATAAAGCGATGGTAAAACCCCACGTGACAAAGGAAACTCCTCACCCTTTTAACATTGGTGGCGGGTGGAAACCGCTCAATTACCTCCACCTTAGCTCTATCCACCTCAATACCCCTATTAGACACGATATACCCAAGAACAACCCCCTTTTGCACCATAAAGTGGCATTTCTCCCATTTCAAAACCAAGTTGACCTCTCGCATCTATAGAGCACCTTAACCAAGTTTGTCAAACACATATCAAAGGTAGCTCTATAGATTGAATAGTCATCCATAAAGACCTCCATAATGTTTTCCACATTCTCAGAGAAAATGGCAAGCATGCACTGTTGGACAGTAGCAGGAACATGTGAATGTCATCTTCTCTTTATCGCTTAGATGGATGGGGATTTAGAAGAAACCCAAATATCCATCTAAGTAAGAAAAGAAAGAGTATCGTGCAAGCCTTTCTAACATTAGATCAATGAAGGGAAGGGGGAAGTGGTCTTTTCGGGTGGCATTGTTGAGTTTCCTATAGTCAATACACATTCGCCACCTGGTCACCATTCAGTGGAAATCAGCTCACCCTTCTCATTCTTAACAACGATCATTCCCCCTTTTTGGGAACTTCTTGCACCGGGCTAACCCATTCACTTTCCGAGATAGGGTAGATGATCCCGGCGTTGAGTAGTTTGACAACCTCTTTCTTAACAACATTTTGTATGTTAGGGTCTAAGCGCCTTTGAGGCTGTCTAGAAGGCTTATGCTCCTTATCAAGATGGATTCTATGCATATATAAGGTTTGACTAATTGCGCTAATATCATCCGTACTATAGCCAATGGCCCCTCTATGCTTACAAAGCACATTCAACAATTTCTCAACTTAGGGGCCTTCTAGCTTAGTACTAATGATAACAGGGAATGTATGATTAGGGCCAAGATACTTGTAGCTCAAATGTGGGGGTAAGGGTCTCAATTCCAACTTGGGAATACCTCCTTGGTTATCCTTTAGAGTTTGGATCTCCATGCTAGAAACTTACCTTTTTTGGTTGCTTGGGAGGAACAAAGGGGCCGAGTTTAGAAGCTTAGAATAGGCCTCCATTTTTTCATTTGATGGTGCGGGGATTGCACCCTTGGAAGCACCAACCAAGCAAGCCTCTAGGGGGCCCTCAAGAGTTCTAAGAGTCATCATCTCTTCCTACATTACCTTCTCAACGGTGTTAACCCGGTAACAAGAGTCCTCCAAGGTTGGGGCAGCCATGGCTTGAGCGAGATTGAACTCAAGTATCTCATCTCCAATTTAAAGGGAGAGTTTCCTATTTTTGACATCAATCATAGCCTCGGCTATTATAAGGAATGGGCATCACAAAATGATGGGGATTTGAGCATCTTCTTCCATCTCGATGACCACAAAGTCACAACAGATGAAGAATTTCCCTACTTACAAAGGCACATCTTCAAGGATCCCAATGGGATATTTCACCAATTAGTCCGCAAATTGAATGGAAATTGTGATAGGTTTCAAGTCTCCCACTTGGAGCTTCTTGCAAATTGAGTGAGGCATGAGGCATGCTCGCTCCAGGGTCACATAGTGCCCGACTAATAGTGATATCCCCCACGGCCCAAGGAATGGAGAAACTCCCTGGGTCTTTGAGCTTAGGGGGAGCTTATTTAAGAGGATTGCGCTACACTCCTCCATGAGGGAAACCATGGCATTTTCTTGAAATTTCCTTTTGTTGGAGAGCATCTCTTTTAGGAACTTGGTATAAGAGGGCATCTCTAAGATGGCATCCAAGAATGGGATAATGATTTGCAATTTCTTAAGCACCTCAAGAAATTGCCCAAATTTGGCCTCAAGTTTAGCCTTGGCAAGTCTTTGAGGGAAAGGAACTGGTGCTCGATAGGGCTCAATCAGCCTAGGCTTTATGGTCTCTTCATGCTTGTCTTGCTCTCTTCGAGACCGATTCATCCTTTTCTTCCAACATTTTCACACCCTTATCTTTCACCAACCCTTCATCCCCCTCCCCTTGAGGTCCTTGTGGTCCTTTAAGTTGCTTCCCACTTCTTAATGTGATGGCATTCATGTGCCCCTTGGGATTGGATTCTGGTTGGCCTGGAAGGTGCCTGAGAGGTCGAGTTAAGTGGCTCACTTGTTAAGCAATTTGAGCCAATTGAGTCTCCATCACCTTCTGGTGTGTAGACATGCTATTAAACTTGGCATTGAGTTGGCTCACAGACTTACCAGGAGCCTCATTTGTCTTACTTTGAGTTTGAATGAACCTCTCCATCATGCTTTCCAAATTAGACTTTTGAGGTGGGGGTTGGAGGTTGAAATTGAGGGGTACGATATTGAAAACCGGGAGGGTTAGGATGATTTTATGAGGGGTGATATGGAGGGGGATTTAGATTTTGAAAGGACAAGTTGGGGTGTTGTCTCCAACCCGGGTTGAAGGTGTTGGAGTAGGGGTCATTTTGTGGTCTATTGTGAAAGTTGTGGAGAACGTTGGTTTGTTTGACGGTCTAATCTTGAAATGGTTGGTTGAGTTAGCACTCGCTACCAGTATGGCATTGGATCCCACACACTTCACATAAACTTGCGTTCCCGAATGAGCCACTCGGGGCACCCCCTTGAGATGTTGTTTGAAGGCGGTCCACCATTTGGAGCAAGGCATCCACCTTGCTTGCAAGCATTGTGAAAGCATCAACTTCAATTATTCCTCCTTTCTTGGGATTGGAATGTTCACCATACCAGGGATAGTTGTTGGAAGCTATTTCTTCGAGGAGTTACTTGGCTTCCTGAATGGGCTTTCCCATAAGTGCCCCACCGGCAACTGTATCAATAGAGATTTTAACAGATTGATAAAAACCATTGTACAAAGTTTAAACGAGCAACCATTCAGGTATGCCATGGCAGGGGCATTCACGTTGGAGCTCCCTGAACCATTCCCATCCCTCATATAAGGATTCTCCCCCCATTTGACAGAATGAAGTAATGTTATTGCGAAGTTTGCCGGTTTTCCCGGGAGGAAAGTACTTACACGAGAATGCCTTGGATAGCCCATCCCAAGTGGTGAAAGAATTTACATTGACATTCATCAACCAAGACTTGGTCTTGTCTCTCAATCAGAAAGGGAAAAGGCGCAATCAAATTACATCATCGGAGACCCTATTCATCTTGATAGTATCACATTTCTCAAAGAACGAGGCTATGTGATCATTAGGGTTCTCCATAGGTGAGCTACTAAATTGGTTTTGTTGAAATAAGGTAATGAACGCCGGATTGAATTGGAAGTTGTTGGCTTCCATCGGGGGCCTTACAATGCTTGACGGGATGGTACTTGTGTCCGGCATTGTAAAGTCACGAACAGGGATGGTATTGGGATTGCGATCCCCCATGTTCACTTCCTTCGTATTCCTCCTTTCTCCCCTTTGCCTTCTTTGCCTCACTCTACCTTGGTGAGTTTAGGCGGTAGCTTCAATCTTGGGGTCAATGGGGACTAGGTTAGCTGCTCCTTAACTTCTCCTAAGCATACAACACAAAGCAATACCCAAGGAGGTAAGTCCACTCAAGAAATAAAGAAAATAATTAAATAAAATAGAAATAAAATTCTCGCTCCGACCCTACACTTCTAGTTACGATACCTAAAGGAATCTTGTTCCCCAGTAACAGTGCCAAAAAATTATTCTCTAAGAAATAAGCTTTAAAGTTATACTGCAAGTGGACGGTATTTGGCCGCGTACTTGGGTGTCGTCCTCTGAGAACAAGACTTCAAGATACCTAACTTAGTGATTTGGGTAAAATCTAGAAAGGTGAGAGATAAATTTGAGCAACTAGTAAGTAAGGATTAACTAAGATTTGGTAATAAAATTCAATAGGAAAAAGGACATAGGTCGAGGATTAGTCGCTAGTGGCTATTTATTCTTGCTAGGCATGAATTCCCGAACTTGGCTCAATCTACAAATGATCAAAGGGGGTGATTGGCTCATTAAGATCGCCTAAACCTCCTTTCGGAGAATAAGGGTAACCTTAATCCACAAGCCCTGCTATTTACATGGGGGCTCGAAGCCTAGGGTTGAAAAGACCCATGAAGGCCCTGGGTTATTTTCATACCCAACGCTTGATCCCTCTTCCTCTATCCACGTAGGATGAATGTCCATCTCTCGGTGTGATCATTTACCCTAAGCGTTAGATAAAATGCCCTTCCGGGCATTTCATCGAATACTTGGTGGGCGGAAAATGAGACCCATAAATAACTTGAAAATTAAGGCAAGACAAGATCACACCAAGCTTATTAAGCTATCCTAACTCCTATTCCCTAATCCAAGTCAAGGAAAACTACTCACTAATCATTATTGTAATAAACCAATAGTCATAACTAAGTATGATCAATCAACTAAGCAAAACTAAGTAAAGAGGAAAAAAGAGAGAGAGAGAAGAACAAACTTAGATTAATGGAATGGAAAATGAAAGCCTTCAAGATCTTCAATCAATAAGGAACCTAGAACCTTAATCACTCTTAACCCTAAAATTTAGCCTAGAAAGTGTTTACAATGCTTTTTAAGAGAAAAATTGAGCATAATTCTGAAATTAGGCAAAACAGGGTATTTGCAGCTCAAAAACTAAGAAAAAGCGACGGCCTGCAGGGAGGTGACGACCTATCTTGAATTTTCACTTTTCCTTGCTCCCTTTCTCCCCTGGGGCCGTTGCGTAACCAATCTTTACTCCCGTAATTGCCTTTTTCATGTACTAGCCGCCTTTCTTCCTTAAATAACTTGAGAAATACCTACAATAAAGCCAGAAAGGGGATTAAACATGGCAACGACATTAAAGGAGATAAAACTTGTTCAAATCCCTCTAAATCAAAGGAGAAAAGGGGGGAAAAGAACCAAAAAAGTGGGTAGGAGATTGGTCAAAATTGAAGCTTATCACTTAAACTGTTGCTTGTACTCAAGCAAATATTATAGAAAACGGACAAGTGGAGATGCATTCAGGACTCGAAACATGATAGCCTCTCTCAAGTAGGCAAGCCATAGTCCATCATAAGCAAGAACAACAATCAATAGCAACCCCAAATAGCACTTAATACATTTCAAAATTAGAAGGATGAGAAGGTTTTCGAAAAAGTACAAGACCACGAGCTCGATATCAAACTTGATCACCCCCAAAGAACCACAAAGCACATTGTGCAAGCACATGGAATTGAATAGAGCCAAATGGACTAGTAGAACCTCACTTTGGGAAATGTGGAAGACTCCCGCTCATGTGTTTGAAATATAACATAAGTTCACTCAAGACTCATTTTAATGATGTAATCTACTATATGGTTGCCAAGACTCTCAAATTCTCCATCACTAAAAAAGCGATATGCATAAAACAATCAAGAGGACTTTTTATGGATTGTAACGTGGGCTAGAAGGGTTAAGAAAAAGGAGCGGATGAATGCATTTTGGACAATGTAGAGCTACTTACCCAAGTGACTAGGGAGCAACTAATCAAAGCACCAATTAACTAATAAGTTCATCAACACTACAAAACTTAAAATACAATGAACATATCCCATGAATGAAATAGGAAATGAGTAGACAAAAAAAGAATCTCAAGCTATGTACATATTTGATGCGAATCACGGAGTTTTTTTGGTGGTTTTTTTGCTTCTTTTTGTTTTTTTTCTTTTTTTTTTCCTTGCAAGATGACTTCATCTCCCTTTTTTTTCTTTTTCTTCAACATAATTTTTTTATTAATGAAACAAAAATTACAATTATTAAAAGGGATAGGATCACTTATTATCAACTCACAACCTAGTATATGTACATACACAACCCAAACAAGAGGGAACCAAAGCAAATGTTCAACATTATCAATACCTCAACAAACCAACATACCGAAGCCACCTTAAGCTTAATTACTCCCAAAACCACCCCCTATATAGATGAGCTCCATAGAATTGGCTTAAAGGTAGAAATATGTGTTTGGCCACGGGCTAATATGAAGGGATCATAACAAGAAAATGATTTAAGCTCAAAGGGGCTAGATAAAGGGGAATAAACATGTAATACAAGGATAGGCTTTTTGGCTACGTGGCTAAAATGACCAAAGAAAGAAATGTCTCTATCATCTCATCAACTATGCACATGCTAATGTGGTTTTGAACAAGAATCTAGGCAAGTTCTAGAGATGCAACATGTAAGAGTCACATACATGAAAGAAATATGAGACCAAATATAATAATTAGTCTAAATAAAGCTCAAAGTCTCCCAAGACATCTATCAAAGTCTCAATTAACTTATAAAATGACTCCATGTACAAATATTAGTGCTAAGGACTCCAAAGGATAAAATAGTTCTCAATCAAGGCAAGGGTCAAAACAAGAAATAGTCACAAAACCTTCAAAATTTTAGCAATAAAAGGGATTACACATCAAAAGTTACTCAAGCTCATAAAAGTTGTTTTGCCTAGCAAAAATATCATTGGAGGTTATCTCAAACCAACCAACACCATCCCTACATGCAATCCTATATGCAAAACTAAAATGCAACTAAATGCAAAACACTAATGCAAACAAAAAGAAACCTGAAACTATATGCTCTAGCATGTATGCAAACTAATAATTGAAATAGAAAATTGGGAAGCTACCCTTCCCCCATGCTTAAATAGAGTATTATTATTCAAAGTAAGGAAACTTAGAGAAGGAGAATAAAAGAAAATAATCTCACCAGGTTAGGTGCAGAGTGCACCTAAGCTATGCGGCCTCGTAATAGCTGAGGCACATGGAGTATCAACCACTCCATCATGATGTCTAGACTCAGCTCATGAAAGCAGACGCTGTTAAAGAACGTAGGAGCATGTCAAACTCTTGGGACCACAATTTAGAAAATAAAAGGTAAGAGGTAATAACCAAAATCATTCCAGAGACATTAAGCATCCTCTTAACCTTATCAATGGCCTTAGAAAAATGATAGGAAGGATTAAAGAATGTAGTCCATGTCATTTTCTTAGGCAAGTCTCCCAGGCATATATAATAAGGGTCAATGGAGGGATCACACCCTCTAAAGTAACCTAGGGACATAAAATTATTAGCATTCCCATGAAGCACATCAAAGATGTTATTCTCATAGCCCAAATCATTATTAGCATCACAAATTAGGAAATTATTAATGGGCTCATCAACACAATACCTAGGGGACTAAGAGGGTAGTGAACAAAGAGGGGAAATGTTAGAATGTATAAGGTTTTGATGATAACAAATCCAAGTGTTGTAGTAGTTGTTATTGTTCCAAACAGGCTTTACCAACAGGGTCTTACTGCTGTTTTTCAATATATTAAAACTGCTTGACTTATGGTTTATCAAGAACAGGTACTCAAGTCAGCGATGTAAGAACAACCATGAGGAACAAGCTCTATAAGGTGCTTGAAACATGTCCTATGAAGTGTTTGAAGCATAGGATATAAGTGCAGCCGTGAGAAACAGGTTCTGTGAAGTGTTTGCAGCAGATTCGTCTCTCTACAAGATGACTAGTGGCTACAACAAGATGTCTTGATTTAATTTGGTTTCATATTTTTAGACTCTTGTTAATATACCAATTAGAAAGTCTTAACTTACCACTTACTTGAAATGGTTTTGCTTTTTTGGAAAATATTTCGGATCACCCTTCAGAACAACTCTGGAAACAGGACGATCAGGGTGTTTCCAGAATAAGCTGCGAAAAACTATTTTGCACGATTTTATCTTTTGGATTTTGAGCAGTTTCTTCAAAGATTTGCAAGAAAGATTTTTCTATGGAGTATTTTACCCCTTATCCTAAAAACGGTTATTAAAATCTAAGGAGATTTGCAAAATCTTTTTGAATAAAAGAATATCCAATTTTTGGCAAGTGGATAAGGTTGTTGAGAAAAACATGGGCTAGTTGCTGAGAATCACCGCCTTATGCACACGGTTTAGGAAGTGTTTCCAGCTCATGTTTCCTCATCCCTTGTGGCTAAAGAATTCTATATTCTTTAGGGATTTTAGTTTCCAAAAATTTGATGAATTGTTTTCCAAGCACTATAAAAGGCGGCTTCTTACAACCTTAGAAGCATCGGTTTTCAAAGAGAAAAATTTAGTGTTCATGAGCTTAAAAGTTTGAAAAGAAAACCGTGTCTAGTGAGTGAGTTATTTGAGCTTTCAAAGTTGGCATACTAGGACTTCATTGTACCCTATATTAGCTTAGTTGAGAAGCATTGTAATAGGGTGTTTTTATTTACATTCTTCTTTCACAAAAGTGAGTTGAGTGTGTGTCCAAATCAAGGGGATTTTGGACGTGGGGTAACCTGTCTTAGGGAAGACGGTTACGTGGGTTGCAATTTGTAACAAGGTGTGTTACTATTGTAACGTGATTAGCCCGTTTAGTGAAGTGTTTAAATCCTACACGAGGTAGGTCGTGGTTTTTCACCTCAGTTGGGCTAGAGGTGTTTTCCACGTAAAAATCCTGTGTCCATTATTTTCGCATTCAATTTTGTTGGATTTTCGCTTCTGCTTATCTCAGGAACAACCTGTGCAAACAGGGCCTAAGATTGTTTGCCAGCAACTTGCGAAAATCGGACACCACAATTCACCCCCCTCTTATGGTTGTGTACTCTCTAAATCAACAAGTGGTATCAGAGCAGGTTCTCCTTTGAAAGGCTAACACCTTGAGAGATCCTTGAAGATGAGTACCCCACAACGCATGCTTGAAGGTCAATCCATAACTCGACCACCATACTTCAATGGCCAGCACTATGGTTGGTGAAAGAATAGAATGGAAAACTACATCCAAGCCGAGGACTATGAGTTGTGGATGCTCATCAAGAATGGACCACTCATCCCAAAGAAAATAACTGAAGATGGAAAGTCAATCCCCAAGGAGCCCAAAGAATTCAATACTGAAGATTACAAAATGATGGAGAAGAATGCTAAAGCTAAGAAACTTCTATATTTTGGCCTAGGCCCTGATGAATATACTCGCATGTCTGAATGTGAGTCGACCAAAGAAATCTGGGATGCTTTGCAAGCAGCTCACGAAGGGACCAATCAAGTAAAGTAATCCCGGATTGAATTGCTTATGAGAAAATATGAGCTGTTTGAGATGGGTGATCGTGAAAGTGTGATGGACATGTACACTCGCTTCACTCACATAACGAATGAGCTAAAATCCTTGGGAAAATCCTTCACCACCGAAGAATTAGTGAGGAAGATCCTAAGAATTTTAGCTCATTCTTGGGAAGCGAAAGTAATGGCCATCCAAGAAGCTAAAGACATGAACAAGATCACCCTAGATGAGCTGATTGGCAACCTCCAAACGTATGAACTTAGGAAAAATTCTCAACAGAAAGATGAGACAAAAAGAGATCGAGGTCTTGCACTAAAGGCCTTAGAAGATGATTCTGATTCTGATGAGGAGGAGATTGCCATGATCACTCAAAAGTTCAAGAAGTTCTTCAAGAAAGTCAAAGAAAATAGCAAAAGGAAGTACTTCAGCAAGGCCAGGAACACCTCTCGGGAACAGTTCTCCGGGTGTTTCAAGTGTGGCAAACTAGACCACATTATGAGAAACTGCCCACTGCACAAGGAAGAACAAGAACCAGAACACCCTAGAAAACAGGGGAGGAAACAGGGTGTAAGCAGCTCAGCGAAACGATTCTCAAAAGCTATGCTCGCGGCTTGGGGTGATTCAAGCGAGGATGAGGAAAGGTCTGAAGCCGAGGAAGCTGATGTAGCACTCATGGCAAGAAGTGACACTGATTCAGATGATGGATCAACAGATAGTCTGACTCAACTCAAGAACAAGGTACGTGGTCTAAATAAATCAACTCTTGAGGAATTAGTGTACACTATAATGGATATATGTGCTGAATTAAAAAGGAATGTTCGAGATCTAGAACTTGAAAATGAAACCCTTAAATTAGAAAAACTTGAAGTTGACAAAAAAATCTTGCCTTGCATGAAAACATCAATGTGCTTAAAGAAACTCTACTCATGAAAGAAGAGACTTGTTCCACTAAATTGACTGAGCTGGAAAAAGAATCCCTTGACTTAAAAGATAAGGTCGAGTCCTTGCTTATAGAAAATAAAAACTTGCTTAAGAAAATGAAACAAATGGAATCAGACCTTGCCACAAACAAGCTCTGGAACAGGTCCTCACAAGCAGTTGAATGGTTAAACACCCATCATAGTCGAAATAAAAGAGGAGTAGGTTTTGTGCCTAAGATGACCTACCCAGTGAATAGAAAATATGTAGGATTATCTGAGAATATTGTATGTTATCACTGTGGTAAAACGGGCCATTACCGTTATACTTGCCCCTCAAGAAAGTATGCCATTAAAAGGAACTCAGTGTATGTAAAACAAATATGGGTTAGGAAAGATGAGATTTGTACCTCTAAAGGAATGGGACCCAAGTGGATCTGGGTTCCCAAAACTAACCCTTGATTTGTTTTGCAGGCTGAAGTGAGAGAGAACAGCCCAGCAAACAGCCCAGCAAACAGTGCAAGGAACAGTCTAGGGAACAGGCAGCTGTGGTATGTTGATAGTGGGTGTTCGAGGCATATGACTGGTGAAAGATCCAATTTTCTCTCACTTACGGCTTCAGAAGGTGGGAGTGTGGCATTTGGAAACGACAAATCCGAGACAATTGTCGGTATAGGTAAGATAGGTGAGTCACTCTCCCATTCAATTGACAATGTTTATTTTGTGGATGGATTAAAACACAACTTGCTAAGTGTGTCCCAACTGTGCGACAAAGACAACCTAGTAGTGTTCTCACCAACACGTTGCTTGGTTGTGAATATGAACACAGGAGATGTTGTGTTGAGGGGGAAGCGACACAAGAATGTTTATAAAGTGTGTATCTCCACTCTTCCCCAAAATAATTTGACTTGTTTGAGTGCCCTAAATGATGATGTTATGCTTTGGCACAAAAGGCTAGGTCATGCAAGCCACTCACTTTTGAACAAACTTGTAACCAAAGACTTAGTGGTAGGCTTACCTTCCATCAAATTCAATGATGACAAGGTATGTGATGCATGTGCCAAAGGCAAACAAGTCAAAAATTCATTTAAATCTAAAAAGTGTGTAAGCACTACTCGACCCCTTGAATTGATACATATGGATATATGTGGTCCAATGAGGATCATGAGCAGAGGTGGTAAGAGGTATGTGCTTGTGATAGTGGATGACTACTCTCGTTTCACTTGGACCCTGTTTTTGGCTTCTAAATATGAAACTTTTAAAAAATTTCTTGCTTTCATTAAAAAGACTGAAAAGAGGGTAGGACACTCTTTGGTATGCCTAAGGTCTGACCATGGTGCAGAATTTGAAAATTCGAGCTTTATTGATTATTGTAATGAGCATCGTGTTGATCATAACTTTTCAGCTCCAAGAACACCCCAACAGAACGGGGTGGTAGAACGCAAAAATCGCACTCTAGAGGACATGACTAGAACAATGCTTGTTGCTAGTGGTCTTCCTAGAAACTTTTGGGCTGAAGCTTTGAATACATCATGTTACATTATAAATAGATGCATGATTAGACCTATTCTTAACAAAACTCCTTATGAACTTTTCAAGGGAAGAAAACCTAATATTATGCATTTGAGAGTTTTTGGTTGTAAATGTTTTGTGCATAATAATGGAAAGGATGCCTTAGGGAAATTTGATCCAAGGAGTGATGAAGCAATATTCCTTGGTTACTCCTCGCATAGTAAGGCATACAAAGTGTTTAATAAAAGAACCTTGTGTGTTGAGGAAAGTGTGCATGTGCTTTTTGATGAAACTAACTCTCTAAGCGAGAATGATGCACAGGAAGAAGACTTCGAACTAGGTCTTATTAGAAAAGACGTGCTGCTTCAAGGTGAACAAGGTAAGGATCAATCGGAGGGAGCAAGGCCTGAGGCTGTTCTTCAGAAAGGTAAGCAAGGTGTGAACCAAATAGGGGGAAACAGGGTGGAACCCTATTCGGGACAACCCCAGCCGAAATCTTCAGGGATAAATCCAGGAACAAGCTCCCAAACAGGCTCGAGAATAGGTTCTGAACCTGTTTCACCGAGTATTCCAGCTAGGATGGAGAGCGAGTCTGTGAACCCCCTTTCACCATGATCATGGAAATATCAAAGTTCACATCCTCTTGATCAAATTTTATCTGATATTAATGCAGGAGTTCAAACTAGATCTAGACTCAAAAATTTCTGTGCTTTCTATGCTTTTCTCTCAAAAATTGAGCCTAAGAATATTAATGAAGCCCTTGTAGATTCAGATTGGGTCACAGCCATGCAAGAAGAACTCCATCAGTTCGAAAGGAACAAGGTATGGCACCTTGTGCCACGGCCAGGGGATAGAACAATCATTGGAACCAAGTGGGTGTTCCGTAACAAGCTGGATGAGTGCGGAACAGTCACTAGAAACAAGGCCCGGCTGGTGGTTCAAGGCTACAACCAAGAAGAGGGAATTGATTATGAAGAGACCTTTGCACCTGTTGCAAGGATGGAAGCCATTCGAATTTTGATAGTTTTTGCAGCCCATATGGAGATCAAGTTGTATCAAATGGATGTCAAAAGTGCATTTTTAAATGGGTACCTCAAAGAAGAAGTGTATGTCAAACAACCCCCGGTTTTGAAAGTGATGAATTTCCTAACCATGTTTTCAAACTTGACAAAGCACTTTATGGTTTAAAACAAGCCCCTAGAGCTTGGTATGAGCGGTTGTCAAGCTTTTTATTAGAAAATGGTTTTACAAGAGGCAAGGTAGACAATACCTTGTCTCTAAAATCTAAGGGAGAACATTTGTTGATTGTCCAAGTATATGTCGATGACATCATATTTGGTGCAACTCATCATGATTTGTGCAATAAATTTTCAAAAATGATGAGGAGTGAGTTTGGAATGAGCATGATGGGTGAGCTTAATTTCTTTCTAGGCTTACAAATCAAGCAAACTTCAAACGGCACCATGATCCATCAACAAAAATATATCCTGGAGTTACTTAAGCGTTTTGGGATGGAGTCGGCCAAGCCCATTGATACTCCCATCTCTCCCTCAACCAGGTTTGGTAATGGATGTTGGTAGTCCCTCAGCTGAGGGGAAATCCCACAGAGACATGATAGGGTCACTCCTATACCTAGCCGCTAGTAGACCTGACATTGTCTTCAGTGTTGGTCTATATGCACGTTTTCAGTCCAACCCTAAAGAAACTCATGTAAAGGCTGTTAAACGGATTTTAAGATACTTAAAACATACACCTGATCTAGCCTTGTGGTATCCTAGAGGTTGTAACTTTGATCTTGTTGGGTATGCTGATGCTGATTATGCAGGTTTCTTGGTTGATAGAAAAAGCACCTCAGGTATGGCTCACTTTCTTGGACCTTGTTTGGTATCTTGGGCAACCAAGAAACAACTCTCTGATGCCTTGTCCACAGCAGAAGCTGAGTATGTGGCAGCTGCATCTTGTTGTGTTCAGTTATTATGGGTAAGACAACAACTCAAGGACTTTTGTGTTGACATAGGATGCATTCCTATTTATTGTGACAATACAAGTGCAATTAACATTGCCAAAAATCTATGTCAACACAAAAGAACAAAACATATTGACATTCGACATCATTTTCTAAGAGACAATGTTGAAAAAGGAGTGATCTCAATGAATTTTTGTGCCACTGAAAATCAAATTGCTGATATATTCACAAAAGCATTAGGTAGAGAACAATTTGAAAGGAATAGACTCGAACTAGGCTTAATTAGAACAACCTGACCAACCTGTTCTCTCGCCCTGTTTGCAAAATTTAAAAGTTACGGGTACAACATGTTAAATTTTTATTTGCAATCAACTTCTGTGCTATGTTTAGCATATGTGAGGTTTGCAACTTGCTGACACTCGTTGAGATCTAATGAGATTGCCCTTATTGTCCCATGTTACCGAGCAAGTAACCTCAAGAACAAGCACCAGAAACAGGTACGCCTCTTGTTTGTCAAATATGTGCAACAAATTGAAAATTGCTAATCTCTTCCCGAGGCATGCGCGGCCTAAATAAATGCAAAAGCCCGTTGCAAAATGGGCAAAATCTTTTAAAGATTTCGCATGTCTCTCTCTTTAAAGCTCTCTTGCTCAATCTCTCACGTCCACCGAAACTCTCTTGCTCTGAAACTCTGTTCAAGAAACCCTAATCTCTTTCCTTCCTCTGAAAAATGATGTCTCCCATTAGCTCCGAGAGCTCCTCGACCTCGACTCAGGGCAACCAGACACAGAGCACAGCCTTGCAAACAGCCACAGTCCTGTTTGCGCCTACACAATTTCTGACGGCCCTCATGGAAGGTAAAACTACTGAACCTTCTCGACCCATTGTCTATAAACCTTTTGGGTTTTTGAAAAGCATCGACCTTAGAACAGTGAATCTGAAATTGGAAGACATCCCTTACAAATTTGGGTGGAAATTGATTTTGTTTGGAGAAACAGGGGCATGTAAACCCCAAGAACCTGTTGGGGCATTTGAAAGAGAAATTGGGCCTTTAGATGAAATCTTTCTATTCGATCATGGACTAGATGACATCAATTCGTTTGGGCTATTTCCAGAGCAGGAAACAAGGGCCGAAACAGGGCCTGAAGTTTTTAAGGATGACCTAGGGGAGGATTTGTCAAAAGAAGAAAGGGGAAGTAGTGATCAAATGGAGGAGTCTCCTGTGAAGCCTGAACAAGCCACACCGGTACCACCAACCGGTGAGAAACGTGAACGATACAAAATTGTGGCTCGACGTACTAGAATGCCAAGAACACGACCACCATCAAGGTCTAAAAGCGGCCAGACTGAAGAACCCTCAAAAAGTGAAACCCCCGTCAAACCAAAACCACAAATCCCCTCTTCGGCCAAACCCACAACCAGGCCAACTCGAAAATCAGCCCGAATTGCTTTCCACTCTACACCTCGTCCTGTCAAACAGTCATCCCCTATTGTTGAGGAAATTGATTCCTCCTCTGAGCCTTCATCAGATAGCGACCCTGAGAACACCACCTTCGAACAGGGCACTCCCGTGTTCTCAGAGTCCTCAGAGGATAAGCCTCTGCCTGCACCAAGATCGACCTCCACTTTGCCCTCCAAACCGTCACCCCTCAAAACTCCTAGGAGAAAAGCCTCTCTCAAACACGCTTCCACCCAAGACCCTCCTACTGAGCCCCAACCTAAGAGAGCCAAGAAGTCTACCCCGTCTGCCATTTCAGCCAAATTGACCCAATTGCTTCAGAGACGGGTCGTCAGGGGTAAAATTATTAAGGTAAAATATTTTGAGGAATATGGTCTGGGGATGTTTCTGCATAAGCTGCGTGCACAGGGGTGGTATGAGCTGTTTACAAACACCCCGCTGGGGTGTTCTGTACATGAGTTGGCAGAGTTCTATGCCAACTGCACTGTCACTGAAGGAGTGGTGACAAGTATTGTTAATGGGAAGCAGCTTCACTTTGATGCGAAGATATTAGGGAAAATTCTGGGGATTCCCTCCACGGGCTTTGATACATATGTGAGGGAAAACAAGACTATTCTAGGGACAGCCAGGCTGCTGGAGCTCGCCCAAAAATTTAGCCAGCAATCAAGCCTCCAAACACCCAAGTCCGTGAAGAAAGGGGACATGACATCGCTTCATCAATTGATATTTTGGTTTATCATCAAGAATGTCATCCCCAGGCGCCAGGGTCGCAATCTTGCTGATGCCATGGATCAATGTTTGATGGATCTGATGGACACGGAAGAGCAAATCAACCTTCCTGCCATCATGATTCGCCACATAGCAAGAATTGCAAACACCTCCAGGGAACATGATCTGGGATACGGCTTCTTCCTGACTAGTGTGTTTGAGCACTTTGGGGTGACTCTGCAGAAGAAGGTGGGTGCTCAGTTCATTAATGAGATTGAGAGTAACACCCTTATGGGGTGTGGATACACTTCAGTTGAGGGGTCTGCCTCAGAACAGGGGACCAGAACACCCCGTCCTCCTATTCCTGGCAGTTCCTCAGTCAAGCTTGAGGCTGCTTTGGAAGAAAACTCTCGACTCAGTGCTGAGCTTACTGCTGTAAAGGCTTCCCTGGACGAGGAAAAAGCTCTAAATGCTAAGCGCCATGAAGATCTCATCGCCCTTCTCTCTTCCCTTTCAGCAAAATTCTCTCATGCTCCCTAATCACCCCCCATAAGCTGTTCCCATCGGTTGTTCTCAAAGACTATTCTAACTTCTCTTGGTTCTCCTTCCCTCTCCGTTTGTACTTTTCTGTTGCACTCTTTTGATGAATGACAGGTTATCTTGTTTTTGATTGGCTTTGCCTTGCTTGCTTTTGTTGCGAATTGCTTGTGTGTGACTAGGATGGCCAACTCATTACTGTACCAACACACTTGAGTGTATCACCTGTTGACTTCCCTCCATTACCCAAGTGGTGGTGATAGCAAACACTCTATGTTTGACTGTTCGCCCCTACTTTTTAATGATGCCAAAAGGGGGAAGATAGGTTGACCAATATTATTTTAGTTTTGCCATGGATGAGTTAAGTTTCTTACAATCTTTTCGATACTAACTGCTTCATGTGAATTTGAAAAATTGGTACTAATCACTTCACTTGCCCTTGAAAGTCAATATGGTCACTTGGTTTGTCATCATCAAAAAGGGGGAATTTGTTAGAATGTATAAGGTTTTGATGATAACAAATCCAAGTGTTGTAGTAGTTGTTGTTGTTCCAAACAGGCTTTACCAACAGGGTCTTACTGCTGTTTTTCAATATATTAAAACTGCTTGACTAATGGTTTATCAAGAACAGGTACTCAAGTCAGCGATGTAAGAATAACCATGAGGAACAGGCTCTGTAAGGTGTTTGAAACATGTCCTGTGAAGTGTTTGAAGCATAGGATATAAGTGCAGCCGTGAGAAACAGGTTCTGTGAAGTGTTTGCAGCAGATTCATCTCTCTATAAGTTGACTAGTGGCTACAACAAGATGTCTTGATTTAATTTGGTTTCATATTTTTAGACTCTTGTTAATATGCCAATCAGAAAGTCTTAACTTACCACTTACTTGAAACGGTTTTGCTTTTTTGGAAAATATTTCGGATCACCCTTCGAAACAACTCTGGAAACAGGACGATCAGGGTGTTTCCAGAATAAGCTGCGAAAAACTGTTTTGCACGATTTTTATCTTTTGGATTTTGAGCAGCTTCTTCAAAGATTTGCAAGAAAGATTTTTTATGGAGTATCTTACCCCTTATCCTAAAAACGGTTATTAAAATCTAAGGAGATTTGCAAAATCTTTTTGAATAAAAAGAATATCCAATTTTTGGCAAGTGGATAAGGTTGTTGAGAAAAACATGGGCTAGTTGCTGAGAATCACCGCCTTATGCACACGGTTTAGGAAGTGTTTCCAGCTCATGTTTCCTCATTCCTTGTGGCTAAAGAATTCTATATTCTTTAGGGATTTTAGTTTCCAAAAATTTGATGAATTGTTTTCCAAGCACTATAAAAGGCGGCTTCTTACAACCTTAGAAGCATCGGTTTTCAAAGAGAAAAATTTAGTGTTCATGAGCTTAAAAGTTTGAAAAGAAAACCGTGTCTAGTGAGTGAGTTATTTGAGCTTTCAAAGTTGGCATACTAGGACTTCATTGTACCCTATATTAGCTTAGTTGAGAAGCATTGTAATAGGGTGTTTTTATTTACATTCTTCTTTCACAAAAGTGAGTTGAGTGTGTGTCCAAATCAAGGGGATTTTGGACGTGGGGTAACCTGTCTTAGGAAAGACGGTTACGTGGGTTGCAATTTGTAACAAGGTGTGTTACTATTGTAATGTGATTAGCTCGTTTAGTGAAGTGTTTAAATCCTACAAGAGGTAGGTCGTGGTTTTTCACCTTAGTTCGGCTAGAGGTGTTTTCCACGTAAAAATCCTGTGTCCATTATTTCCGCATTCAATTTTGTTGGATTTTCGCTTCTGCTTATCTCAGGAACAATCTGTACGAATAGGGCCTAAGACTGTTTACCAGCAACTTGCGAAAATCGGACACCACAATTCACCCCCCTCTTGTGGTTGTGTACTCTCTAAATCAAGAGGAAACATGGGAATCATCAAGAGGATTAGGGAGAACATTCCCATCAAAACTAAGGCTAGGAGACTCTTCATGCATAAACACATCATGCGACCCCTCCAAAGGAGTCTTATCTATATCATGCACCTCCTATAATGTATCTTCTGACTCAAAACATGCATCAGTAATGCTAAACCTAGCATCAAACCTAAAAGGCTCACTCGCCTCGAGCCCCGTGCACTGAGTTAAAGGAAATGATGAATCAAGTATGGTAAGGACAACATCAGTATTATCCTAAGATGATGCAAAGTTAGATTAAGCATAGCAGGCATAATAAGGACACGAATTAGTTTCATGGTCAGAAGATTTATAGAAATCACACTAAAAAGGAGCATAACAAGATCTAGAATAGAATGCGCAAGGATCAGAGAATGAATATCTAGAAACACAACTAGCCTTCTCAAACTCAAATGAATCCCAAGCAATCCACTTAAGCAAATACCATGCCTCATCGACATTTTTAGAAGGAAAGCCCCAATACTCTTAAAGAATACGGATTTCATTATTTATACCCTCGTCAGCAATGTCCAATATTTTTCATTTACCCACACAATAACCACAATGAACAAGAAATACATTTAAACGCTTAAAATACCTCTAAAATAATTCATGCTCAAGGTGGGGGAAATAGAAAATTGCCATTGTTGCTTCTCAATATATTTTTTTGGGTTAATTTTAAATTTTTTTCGATTTTTTTAAAACAAAAATAAAATGCTTAGTCAAACCTATCAGGAAAAATCCAATATCCAACACTAGTTCCCGATACGGCGCTAAAAACTTGATAGGCCTGCAAGCGCACGGTAGCGTTGTAGCAAAAATCAAGGCCGATCCCACAAATACTAGGTTGATCTAGTGGGTTATATTCCCTTAAGATAGGCTAAGTGATTCCAAATTTGAGAATGAAATATTACTACTCTATTATCAAATCTAATGAATAAAAAGTGAAGGAATTATACAAAATTAGCAATCTCCTAATTCATGTATCAATCGAGCACTTCTTTCTCAATTGGTTGTTTTAAAAACAATAATCGAAGTATCACAACCCTCTTTCATGGTGGAGCAACATACCTAATCTAACCAATTACCATTTCTCAAGGGCTCTCAATTCGTTTAGGTCCATTATGCATGCGATTATCAAATTAATGGTTTCTTAATCGGTATGCTTTCTTAAGACTCTACATAACCAAGTCAAATCCTAAGATTCCGGTATTAGATTTCAGCTTTTAGTTCTTCACTCAACACCCACAACATGCAAGAAAGTGATCAAATTCCACACAATACAATAAACTTCTAGAATTTGATAAAAAAATCCAACAAATTCAAAATCGATATCAACACAAGATCAAGAAATTAAGGAGTATTTACATAAATTCAAAATCAAACAACAAAGACAATCAAAATTACAAAACATAAATCTAAATTTAGAGAAGAGAAGAGAAGAGAAGAAAAAAGAGATGCTCAATCAAGATCGTGGTTAAACCGTCATGCAAACGCGAAATGGAATCCTTGCAAATCTTCACTTCAACTCATTCTCTCTCCCCCTAATCTAAATCCTAATCTAGCTAATGAAATTGAAGAGAGGAAATGGAATGATGGGATGATGAGATTATGCTTTTGTTGCTGTGAAAATGGCCCTATTTATAGAAAAACACAATCAACATTAGCCACATGATGAGGGAAAATGATCAGGCTAGCAGTTATGCGTCCACCACGGACCGTGGCATCCACCACGGGCGGACCGTGTTGCTGGCTAGAATCAAAATTTTTTTGTTCTTCGTCCTTCCACGGGCATAGCAACTCAAAGGCACCCGTGGGGAGTTAAAATACATCTAATGAGGGTCAAATGCTGGGTCAAAAGGGCCTAAAATCATGCAAAACACATCAAACAATCATAACCAAGCATAAAATAGGAAAAAGAGTATAAATTATAGCATGAAGCCCATAATTTTTCCTAAAAATGTAGAAAAATGACCCAAAAATAATATATACGTTAAGCACTTATCAGATACAATCTGACCTCATATTGATCTTTGGCTAGAGAGTTATGTTGTTGAAACCCATTTGTTATGAATTTAATTGTAATTCAATTGTTAAATCCAAGTGTGGCTGAAACATGTTTCTCTTATGAGACAGTTCGAACTCTTTCCCCTAAACCTCCCTTTGATTGTTATCTATATGCCCTTTGTTGGTCATTGTGGTTGTTCCATTCCATGCAATGTCAGTACCATGGTTACAATTTTGACATTTAACCACACGTTTACTGTGAGGGATACATGAATAGTCCACTATCATCTCTTTATATGGCCCAAGTAATCCTAGTTCATTCTTAATTATAGATTGATTGAGTGGTGAGAACTCTGATTAAAAAGTAGCATTAAGTAAGTGAATAACTTCATCTCCTTATTTTGGGATAGGCTAATCTTTTATTCCTTCAAAGATAGCTCAATTTAACCTACAACTCATCCTTCTAGCCACATCCTATTAGAGATGACATCCAATGTTTATCTTTCTTATTGATGTGGCTTAAGGGTTAACGACTGTCTTTTAGTTTCTATTGTAACCCACATCTATAAATCATAATTCTTGTGGCTACTATTTTTGAATTCCTAATAGACTCATTGCTATCTTTATTTCAGCACCCCTAATATCATTTTTATTACTCTTTATGAATAACGTTGAATTTAGATCTCGCAACGCTTCAACTAGTTTGATGAGGGAGGCTATGTAAATTAGCAAGTTGGGGAGGTAAGGTAGAATACAAGATATCTCCTCATTGGTAGCCCAAAATGGTACTATAAACTCAAGTCACAGGTTGCCATCAAAGATCCGAACTAGGCCTGGGCAGTGGGTAGGGGCCCCACCGCTTGGGTCAGACCCATAAAAAAAGAGTCGATACCCACATTAAAAGATAAATGGGTTGGGCTTTTAACGTGTCATTTAATTAGAGGCAAAACCAGAAACCGGGTCAGTCGTGGGTCAGGATATGGGTAAGGGATTATTGAGGTGAACTAGAAATTCAGGGAAGCAATTTATCGCACGAGACTCTAGCCCTAACTCTATAGCTTCTAGAATTCTCAATGACTGGGTCGCAAATAAAATGATAATCTCTTAGATCTCTCTCTCAATCTCTTGGTCGTCTCTCTAGATCTCTCTCGGTAAATATTCTCAATCTTAGACGAGCCATATCAAGGGTAAATTGCTAGGGTTCATTCATGTTGCGCTATTGAAGTCAGTGAAATTGTTAGGACTTTTCAACCTTTGCTCAACCTGAAATTCACCATTGCATATCTGGTTTGATTGCTTCAAGGTAAACCCTTTTCTTTATTTGTCTTAAACACTTCAATTCATCACCTTTTGATTGATAAACTTGTCTCATTCAACACCTGTAAAATTGAACCCTGAGGTGCATATGGGACTCTCTGGCAGCAACTGGGCAATATATCTGCTTCAAGGTAAACCCTTTTCTCTCAAAATGGGTTTTTAGATTGATAAAATTTAGTGATTGATAAATTTGTTTTGCTGCAATTTGGGTTTTGTTGCTATTGCTCAACCCTTCAGTTCTTGAATTATCTGCTGGTTTTTCTCGATTTTAGATTGTTGTTGTCAAAGATTGGGTTGTTGTTGAAGTTACATCCTCGTTCAACTCAAAGATATATGTTTCTCCTTCGCGTTGGTGGTCTTGGCATGAACATACCTTAATTTTCCTTTCGCAGGCACAAAGTGAGTGGTGCATAGCTTTCTTTTCATGATATTACTCAACTGTGTGATCGAAGGTTTGCTCTAGCACCATGTGTACCATGGCTGTTATGTCCTTTTGCTCATTTACCAATGGTGGCAAAAGGTTGATCCCTTAATGTAGGCAATTTCCACATCATTTGCAGGCATACTGTAGGACAATCATATTTCATATTTCCTTGAACTTAGCTTGCTTTGTCTTTTGTAGTGCCATTAGGTAGAAGTAATTCCTTTATGAGTATGTTCAACTACTACCCTTGCCTGAGCCTTATTGATCTACATTTAAATTCTTTTTTTGGTTAAAGTAATTAAACCCTTTAATTCTATTTATACACTTTGATCACTGCCCATAGGAGTAGGGCTTTGTTTTGTGCACTCTAATTGCATATTCTGTTTATACACTTTGTAATTTGTATGATTCATTATTGGATGTGGTGAGTACTTGATATATTGAATTGAATATTCTGTTCTTGTTTATATCTTAGGCATGGAAAGTCAAGCAACATCTTCAAAGCAAGTAGTTGAAGACGACTATGGTGAATATGGTGCTGCATAAGGGCCACAACACAGAAGGAGGAAAAAGTCTAAAGTGTGGAAGGAGCTCTTATAAGGCATGAATGTACAAGGTGAGAAAATTGCAGCATGTAAGCATTGTATAGCCACTTTGGTTGCTAACCTAGGAAGTGGTACTTCTCATTTAAAGTGACGTTTAGATAGATGTCCCGCACGACCTAGTGGATATCAATGTGGTGATAGGGACAGTGATGATGGCAGGAAATTTGTCTTTGACATGAATAAACTCCGTAAAGAAATTGTGCTTTATATTGTAGAAGGAGCTCATTCGTTTGCAACTGTTGAGGAATAAGGTTTTAGACGAATGATGTTTAAAGCTAATCCGAATTTTGTGCCATTTAGTCGTTCAACGGCTAAAACAGAATTGTTATCTATGTATATGGGGGAAAGAGATAAGGTGAAGGATATGTTATTAAAAGCTCTTGGGATGATTTGTCTGATAACTGATAATTGGAAGTTGAATCACATTTATCACCACTACATTCAACATCAACTTCATCGACTATAAGTTCTTCTTCTGTTGCTAGTGGTTTTGGGGATAACTATTTTAATGATTACAATAGTTTTAGAGGTAAAACCTCTAGGCCACAAGTTGGTAGATCACACCTAGATTTGTACTTGGAGGAACTGGCTCTTGATTTGAACTTGGAGTTGGATGTTTTGGATTTTTGGCACACTAGTTCGGTGAGATATCTAGATCTTTCTATAATGGCATGCGACTTATTGACTATTCCAGTTAGTATTGTAGCGTTGGAGTCTCCTTTTAGTCTTGGGGGAAAGACCATCTCCCCGACTCGTAGTGCATTGAAGCCCATGACCATATAAGCATTGGTATGTTTGCAGGATTGGTGATGTGCAGAGTATGATGCTACTTCAACGATTGATAATGATTCTAACTCAAATGAGGAACGAGCATATGCGGATGAGGAGGATGATACAAGACTCTTCTTTTAGGTATATCTTTGTCTAATTACTTTAGCTTAATTAGTATTGCCTATTATTTACTTCTTTACCTTCATTCTTGGCAACTGCCAGCAGTAAATAATAATTTTTAAGCTGTAGGCCGCAGGGTTTATGATTTGGAGGAAGGTCAGGTCCTGGGATCCCAAGTATATTGGAAGAATCTGATTGTCACAAGGCGTAGCAAGGGCTCTTGAAATATATCAAGACTAGAGGTCTCAATCGTTACAAGTGTACTTGTACCCAAGACTTTTGAACCACTTCAAGGGCCTGTATTACAGGTAGAGTAGTTTTTAAAATTTTAATTTAGTTTTTTGGCAGTAGCTGTGAGTACTCATTGGGCATTTTAAATTGAATCCTATACTTGTGCCGTGATCATAAACTGGGTTTGACAATTTCCAGATTTTATAGCCCTGTTTAAACTGGGCAGGACAAGACTGCCTAGCCTATGACCCGACCCGGCCCATTAAAAGTTCACCACTAACCTAACCCATCTTCTTTTGTTATCAGCCTTGCCCGATAATACTCGAACCGACCCACTGCCCAGGCCCAATCCGAACATAGTAGATAATTTGATCTTATGGGCACATAATATAATCAAGAATACAAAATAAGGGCTTTTATAAAAAGAATTGAATGTCAAACAATGTCTAGCTACTTTGGAATGGGTTATATAAAGCATTAGTTATCAGGCTGGAGTTAACCCAAGACACCTAAAATGTTAAGGAAGATAGAAGAGCATATTAAGACTGCAAAAGCCAATAAAATAGCCACACCGATAACAAGGGAGATCAATAGGATGTCAATTGTGAGATAAAGTATTCCCTAAGGGATGTCTGTAAAGGGTCGTAGGAGACTCAATATTAGAGGAAGCTAAGGCCTAAGTATATTAGGCCCTATGAAATCATCGAGAAGTTACATGCGGTGACTTATAGACTGGCTTTACTAGCAGTAGTTGAGCATATGTAGAATCTCACTCCAATTACAGCTTACAAACTATGTTCCATGCCCAAATAATGATATCATAATAGATCCAGTGGAGGTTGTTGAAAACTTAGCTTATAAGGGGTGTGCTTTAGAGACACTAGATTATGGAGTCGAAATAATTCTGTAATAAAAGCATATCTCTAGTTAGATCTTTATAGGCTAGCCTTTGCTCATCAAATGCTACCTAGGAGACTAATTAAGAAATAAGAAACAAAAGTCTTTACTTATTTTGAGATCAATCAAGTACTTCTTTCAAATTTGCAAATTTCATGGACGAAAAATTATTTTAATGAGGACAGGCTATTATAGCCCAAACCTACCTCATGTTGAGTACTTTAGTTAATTTCAATTTAGCAAAGTTGAGTGAAACATTTAAATTCGGTATTTGAGATATTTATGCGAGTTCAGGCTGAGACGGCAAATTGGCCTCATAACATGATCTAATAATGCTTTGTATAAAGTCATTCAATACCCATACATAAATATAGCTTAATATATTTATAAAGATAGTTAAAAGTTATACTCATCATGAAGATTATTAATTAAAGCGAATAAACAATCAAAAATGGATGCAAGGGTACATATTACTCATTGCGAGGTAAATTCTTTTTTTTTTTTCAAAATTATTTAAGAAACTTGTTTATATTAATCTTAGCAAAAACAAAGGAGATAGATATGAATATGCAATAGTTTAAACTAACTAGAAATGAGAGGCCTAACATAGCACTAGGGAAAAGGAGGACCAAACTAAATTTCAAGAGAGAAAACAAGGTAAAATAAATAAACTACAAAAAAAAAAAAAAAAGGTAAGATTCTTGAAGAAGCCAAGCCCCATTCTTTTGCTTCTTCTTCTCCATCTCCACGTACATCCCTCTTTCCATCCTCTGCTATGTGCCCCCTGCCTAGTCCTCCCTGTCGCGGACTAGACACTATTGCCATCGTGAAGCAGCAGCTGCACCACCACCACACATCTCCCACTTTTCTTGGTGTTGTTCTTATTGTTTTAGAGGCGTGCCTTAAGTTCCCATGTTAATTTTGCCATTTTATTTCTCAATTTATTTGGTAAATATGCTTTTCCAACATGGATGAATATAAACTTGTGGGAACTTGGTGTTACTAAGATAATTTTGGGACTGAATATTGTTGGAAGTATGTGGGCATCCATGGAAGAATGAGTTTTGAGAATGCTTTGTGAAATTGAGCTCATATAAATGGATTGAGTTGAATTTTAAGGGATTTTAGTTGTGTTTATGAGAAATTGTAGATAGGTACGTGTGTAGAGAGAGTCTTGCCATTGAACGCAGGAAAGATAAGCTAATTGAAGGTAATAAATACAAAAGAAAGGCTTAGAATTATGATCTGACCAATCAACGAACCAAATGATCAAGGTAAGCCCTAATTTACCTAACCTATACCTACAATGAGAGGTGGTTGGTTGCACCATCAAAAACCACCCAAGCCCTCTCTTAAGAGTCATCGGTTAGTCTAACCACCTATTTTTATGGGATTAGGCTAATTAGGGCATGAGATTAGCAACTCTTGGACCCTGCTAGGATTGGGACTATTTTCATTTCCAACTCCTGGCTACTCTCTCCCCCACATTGGCTAGTTAACCTCACATCTCGACATAAGCCAACTGTCTAAAAATATAGATGAAAGCTCTTTCAAGTATTTTATCGAACACTTGGCAGGGATGAGAGAAAACTCTCAGTTGAAAATATAAATTACGTATGGTTGGGCCCAATCCTGGACCAATTAGCCACTAAGAGGCTAATCACAATTCAAGCAAAAACTAGATACTAATCATCACAAGAAAACCATAAAATCTAACTACACCCGAAGTAGCCATTATGAAAACAAAAATGAACCAGGGAGGAGGGAGAATGAAACTAATCTAATCTAGCAAGCTAATTAAACATGGATTAACAATGAAAATGTAAGACTCCACATTTTTTTTGTTTTCCGTTAAGCTAATTAAATTTCCTTTTTACGTTCTAAATTCGTATTTTTAGTAACTGTGTGAGTTTTTAACGATTAAATTCATTAAAAAGAACGATTATTTGATTAATGTTACTATCGATGTTACTTATTTACAAAATTATCGAATCAACGCTAAACCGAGTTTTTAAAATCGTTTTTCGTTTTACTTGGTTGAATCCCAAAGTTTAAATTGAAATGTTGATTGAAGGTCGTTTCGATTCGAGTTAAGCCTAACCATTAGCAAGTACGGGATCAGGATTCAGTAGAATGATGTTAATTGAGCCAAAGGCAAAAAAAAAATAAAAATAAAACAAAAAGGGAAGGGGGGCCACGCCGGGCCTCAGAAGCCCGAGACCCCGACCCCCCTCTCCTTCTAGCTCTCTACTCTCCCTCTCTCTCTAATCGTCTCTCTCTCTCTCTCTCTCTCTCTCCCCCCCTCGTCGGCCAGACACCTGGCGACGTCGCCGGTGGGCACGCGTCACCGGTCGGCATGCGTCGCCGGTGAAGGGGAGCTCCACACCGCGCGTCCCCACCGCTCCATTCCACCACCAAACGTCGCCACTTTGCACGAGCCTCACCCTACGCATCCTAGCCACCCAAAAACCGACCAACACTTGTCAAAACCGGCAACCCACTCCCCATCCCAGCCTCCTCTATAAATTGGGACCCAAACCAAGCCTCAGGGGAAGCAAGGGACGCGAAACCGTGAGCTGAAGGGCCGGGAGTCACGAGCTCAGGCTAGGGTTCGGTTCGGTGGTTAGGGCCTTCAATTCCCGTTGCTTGACTTCACTCTTAGGCGAATTCAGGTGGGTGTTCCTCGCCTCCTAAACTAATATTAACATTCAAAACGAATTTCAGCAGATTGATGTTGCATGCAAGTTAGGGTTTATTAAATTCGTTAGAAATGTCAAGAAATGAGCTATTCATGTTTAGGTTCGATTCATTTGGTTGATTTATGCCTGAGATTGTAAATCGATGCGAATTATGTGTTTTTAGCATCGATTCGAACCCATGAATGTAAATCATGCTTGAATTGTTAATTCGAAGTTAGTTTAACGTGTTTAGCATCGATTCAAGTTAATGAGTTAATGTATGAAAAAGAATTAATATCAAAGTTATATTAACGTGCTTAGCTTCGATTCAAGTTATTTAGCTAATATATGAAAAGAATTGAAAACGAAGTTAGTTTAACGTGTTTAGCTTCGATTCGAGTTAAACTAGCTAATGCATGTAAACGAATTAAATTCGAAGCTATTGAAATATGTTTAGTTTTCATTCGAACCCTTTTTAGTACATTCATGTTTAGGAAAGTTACTTCGAAATGCATCGTATATGTTTAGAATCAAATTATGTTTGATTTACTGGATAAAGTGTTATCGATTTATGGATAAATGTGGCTATATGTACGCTTGTTGTACGCACCGCTGAATGGTGTTGGTTGCTCAGGTAAGAGCCTAAACCTTAGTCCTTTTACATAAGCTAATATGATAATATGTTGTGATTAATAAATCGATGAATCGAGTTGGTAGTTGGATGGTTTGAGGAAAGAATCATGAGCGTTCGAGGTCCTGTGGTACGGTGCTTGTGAGGAGGGAGTTCGGGTTGTGAATTGACCGCAATCGTGTGGATTGCCAGGCCATGTGTGGCTCATTGTGTTGTTGAAATGATTATGAAGTGTTTGAATGTGAAACGTGTGAATCCCTTTCCCCTTTTATGTCTAAGATGCATTATGCGTGAAAGTGTGGTGATTTGACAAAGAACGTTTCTCGTGTTTTCAAACTAATAATAGCCATGATTAATAGCAAGTAATGGCCTATTTTCGCTATACAAACGGTATTTGGGAGTGAAACTGCTTGAACGGGGGAATCCCTAAAACGATTTAGAAAAGTGTAAGTTATGTGATAAATGATTTTACCAAAAGACACAACAAAATTATTAGCCGTTATGGCCGATACGCTTTAAGTGGCTAAGATAATGTGCTGCGGACAATATGATGTGATGTAATGTTAACCTAGGGGATAAGTCCGGATAAACCCTAGAGGCCCTGACGAGGGATAATGTAATGGTCCGATATGTTATATGTAGCCATCCCGGGAGTAAGAGCTTAAGCGTGAGCGTTATGTCTCACTATGGGGTCGAGAATAGTTCTCACCCAATCAGCACCCTATAATGATCTTATGCCAGAAGTACTTTCGTACTAAGTTAAGAAAAGCAATTGGCCCTTTGCCATTTTTTTAAACGATTAAAAAGGAAAGGAAGTTCTTTTTATGGGCCCAAAAGGCTATATGGAATGATGTATGAAAAGCTTATAAGGCTTGTTACACGACCAAACGAAATGAAACTTCCTTTGAAGACTAAGAAAACGTTTTCAACGAAAGAAAGAAAGTTTTCAATGAATGAGTTATGAAATGATCCACAAGCATGTTTGAATGTGGATTCTTAGCCTATGTATTAAAGGAAAGCTTTTAATGGATGCATTATGAATGATTCTTAAGTATGGTTGAACGTGGATTCTAATCTTATGTGGCATCATTCTTATCCATAGCAAATCTGTCTGATTTAAAGTGTATGAGATGAGAAAGAAAGTTGTAGCACACTAAAAATTCCATCAATGAAGGCATCTCTTCCTAAAAGAATGAACGTTGATGTGTGAATAGCATGCGAGGGTGTCATATAGCTTAATATCATGTTTAAAGGTACTTAAATGCTTGATATGTGCTTATGTGTGTGATATGTATATTATATGAATGAACGTTGATATGTGAATAGCATGCGAGGGTGTCATATAGCTTAATATGACGTTTAAAGGTACTTAAATGCTTGATATGTGTTTATGTGTGTGATATGTGTATTATATGAATGAGCGTTGATATGTGAATAGCATGCGAGGGTGTCATATAGCTTAATATGATGTTTAAAGGTACTTAAATGCTTGATATGTGTTTATGCGTGTGATATGTATATTATATGAATGAAAGTTGATATGTGAATAGCATGCGAGGGTGTCATATAGCTTAATATGATGTTTAAAGGTACTTAAATGCTTGATGTGTGTTTATGTGTGTGATCTGTATATTATATGAATGAAATATCAAGAAAAGTGTGAATATGAAAAGGGATAACCTTAAATACACATCATATGATTGAGGGTTCGTGTGTAATTTAAATGGAGTGTTAGGAAGTTATATTATGAAAAGAAAAGATCCTTATACTTAGCCTTCGATGCTTACTCACGTGCCTAACTGCTTGCTAGTAAAGAATTCCGTTGTTGAGGAACCTAGAAATATGACTGAGTGGTCGAAGTGAAGTTTATGTTTAGTGATCCTCCCATAAAGGTTTTATGAATATCTATTATGATAGTAAAGTATGGAAACGTGATATGTGACTAGTAAAGATAGTATTACCTGCAACGGTTTTAGTTTTAAGGGGGTTGGGGGATACTCACTGAGCGTGTGGTTGCTCATCCCACTACTCTTTCCCCTTTTCCCCAGGTTTTCCTTCTGACAGGAAGAAGCTGAGTCAGATAAGTCCAGAAGGAATCTATTGTTGCTTACAAGGCATCGTATGTGCTCATTTGAAGGGATCTTACGTGTTTAATGAAGTCATGTAATGTACTCTTAGTTTATAAAGGTCTGTAAACGATTATTCTAGTTCATGTAATGCATATGATATACAGGTCGCTCTGTACGGCCGTTTGAGCCAACCATCAAGTTAGTTAGATGTCTTCTTGGTTTAATTTAGCTATGTTTTGAGATGTAAATCTTAATACTCCGGTTTTGTTAACCGTTGAGTTGTATCGTCCATTTCTTCTTTATTCATGAATCAACCTGGTTGGTGTACTCCGAGCGAGTGGCTCGTTGAGTTATGAACTCCGGCGTGTGGCCGTTGAGCTATGTTTTAAATGTTTTGCGCTTTCGTTGATTTACAGGGACTTATTGTAAGGCTTTTAGCCTGGAAACAGTCAGTTTTTAGGGGAAATTCTGCCCGTTTCGTCCCAAGAATTAAGTAAGAAGTTAGGAAAGCGTAACGCTTCTGGCCTATGGGCTGGGGGTGTTACATTGATGGCATCAGAGCAAAGGTCCTGCGACTATAGGCCGCAACCTGAGTCTTGCATTTCATATAGTCGCCTAGGAACACTGTATGGTTATGTGACATATGCCTGCCTTGTGTGCAAATGTGAGTTTTACGTGAATATTCGCGCGTTTCACTAGTTAGATGCGGCTTCAGTAAGCTGAATGGTTGGATGAGAGAACCATTTGTTAAAGTATAGGCCGAGTGATTCGTATTGTCGTGCATAAGATAAGTGTTAGCTCAATCGAAAGTTGTTTCGTTTATATGCTTTGGTGATTTTAATCCAATGTTTAAAGAACATATGATTTGAATCGAACGATTGGAAGGCCTTAACTCTACGCTCATCTTTGCCCCTAAAATACGATTTGCTCCTCGGGCCCCATAATGGAGTGAGCAGACGTATTCAAAGGTTGGTAGAGAAAGAGCTAGAAGCAATTAAACTATTTCCTTTTGAAAGCCTAAAGACCTTGAAAGTTATAGTCTTTCTTATTAGTGAGCTAGGATTTCGCTTTGACATTCAAGATCTTTTTAATTGTTTGGTTGAGTCTTATTGTTGCAACCGAAGACTCGCATTTGCTTTGCAATAATGCTTGGATTTAGCCATATGAGCGTAACTTTCTGTATTTAATCAAATGATTTTGAGTGTCCACATGCCAAGGTGTATGCATTGCCGGATGTGTTAACGATTTGTTTGCAAGTGATTAGAGTTAGCTTTCTATGACTGAGAATCTCAGTAGGTGATACCCCCCATATGTGAATTTTGAGTTGTTTAAAGAAATTAAATGAGATTTTGATATGCTTGGATAGAAGTTAAGCAATAGCAGTGCATTTCTCTTGACTATTGCATAAAAATTATCCTCATCATCTAGCGCAATGCTTGTTGTCACCTGAACAATGTTCTTGATGTCCTATGTGAAATTGATAGTGTTCTTGCTATATCAAACCCCAATGCACCAGAAAGAACAAGGTAGAGAGAGCCTGACATGCACTTTGAAATTGTATGCCTCTTACTAAGGTGAATGTGGTTGATATAGCAGTTGTGACATTATGTGTAATACTAAGCTCGAGAGGGCTTATATAATTACTTAGACTTGTTTTAGAGCAATCCTTGATAAGTTATATTATTGAAGAGCCAAGTAATTGGATTTCCTACTGTTAGTACATCTTTCAGTGTGATTATGCATACGATTGAGTTAGATGGACTACTTGAGTTGATCGACAGGATGGGGTAAGGGAATTGCCTAGTTGTTATATGAACTAAAGTGCCCCTATTCTTATGTTTTGTTAAAGTCGCTATTTATTCATCTACTTAGCTAGAAATCTTATGACCATAGAAGTTACATTCACACTTGCTTACCTTGCGTGTTCTATACCTAATCACATCGCATGCTAGCATACCCATGATCATACCTGGATGCGTGACTCCAAGGTTTACGAATGATTGTACATGAAATGTTTGATGGCTTGGTTGATCAGTATGACATGGGATGACATGATTGAGAGTGCCACATGTAAATTGGTGAACTTCATGGAGAACCTTAGCATTGCATTTTTGTTAGTTGTTATGAATACTACCATTGATGTTATAGAATCCTCCCATTTGCATGTTACCATGTTACAATTATGAGTGCTAGTACTTCACGAACTTAGAGACCTATCCTCGTGTGAACGTGTGAATATGGGATTGTCTAGGTACCTTATGAGACTCAATGATGTGCTTAGTATACTTGTGGTCGTATCGAAATCCTCACTGCATCACTTGATCATTAAAGTGTGGAGTATGGTTGCAAGTAGGGATAATTGAAATATATCATCCAACTTAAAAGAGCTATGTCGTGATATACACTTGTGATCCTTTAATAAGGTCATAAACGGGCAGAGTTACGGGCATAAGCATGTCATCTTACTTGCATATTCTCATGATATAGGAATGTTTGTTTTGTATGTGATGCTAAGTGATGCTATGTGATGTATCCATTACCTTGCTATAAAATAAAAATTCCCTGGTTAAGTAACTCAGTTTTGAAATGCTTCGTATGCTAGTGAATGAGCTCGACTTGAGTCGGATTGCTATGTGACTCGATTGTTCCAACTATCTAAGTTTTGTGATTGATGATATGGCATAACCTCTGACTTGTTGCTTGCAACATGTATATCAACCGATTTCATGTTACCTCCATTCCCGAAACTTGAGAATGTTGAATTGCTGACACTATGCAATACTATGTCATGCTATTATACTTAAACGATTCTATGTGATGCTATTATACTTAAATGATACTATGCGGTACTAGGTGACATTTTGTTCTTCTAAATGTGTTATAGTAGTCTCCATGTTAACCGTTGTGATCCCAAAAGTGACTTGAATTTATGTTTCAGAATGAGACTGCTAGTGTGTGACCGTAAGATGTCATTGCCTCGATTGTCATGCCTTTCGATGCCCACTTATAGATATGCATATGCATAGATTTGCTGCTCGCCATGCTAACTGAGTCTGGATGATCGGAAATCTCTGTTCTTTTTTCAAAACAAACTCGATATGATTTTCCACGCCAACTTAGTTGCCCCTCTTTAATGCGATTTGCCCTCGGCGCCTAAATAGAGCGAGTAGACGCTTGAAAAGGATTGGCGAGGAGGAGACTGGATGCCATATGCCTTTTTCTTTTGATTTAAAGGAAGTAGTGATTGCAAATGAAACCTTTTTGATAACCTACCGTGTAAATCCTAGTTGTGGGCATGCATTCTAGGAAAGACCAAACTTAGATTTGGAAAATTCTTTTAAGGAGGGAAGAGTGTAAGACCTCGCATTTTTTTTGTTTTCCGTTAAGCTAACTAAATTTCCTTTTTACGTTCTAAATTCGTATTTTTAGTAACTGTGTGAGTTTTTAACGATTAAATTCATTAAAAAGAACGATTATTTGATTAATGTTACTATCGATGTTACTTATTTACAAAATTATCGAATCAACGCTAAACCGAGTTTTTTTAAAATCGTTTTTTGTTTCACTTGGTTGAATCCCAAAGTTTAAATTGAAATGTTGATTGAAGGTCGTTTCGATTCGGGTTAAGCCTAACCATTAGCAAGTACGGGATCGGGATTCAGTAGAATGATGTTAATTGAGCCAAAGGCAAAAAAAAAAAGAAAAATAAAACAAAAAGGGAAGGGGGGGCACGCCGGGCCTCAGAAGCCCGAGACCCCGACCCCCCTCTCCTTCTCGCTCTCTGCTCTCCCTCTCTCTCTAATCGTCTCTCTCTCTCTCTCCCCCTCCCCCTCGCCGGCCAGACACCTGGTGATGTCGCCGGTGGGCACGCGTCACCGGTCGGCATGCGTCACCGGTGAAGGGGAGCTCCACACCGCGCATCCCCACCGCCCCATTCCACCACCAAACGTCGCCACTTCGCACGAGCCTCACCCTGCGCATCCCAGCCACCCAAAAACCGGCCAACACTTGTCAAAACTGGCAACCCACCCCCCATCCCAGCATCCTCTATAAATTGGGACCCAAACCAAGCCTCAGGGGAAGCAAGGGACGCGAAACCATGAGCTGAAGGGCCAGGAGTCACGAGCTCAGGCTAGGGTTCGGTTCGGTGGTTAGGGCCTTCAATTCCCGTTGCTTGACTTCACTCTTAGGCGAATTCAGGTGGGTGTTCCTCGCCTCCTAAACTAATATTAACATTCAAAACGAATTTCAGTAGATTGATGTTGCATGTCAAGTTAGGGTTTGTTAAATTCGTTAGAAATATCAAGAAATGAGCTATTCATGTTTAGGTTCGATTCATTTGGTTGATTTATGCCTGAGATATTAATTCGAAGTAATGTAAATCATGCTTGAGATATTAATTCGAAGTTAGTTTAATGTGTTTAGCATCGATTCAAGTTAATGAGTTAATGTATGGAAAAGAATTAATATCGAAGTTATATTAACGTGCTTAGCTTCGATTCAAGTTATTTAGCTAACATATGAAAAAGAATTGAAAACGAAGTTAGTTCAACGTGTTTAGTTTCGACTCGAGTTAAACTAGCTAATGCATGTAAAAGAATTAAATTTGAAGCTATTGAAATATGTTTAGCTTTCATTCAAACCCTTTTTAGTACATTCATGTCTAGGAAAGTTACCTCGACATGCATCGTATATGTTTAGAATCAAATTATGTTTGATTTACTGGATAAAGTGTTGTCGATTTATGGATAAATGTGGCTAAATGTACGCTTGTTGTAACGCACCGCTGAATGATGCTGGTTGCTCAGGTAAGAGCCTAAACCTTACTCCCTTTTTTTTTGTAAGCTAATATAATAATATGTTGTGATTAATAAATCGATGAATCGAGTTGGTAGTTGGATGGTTTGAGGAAAGAATCATGAGCGTTCGAGGTCCTATGGTACGGTGCTTGTGAGGAGGGAGTTCGGGTTGTGAATTGACCGCAATCGTGTGGATTGCGAGGTCATGTGTGGCTCATTGTGTTGTTGAAATGATTATGAAGTGTTTGAATGTGAAACGTGTGAATCCCTTTCCCCTTTTATGTCTAAAATGCATTATGCGTGAAAGTGTGGTGATTTGACAAAGAACGTTTCCCGTATTTTCAAACTAATAATAGCCATGATTAATAGCAAGCAATGGCCTATTTTCGCTGTACAAACGGTATTTGGGAGTGAACCTGCTTGAACGGGGGAATCCCTAAAACGATTTAGAAAAGTGTGAGTTATGTGATAAATGATTTTACCAAAAGACACAACAAAATTATTAGCCGTTAGCCGATACACTTTAGGTGGCTAAGATAATGTGCTGCGGACAATATGATGTGATGTAATGTTAACCTAGGGGATAAGTCCGGATAAACCCTGGAGGCCCTGACGAGGGCTAATGTAATGGTCCGATATGTTATATGTAGCCTTCCCGGGAGTAAGAGCTTAAGCGTGAGCATTAGGTCTCACTATGGGGTCGAGAATAGTTCTCACCCAATCAGCACCCTGTAATGATCTTATGCCAGAAGTACCTTCGTACTAAGTTAAGAAAAGCAATTGGCCCTTTGCCATTTTAAACGATTAAAAAGGTGAGGAAGTTCTTTTTATGGGCCCAAAAGGTTATATGGAATGATGTACGAAAAGCTTATAAGGGTCGTTACACGACTGAACGAAATGAAACTTCCTTTGGAGACCAAGAAAACGTTTTCAACGAAAGAAAGAAAGTTTTTAATGAATGAGTTATGAAATGATCCACAAGCATGTTTGAATGTGGATTCTTATCCTATGTATTAAAGGAAAGCTTTCAATGGATGCATTATGAATGATTCTTAAGTATGGTTGAACGTGGATTCCAATCTTATGTGGCATCATTCTTATCCATAGCAAATCTGTCTGATTTAAAGTGTATGAGATGAGAAAGAAAGTTATAGCACGTTAAAAATTCCATGAATGAAGGCGTCTCTTCCTAAAAGAATGAACGTTGATATGTGAATAGCATGCGAGGGTGTCATATGGCTTAATATGATGTTTAAAGGTACTTAAATGCTTGATATGTGTTTATGTGTGTGATATGTATATTATATGAATGAATGTTGATATGTGAATAGCATGCGAGGGTGTCATATAGCTTAATATGATGTTTAAAGGTACTTAAATGCTTGATATGTGTTTATGTGTGTGATATGTATATTATATGAATGAATGTTGATATGTGAATAGCATGCGAGGGTGTCATATAGCTTAATATGATGTTTAAAGGTACTTAAATGCTTGATATGTGTTTATGTGTGTGATATGTATATTATATGAATGAACGTTGATATGTGAATAGCATGCGAGGGTGTCATATAGCTTAATATGATGTTTTAAGGTACTTAAATGCTTGATATGTGTTTATGTGTGTGATCTGTATATTATATGAATGAAATACCAAGAAAAGTGTGAATATGAAAAGGGATAACCTTAAATACACATCATATGATTGAGGGTTCATGTGTAATTTAAATGGAGTGTTAGGAAGTTATATTATGAAAAGAAAAGATCCTTATACTTAGCCTTCGATGCTTACTCACATGCCTAACTGCTTGCTAGTAAAGAATTCCGTCGTTGAGGAAGCTAGAAATATGACTGAGTGGTCGAAGTGAAGTTTATGTTTAGTAATCCTCCCATAAAGGTTCTATGAATATCTATTATGATAGTAAAGTATGGAAACGTGATATGTGACTAGTAAAGATAGTATTGCCTGTAACGGTTTTGGTTTTAAGGGGGTTGGGGGACACTCACTGAGTGTGTGGTTGCTCATCCCACTACTCTTTCCCCTTTTCCCCAGGTCTTCCTTCTAACAGGAAGAAGTTGAGTCAGATAAGTCCAGAAGGAATCTATTGTTGCTTACAAGGCGTCGTATGTGCTCATGTGAAGGGATCTTACGTGTTTAATGAAGTCATGTAATGTACTCTTAGTTTATAAAGGTCTGTAAACGATTATTCTAGTTCATGTAATGCATATGATATACAGGTCGCTCTGTACGGCCGTTTGAGCCAACCATCAAGTTAGTTAGATGTCTTCTTGGTTTAATTTAGCTATGTTTTAGGATGTAAATCTTAATACTCCGGTTTTGTTAACCGTTGAGTTGTATCGTCCATTTCTTCTTTATTTATGAATCAACCTGGTTGGTGTACTTCGAGCGAGTGGCTCGTTGAGTTATGAACTCCGGCGTGTGGCCGTTGAGCTATGTTTTAAATGTTTTGCGCTTCCGTTGATTTACAGGGACTTATTGTAATGCTTTTAGCCTGGAAACGGTCAGTTTTTAGGGGAAATTCTGCCCGTTTCGTCCCAGGAATTAAGTAAGAAGTTAGGAAAGCGTAACGCTTCTGGCCTAGGGGCTGGGGGTGTTACAGAAAACTAAACATTTAAACCAAACAAAATCAAACACTAGCTCTAAATCAACATAATATAAACCAAAATAAAATATGAAATAGATAGAGAAAGGGAAGATAAAACTTATTCTTGATGACGGTTAGGGGTGGTGACCGCGACTGCCCATCACAGCCTCTTGCTTTGCAATCTTCATGATTTTCTTGTTCCATCTTTGTTCGTTTTTTTGACACTTGCTCTATTGAATTTATTACCTACAAAAGTAAACAAAACAAGTAAAAATAGTAAATATTGTATTATTATACGAGCCAAAAGCTAGATGAATAACGGTATAAATGATGCAACATATGGACCGAACACATTTCGTAAAGCCTTAAATCATACCTATCCATATCTGTGGGTTATTGGAATGTTATTTGAATTTGAACATGTATGAATTCTCTATCCCTTGACTTATATCTGAAATAACAAATGTTATGATGTAAATGTTGAGGGAACTAATCAAGCCTTATCCTCCTCATATGGTGCTAGCATTCCAATCTTGAATCCCTTGTTATAATAGTCTCTAATGATCAATTAATTCAGACTCATAAGGAGATTAAGAATTTGGGCATTATGGATGAAGGAGAGGAATGGCAACAATAGTTGAACATTGAAGAGATTTGGAGTTAGCAGCAGTTGAAGGCTAAGGAGTTCATAAAGATGCCTCCCTTTCCCTTTACTCCCACTAACCAGGATTGATGAGTTTTCACTTTAACTTTGGGATCCCTTTAGAGTAAGTTTTCTTACTATGTCCTAATTTTCTTCAATTGGAGCAATGAACCTTGTTTCTATTTCTAAAAACCTTACCAAACTTATTGCCTTTGTCATTTTCCTTAGGTCGCCCTTAAACTGATAATTACTATTCTTTTTCAATGGAAAAAGAGGGGTTGAAACTAGTTTCCTTTGGGTTGTCTCCCACAAATACCCTCTATTTATGGGACTAAGGGTGTCTAAAGTGAGTCCTCATCAACATCACCATGGGTGGACAAAGTGTTCATAACTCAGCCTCTCATCTCTCATAACTAAAGAATAAGTGCGCAGGACACCATTAAGCTATCGTGATGTACAGATCTAAGCCCTTGTATTCAAATTTACAATGAACAGCCTAGTGCCATGCTTCACATTGTACAAACCACTCTCAGCCGTAGATGCCCTCCACTAGTAATTTTTTTTTTTTTAACCTTTCGCTATCTTGTTAAGGATCCCAGGGTAAATAGCTTTGTCCAAGATGTGCGGGAGCTTTTTAAATCCAACAAGTCTTTTCATAACTAAATCAAGTATCTTCGAAAATACACTTACAATAGGTTCGAATCTAGCCTCAACGATGAAGCCATTAAATGTCTTAACCATATTATTATCAACTAGATCACATCTAACAACTGTTTTGAAGAACAAATTGCCAAATGTTAAGGGTTCTTATCATTTAAAAACTTAGATGCTTCAGCATCCAAATTTTCCATCTCTTTCATGTACAATTCAAATGCTTCTGCCAGCTTAACATCGCAATTCTCTAAAATACCTCCTAATATTTGACCCTAATCCACCTAGTTTAAAGGTTTCCACATACATGCCTAGCATAGAGCCTACCCTCAGCAATAGACATGATGTTAGTTATACCATCAATAAGCCCAAAAACCAAAAAAAAAAAAGGAGCTCTACAAATTGATCTTAACCCAGTAAATAAGAAAAAAATGAGTAAAAAAAGAGGCCATATACTACCTTCTATTATTTAGAAATAATGGCCCAACCTACCCACATACTAATTTGTAAGTCATTCTTTAGAAGCCTATAAGAACCATGTTCTCATCTCATTATTCTCCCTTTGGCCTAGCACCCATGCAATGGGATATATGATATCATTTGCATCTCTCCTAATAGCAATAGATAATTGACCATTCCAATGTTCCTTCAAGAAACTAGCATTAATACTAATCACTCTCCTATATCCTTCTAAAAATACCCTTTTCAAATTACCAATGCACAAGTACACGCACTTGAAGATGTGTTAACCATTAGGATGTTTGCTCACTTAGATCCCGAGAGTAGTTCCATTGCTTTGTTAGAATACTTCATACCTAAAAACGCTAAACATTCCAAAACTCTGCTTGTAATCACCTATAGCAATTACCAGTACCCCACGCTAACCCTTCTACTGAAAGATGTGAAAGCCTTGCAGTTATAGTCCTTATCTATCAACCACCTGAAGTTCCCAAACTTCAAATCAGGTTGGAGTCTGAATGTTTCTTTATAATAGTCAGTTAACCATTTAGTTGACATACTTCTCTTTCGATTCAGAAAGTTAAATGGAATGCTTGTGTGTGAGTCTGGAGCCTTTTAATCGAAAAAGCCATCTCCTTTTATTTCTAAGAAGTCCGTAACTTGCATTGACAACCCTCACCAAGGCACACAGCTTGTAATCTACCTGGATTACTCTTTACGTACTTCAACCCATGCCCTATATCTATCTTGTAATTGTCAACTAACTTTTTGCAAGTTTTCTTATTAGGAAATCTCAACCTAACTTCCAAATCAACACCCTCAACCGATGAAGATGTTCTTCCTGTGGTTTTAGCATACTTCACAAGCTTCTAATTTTTTTTTATTGCCCCCCCTTCAGGGTTTATTTCATTAGTAGGATTATGCACATTGTCAGTGTCCTTGTTACAAAGCCTTATGCTTGTTCAACCTTCATTTACGCTGTAGTTCTTTTTTCCATTTCTTCAAATATTTTCCCTACCTTCAACCTAAATATAGTTGGTTCCTGATTACCAGTTCACCATAATCCTCATAATTGCCTTCATCATATGTTCTAGACACATAATCTTCCTCACTAAGAAAATAATCATCTTTTTTCCTTCATTATGCCTTCATGTACATTATTATGTTCAACTTCATCTACCTTAGTGTATTCAATATATAAACAAACATATTATAACTGCGAACATAAACTAATTAACTCATGAATATCTTTGTCATTCTTAATTGGCACCAAACATTCTTCCAAAGGTAAATGAGGCTTGCTAAAGTACATTTTCTTAGTCCTAATCTCTGAATATACCAATTCCATAACCTCCTCCTTACGATCATCCACACTTGATTCATCAAGATCTAGGTCTTTAATAGTACATTCCAACTTAGAAGAAATAAGATGAGGCACTATCTCAAAGCTACCGCCATGAAATGTATGAAACTTAGCACTGAGGTCCCTCATTATGTAGTTAAACAGGAAAATAATAAAATAAAGAAAAGCAGCACGTAATATGATTAACAACCACACAATAGGAATTAGGGCTTCAAACATCATGCATTGACATTTACATTCACACTCACAATATGATCACTCCTAATTAACAAAATTGCATACTTATACTTAACCGCTACCTTATTACAACAATTTCATTAATTAAGTAAAGGAAAAAAAAACCTAATTTATTGATATACATGTAGAAAGAATCAGGGAATTCTCAACTAATGAAAGACACTCTTCAAATGCTCTCGAGTAGCCCCAAATTTCTTTAAAGTATCCCCCCTTTGTCATCGTTCCTTCTTCACTTCACTAGATCATCATAATTTTACGATTCTAAAGTGAGAGATGTAACACCCCCAAAATGCTAAACATGATTTATGGAATGCTACAGCGGAAGACTTAATGATAGAAGGCGCTACTGCCGCCCTGATAAGGACACCGTTCATTGAAACCATTTAATCTTGCAACTCATGTTCACAATCACCATATCTATTAAATTGCAACACTCAAAGACCAAAATAATAGTTTAACTTCAATACAATCGACTTAATCATACCATGTGCTAACTCGCACTCCAAACTACAGAAGTATATTGAATATAGACCCGACTTGACCCTGAGGTCGATCCCGACATTCATGCTATGCTGAATGCACTGTGAGCATCTGATGGCTTCCAAAAGGGCTTGCTCAATGGAGAAACATGTGATACTTCATCACCTAACATGGAAAACATGAAAACAATTCGAAAATGTGAGCTAAAACTCTATACATGCATTCTTGTATTGTAAAATGAGTATAGAAATACTGTTGATGGGTACCTGCTTTTGCAATTCATTTAGTTCGCAATAATCATGGAAGTGAAAGCAATATGAAACTGAATTACTCATTATTATTTGGATGTGAACTACTTGGAAAGATATGATTTATACACAGGTGTACACCTACCAATCCGATCAAGAGTTAGCTTGAAGCCGTGCTGGTAAATGATGGGCTAACGCCATACAGATGATAACTAATTGGGTCACAAGTTAAATCGCAAACCACTGTATTAACTGATTCATTGATAAACTCATTAAGAGTCGTAACTTGATTAAATATGTTCTGCTTGAGTCTTTAAAAAAAATATATCATCTGACCTGATAAATATCATCTGTTTCATAAATGTCATCTGACTTGATAAATACGTTCTGACTTAATAACACTTATGCATAATGAAGAACGATAACTAGGCATCGATTCTGTTTTATAAATGTCATTGGAAGTATGTGTAGTCAGTAATCCTTACTCACATAACTAAGTATGTGTAATAGAAATTGAGTAATAAAATGGTATATATAACTTGGGTATTTTAATATAACTTCAAAAATGAATTAATAAAAGTAATTAAATCCGGTATAAAGCAAATGAAAGTAAAATAGACCACAATGAGATAAATGGAATTACAAAGGAAAAGACCTTGATGGTGATAAATGAGAGAGTGGTTGTGGCATTTTTAATATCGGTTGCTGATATGAGTTTAACCTTGCTGATGTATAGCTTGGTTCATGATAACAACGAGTACAGTAGATTGGCTGGATAAATACATTTGATATATTATGAATTGAGTAAGTAATAAAAGTTTAAGGTCAAGAGAGATATATCTTGGTTCAAAATAGCATAAACTGCAATAACTTGGTCTGATAAATATGGTTTCTGAACCACAACTCTCTACACTTCTCATATTTCACTCATATATCCATTAGATATAGAATTCCACCCCAAATGAGTCATTGAAAACCATAGAAGCTATTAAACTCATTAAACTTGGTATTTTCCTTTGTAAAGTCCATAACTCATAAATATACTCCCACAACACATACTGTCTTCCTTTCTCCCCATAATTGAGCTAAATGCCCTATTAAACCCCATAAACATTTGTTTCTCCCCATAAATGACCTTACTTGGCTCAAAATACACAAAGTAAGTGCATGATCAATCTCACTCAATCTTTATTATTGCTCTTTACACAATTACTCAAAATGCTTTCAAAAATCATAAAACTCAAAATACTCAACCAAAATTCATGGAATCTTATAGAAAATTCAAAAATAATATGGAAAATCTACAGTAAAATTTTCAGAATTTTCCTGCAAGTATACGCTGCACAGAAATTGCAATAACAGGCCAATTTGCACCAAAGCAGGTCAGTTCAATTCAAAAGTTCATAACGTTCACCCTTGGCCTCAAATGGAGACCTAAAACCCCAATATCAAAAGATTAAGAAGTTTTGAAAAAGATTTATTTACAATACGAAATATGATTCCCACAATAGGGTTCCCAAAATCGGGTTAGAACACAAGTGTGTCAGTTTTGGTTGAACTTGCGCAGTTCTAGCAAAACAGCCATAACGTTTTCCATAGAACTCGGATTAAGGCGATTCAAGAGGAATTTGAAAGCTGACCTATCTACCCACCAAACATCATAATTTATGAATGGGCCTATCATTACAAGTTTATTGACAAAGCTTGCCCTATTTTCTGTCATTTTTCAGCCCTCACTGTCATTGCTTTATCCTCTCTTTTCACATAAATTCTCAATTGAAATCATTTCTTAAAACCATGTAACAAAGCTTTGGTCCTTCCCATCACCATAAAAAACCACCACATGCAATTTCACTTCATAATTATATACATCAAAGATCATTTCTCAATCAAATATGCATAAATAACATGCTTGCCATTAAATGAAGGTTAAACGTTGCGTAATCATTAAAACCTAAATTTTTAGCCTACTTACTTCCTCTTCATCTCATCCAAGATCACTAAAAATACCCTCATTAATATTATTAAAGATTAAAGCCAATAGATCAAATACAAACAATCCAAGAAACACATACTTCTAACCTTGCATGCTCATGAATAACCCTAAATCCCAGCATGATCCAACCTCAATCAACAATTACAAACATCAAAATAACTCTTGTTTCCATCCAAATAACATGATCAACCATCAAAACAACCAAAACAAGAATCAAAACTAGGATACAATCAACATCCACAAGTGTGAGGTTAGGGTTTATTTACTTTGCTTGAAGAAAAAGGAATATATGTAAGGTTTGATGCTTGAGGGGATGTAGGTGGTGGCTAGGGTGGCTAGAGGGGGATGTTTCGGTGGTTGTTGGGTGGTCAAACAGTAGCTAGCAAATAGGGGAAGGGGTGAGCCGTGGGTATGGAGGAGAGAAGCAAGAGAGAAATATGTGTGTGTATGTGTGTGTGTATTGCTTGGCTAGAAATGGCTTGAAGTTTACTTGGCTAGGCTTTGTTCTCTCATAAAGTGGATTTTTGCTACCCATAGTTAAGTTTAAATCATGGTTAACAATGCAAGCTTATTGGGCTATGATGGGCTTATGTGGTTTGGTCCCGAGAACGGAAGTAAACCGTATGCGATTGAATTTTTGTTGCTTGAAATTAAATTTTTATAAGGCTATAAAAAAATAATAATAACAATAATATTAATAATAACAATAATAATAACAATAATAATAATAACAACAACAGTAACAATAATAGTTTCTTAAACCATAATTATCGAGGCCTACTGTCGATTCATCCGATATTTAATCAATCATCGAAACTGGAATTAATAATCAATGAAATTTGAATAGCAAAATGGGTCACAAATAAAATATCCCCCAGCCGGGATGATTAAATACGATAAATGAAAGCGAAAAATTTAAATGACATAAGGTAATTTGGTAAATATATAAATTGACTGTACTTGAATTAATAAACAAGATTTGGTTAAACAAATAACCGTAAGTGATTAAATCAATAAACATGATTAGTTAAATGAATAAACATGATTAATTAAATATATGAATATGATCTAAATAAATAAATATAGGTTAGGGTTGGGTTATTACAGCCTTCCCCCCTTAAAGAGTTTTGTCCTCGAAATTTATGATTTTGATCATGTATGCAATGCCACCTCAAGTATGGATAGTTGGTTTTCACTGCTTCCCTCTAAAAAGGTATGATTAGCCCAAAGTGCATAGCTGCTTAATCCTACAGTCGAGTATCTAGATCCTCAATGACTTCACTTGCTCAATTACTTTGGTTCAAAATTGATATTCTCTTCTAATGAAAAATTTGTTACTGCAAATGAGGTACTCTACTCTACTGGTTTTCTGTCGTGACCACTAATAAGTATGGAAACCATTGCGTTTCCTAATAAGTACTCTAATACTGACTCTTAAAGCCCAATGTAACGAGGATTCAATTATCTCTGTTATCTAGTCCCTTGACACCCTTGACTAGAGAAGCCCTTTGGAATACTTTATATCTCATCTGAACTTTGATTGTCTCCTTCTTTGGTCAAAATGACCATATGACTCTTGTGTAGTTCTTGTGTCACTTTAGTATATACTTGAACTGTCTCATTATTCTCGATGCTTCTTCTAGCTTACTCTAATACTGCTAGGCATGGTTTGAGATTATGCCCTCATTAAAATATCCTCATCTGATGTTCTTAATGCATTAAATGATTTTCCCTCATCGGACTACTCTAAGATCTGCTCTAAGTCTGAATTAGATGCTAGAATAAACATGGATAGAGATAAAAATGATGGGATTGGCAGTTAAGTGAGTCATTAAGAACAAAAGAAATAAACAATGAGACTAGAAAAGATTTATAAAGGCGAGATTAACATGGGGTGGTTAGAATAAAGATAACCATAGGTGTATCATGAATTCTGAAATATAATGCCATAAGAATTGTGACTTATGAATATGGATCATAAAGGGTCCAATGAATAATCAACCAAGGAGAAAGATGGCTCGGTTGTACTCGGGTTTAACTAATGAATTAGAAACAAGATAACAAGGGACTGAGCTTCAATGAGGTGACTTTATAGCCACAAGCAACAAGACAAGTGCAATAGATAGATGGGACAAGTAATGTGCAGTAAATAGATAGATAGATTGCATAAACAAAGTGCAATAGATAGACAAATAGATTATACAAGCAAAGTGTAATGGATAGATAAATGGATTGGAGGAGCAAAGTGCCAATGGATAGATAAATAGATTGAGCAAGTTACAATATGAGCATGCCTTTGCTCATATGAGGCCAATTCGAATACAACAATAAGATTAAATAGAGAATGAGGAAGTTTATTTATCAGAATGTAAGATATATGTGTTGGAGTTGAAGTTCAAAATAAAGAGAGTAAAGGGATTATGACAATCGCAAACACCCACACCAATGAGAGTTGAATTATGTTATGAATTCAGAATAAGTTATACGAGCTTGTCATTATGAATAAATGAGATGTAAGGTAGATGTGTGAATCAGCTCTTAACAGAATGAACTACAACTCATGATCATGAAATAAAGATGGTGAAGGTCGAGAGCACTGGAATGTTGACAACCACATAAGGTCGAACAAAAATGTATTGCACATTTAACAATGGATTTGCATAGACATAGAAGATCATGCCAATAGGAAATATAGGGTTGAAATACAAGGGAGATTAAACAATATTGGATAGTATCAAGTGTTGAATTAGTATATTCAGTTTTGATGACAACAAACCCAAGTGTAAAATGCTCTTAAGTAATGTTGCTCCAAACAAAGTTCTCCAAACAGGCATACACTGTTATTTTCAATATGCGTCTTAACTTGTTTGCTGAATGTTGAGAACAAGTCTTAAGAACAGGTCTCATACCTTGATGACTCACGCTCAAGTCAAGAACACCACCTCGATGAGTTGATTGTGTGTTAAGATCAGTTCCTGAACTCAAGCAATACAAGAACAACCTGGCAAACAGGTTGGTCTAGGTGGTTGGGGCAGCGTATTCGTCTTGAACAAGATGACTGGATCTACAACAAGATGTCTTGGGTAATTTAGGTTTTATTTTTTTTTTACTCTTGTTAATATGCCAATCTTGAAAAGTCTCTAACTAACCACTCTTGAATTGGTTGCGCTATTTGCTTCAGAACACCAAGTTTGAACAACCCTGTAAACAGGGTACCTAGGGTGTTTCTGAACTGCAACGGCCAAACCCGGTCACTTTGGAAAACTTATTTTGGTTGGCCAAAAGCTCTAATATATTTTGATAAAATTCCAAGACAGCAATTTAAGCTGTAGGAAATCTTTTGATATGAAATTCCCTTGGGAGATTTGCAAAACTGATTCTGGAAAATATTCACCAAAACCGAAAATATTTCTCTCTTATGCTTTGGAAAGTGATTAATTCAAAATTCAAGCTGAGATTCTTTTCCAGGTATTTCACGGCTATTTTTAAGGGGAAAAGATAGTCTTTTATCCTCCAAAATCAAATCCCTACAATATTGGAAAACTCTATCCTTATTGGATCTTTTAGCCGTTGGAATTCTCTGTGCTAAGTAAAAATCTCTCTTTGCTAAACATAGCTGATTTTATCACTTCTCCTTGTTTTTGACCGTTGGATTTTTTGTTTAAAAACTCAACATTTCACTCCCATTCAGAAGAGAAGAAAAAACGAGAAACATACACAACATACGCAAAAAGGGAGAAGTGCAAAAGTGGTTTTTCTAGTGAGAAGAATTTTTCGAGCTACTCTTGAGAAAAGAAAAACCGCGACAAGTTGTGTTTAAGCTCAGCTTTCAAGATATTGGCATAATAGGACCTCATTGTACCTTACATCTGCTTAAATCAGAAGCACCCCCGTAAGGTGTTTTGTAACCCTGATCTTGGATCAGAAAAGTGAGTGAGTGGTCCTCAGTCGTGTGGACTTTGGACGTGTCCAATCTGGTGAGATTTGGACGTGGTGTAACCTTTCTTAGACAAGAAGGTTACGTGGTTGCAAGTTGTAACAAGGCGTGTTACATTTGTAACGTGTGAAGCCCGTTAGTGAAAGTGGTTAAATCCTACACGAGGTAGGTCGTGGTTTTTCACACCTCAGTTGGGCTAGAGGTGTTTTCCACGGAAAAATTGTGTGTGCTTTATTTCCGCATTTATCTTGTTGATTTTCGCCTTTGAGCAAATTGAAAACATCTGGTGCAAACAAGTCAGAAGGTTGTTTGTAATTCAAGAACAACCTCTGCAATCAGGAGGGTGTTTGTCAGTAAGTACGAGAAAATCGAATACCACAATTAACCCCCCTCTTGTGGGTAAGTACTTCTAAATTCAACATCAAGTTTTGAAGATGAGACAAGCAAACAATTTCAAGAATTACTATAGAAGGGCATTCTTGCAAAAGATAAACTGTGGTTGTATGTATTAGGTGTGATATTCGGACCTCAAATCATTGCTGGAAAAGACTTCTATCTTTGGCAGTTAAGCCCATAAATCATTTATTCAAGGTATAGGGCACTTGTTTTTGATAGTGATCTTGTTCAACTCTCTGTATGCAATGCACAACCATAAGATTCTGCCTTCCTTCTTCACACAAATAAAACTAGCATTTCGTACGGTGACACACTTGGTTAAATAACTCCCTTCTGTAACAACTCATCTTACTAAATCTTTAATGAACTCTGCTGGAGGTCATATGATAGGGGCTCTGAAAATGGATTGAGCACCTAGAGCTTGGTTGATCTGAAAATCAATGTTTCTTGGGGAAAAACAGTCCTAAAAATCCTCAGATGAAACATCTCTAAATTCACAAACTATAATTATGGATATGTATACACCGAGTGTGGTTGGCATATCACTCACATTCAATGCATCACTAACACGATATCTCACTCGCTTACACAGTATAATTAGGGCGGAAATAAGGTTTTTCCTCCGTCGGTCCATAAAAACACACGTCTAGTCTTTCCTCATTTCTCAAACTAACCCTAAGATCTTTACACGTTATCTTCTATAAGTACGCTGTCCGTTCATCCCCATAATGTTAACAAGGTCTGCCAATCAAACTTGATTGAATGTCTAATGAATATAGTTCCAGCAATACCAATAGAGGCATATTTATAAAAGATAACACATTCAATTGCCTACTGGTCTCAGTAAATTTAAAAGACAGGGGGACGATCTAAAGTGTAAAGAGATGTAACCACGCTATTAACTCTTGCAAAAATATTTCTTTATTAGTTATAAAGGGCCGGCATGCAAGCTGAATGAATGAAAGGATAAAGATTCGTAATAAAAGACGTAAGGCATATAAATAACCTGCATGTACAAGATATGCAGTTTATTCATAATGGTCATGATAGTCAAGTAAATGAACAATGTTATGAAGTTGAGAGGGAGAATTAAGTACTGAAGGTGAAAAAATCTAATAGATTACTAAAGAGGCATTTAAAAAGTCATACGGTACCCGTATGTGAGTAAATTGATGAAGATGAGGGTCAGCAGCACCAGAAGGAAAATTTTATTCATCTGGTGTTTGAAAGTCCAATACGTCAAGATGAAGGAGTCAGTCTTATAACTGAACATGATGACCTCCATCAATAACACATTCTGTGGTAAATAGAAGTCTTGGGTAGGCATATAAACTTCAAAACTGCTGGCAGATGGAAATAGTACAAATCGTTGTTTATCATTAATAGGATAGACTGTAATAGTAAAGAAAGGACTGCCAAAATAACTTGAGTAACGACATCCAATCATGGCCATAGAGTGGTATGCCAACATGACGTTACGGTACTATAGAAATATGAACCGTATGGATCAATTTAATTGCTAAAAAAGGTGCTCAATGACTGGGTCTACAGACACCAAAGGCTTTGCAAACAATAAATAAATAGTGCCCAAATAGAAGCAAAGAGTTAAAGTAGATGATAGTAAAAATATGAACACAGTGATGACTGAACTGTAAGTAGAATGGGTCAAATATGTGTAGGAAGAACTACAAATTACACAATAATGCATACCGGGGGTCATTATAGGCTCCATTATGGAAACAGAGAATTAAGCTGCTGTGATTGTCAGGGTTTGAATTGCATATAAGGAAGGTTACTCAGATGTATTTAAAGGACCCCCTACAGAACACATATGACATTTTTCATAAGCACTCCATTACAAATTAAGAGAGCGTTAGTGGCAAAGAAGTGATGCCTTCGAATAATTTACGGCAGAAATAAGTCAATGACAAGAAGTAAAGGGAGCATTGCCGATGTAAGGTCTTAGTGTCAAGACCAGATAATTACTATACATAGCAGCTTAATCTTACTTGTACCACCCATATAATGTCAAGTCACACACCATAAGCTACTAATTATTATCACCATACATAAGCACTCATTGTAATATTCATCTCATATTGGTTCGCCTTAAAGAAATTGCCTCACAAGGCATTTCCTCATCTAGAGGTTTACATCTAACTTAACACTGCACTAATCCCTTAAGAAGTTGCAAATGACATCCCAACATCTAGCTACAACCATCACTGTACTCAAGATCAGGTACACTAACACACGTCAATGAAACTCTCAAATCCTGGGGCAAAACGGACAGAGTTCCACCTAAAAACTGACTAAAACCAGGCTTAAAGCCTTACAATAGATACCTGAAATGGAGAGAAGTACTTCAATAGGTCAACGGCCACATGCGAAGTTCATAACTCAATGGGTCACACACCTGCAGTGCACGACTGCAAAAATTTAAACAAATGAGAGAAATGAAACATACAATACGATTCCCAGATAAATGAGAGCATGCCTCACTACCAGGTGGCCCAAATGATTCCACACTCCACTTTCCTAATGCTTGAATCTCAAGATATTACCAAATGATTGAGTCACCCAAATGGAAATGCTTCCTCCATATATGCTCGTACATATGAACTTATACTCAATAGCTCATTTAACAGGTCCAACATAACTCACATGCACCTTGATAGCTAACACATAAACACTTGATAGCTCAAAGGGGCCCTTAAAACCTTACCTCTGATGCCAAATTTATAACGCCCTCACAATGCTAATGACACGATTTATGAAAAGTTGCAGTGGAGGACTTGATGATAAAAGGTGCCACCGCCGTCCTGATAAGGACAAGGCCCACTGAAACCAGTTAATCTTACAACTCATGTTTACAATCACAATATCTATTAAACTAAAACACTCCAAGACCAAAGTCCTCAATAGTTCAACTTCAATACAATCGACTTAATCATACCATATGCTAACTCGTACTTAACACTACGTAAGTATATTGAATATAGACCCACCTTGACCCTGAGGTCGATCCCGACATTCATGCTATGCTAAATCCACTGTGAGCATACGATGACTTTCGAAAGGGCTTGCTAAATGGAGAAACATATGATACTTCATTACCTAAAATAGAAAACATGAAAACAATTTCAAAATGTGAGCTAAAACTCAGTACATGCATTCCTGTATTGTAAAATGAGCGTGGAAATAATGTCAATGGCTACTCGCTTTTGTAATTTATTTAGTTCACAATAACAACGGAAATGAAAGTAATATGAAACTGAATTGCTCATTGTTATCTGGATGTCAACCCCTTGTAATTATATGATCTATACATCAGTGTACACATACCAATCCAATTAAGAGTTGGCCTGAAGCCACAGGTAAATGATGGGCTGACGTCCTATAGATGATAACTGACAGGGTCACAAGTTAAATGACAAATCACTGTATAAACTTATTCATTGATAAACTCATTAAGAGTTATAACTTGATAAACATATTCTTCTTTCTGAAGATAAAGGGGATGCACGTACCTTGAGTCTTTAAAAAAAAAATATCATCTGACTTGATAAATGTCTTCTGTTTCATAAATGTCATCTGACTTAATAAATATGTTCTGACTTGATAACACTTATGCATAATGGGGAACGATAACTACGCCTCGATTCTATTTTAGAAATGTCATTGTTAGTATGTGTAGTCAGTAAATAATTGTTACTCACATAATTGAGTAAGTATGTGTAACAGAAATTGAGTAATTAAATGGTATACATAACTTGGGTATTTTAACATAACTTCAAAAATGAATTAATAAAAGTAATTAAATCCGGTATAAAGCAAATGAAAGTAAAATAGACCACAATGAGATAAATGGAACTACAAAGGAAAAGACCTTGATGGTGATAAATGAGAGAATGGTTGTGACATTTTCTAATATAGGTTACTGATATGAGTTTAAGTCTTGCTGATGTATAGCTTGGTTCACGATAACAACGAGTACACTAGATTGGCTTGACAAATACATTTGATATATTCTGAATTGATTGAGTAATAAAGGTTTGAGGCCAAGACAGATATATCTTGGTTTGAAATAGCATAAACTGCAATAACTTGGTCTGATGAACATGGTTTCTCAGTCACAACTCTCCCACTTCTCATATTTCATTCATAAATCCATTAGATATAGAATTCCAACCCAAATGAATTATTGAAAATCATAGAAGTTATTAAACTCATTAAACTTGGTATTTTCCTTTGTAAAGTCTATAACTCATAAATATACTCCCACAATACATACTTGTCTTCCTTTCTCTCCATAATTGAGCTAAATGCACTATTAAGCCCCGTAAATATTTGTTTCCCCCTTAAGGGACCTTACTTTGCTCAAAATACACAAAATGAGTGCATGATTAATCTCACTCAATCTTTACTATTGCTCCTTACATAATTACTCAAAATGCTTTTAAAAATCACCGAACTCAAAATACTCGACCAAAATTCATGAAATATAAATAGAAAATTCGAAAATAATATGGATAATCTACAGTAAAATTTTCAAAATTTTTCTTAGAGTGCATGCTGTAAAGAAATTGCAATAATAGTCCAATTTACACTAAAGCAGGTTAGTTCACTTCAAAAGTTCATAATGTTCACCCTTGACTTCAAATGGAGACGAGAAACCACAATATGGAATGATTAAAAGTTTTGAAAAACTTTCATTCACAACGCAAAACATGGTTCCCACAGAAGGGTTCACAAAATGGGGCTAGAACCCAAGTGTACTAGTTTTGGTCGAACATATGCAATTCTAGCAAAACACCCATAACTTTTTTCATAGAACTCAGATTAAGGCCATTCAAAAAGCATTTGAAAGCTAACACACTAACCTATCTACCCACCAAACATCATAATTTTTGGCTAAGCCTATCATTACCAGTTTATTGACAAATCTTGCCCAATTTTCTGTCATTTTTCAGCCCTCACTGTCATTGCTTTCTCCTTTCTTTTCACACAAATTCTTAACTGAAATCATTTCATAAAATCATATAACAAAGCTTTGGTCCTTCCCATCACCATACAAAATAACCACACAAAATTTCACTTCATAATTATGTACATCAAATATCATTTCTCAATCAAATATACACAAGTAATATGCTTGCTATTAAACGAAGGTTAAACCTTGCATAATCATTAAAACCTAAACTTTTGGCCAACTTACTTCGGCTTCATCTCATCCAAGATCACTAAAAATACCCCATAAACATTATTATAGATTAAAGCCACTCGATCAAATACAAACAATCCAAGAAACACTTACTTCCAACCTTAAGATTGGATGCTCATGAATAACCCTAGACCCTAGTATGATCCAACCTCAATCAACAATTAAAAATATCAAAATATCTCTTGTTTCCATCCAAGGAACATGATCAACCATCAAAATAACCAAAGCAAGGATCAAAACTAGGATACAATCAGCATCCACAAGTGTGAGGTTAGGGTTTACTTACTTTGCTTGAAGAAAAAGGAATATATATGAGGTGTGATGCTTGAGGGGATGTAGGTGGTGGCTAGCGTGGCTAGAGGGGGCTGTTTCGGTGTGGTTGGGTGGCCAAACAGCAACTAACAAATAAGGTAGGGGGTGAGCCATGGGTATGGACGAGGGAAGCGGGAGAGAAAGATGTGTTTGTGTGTGTGTGTTTTGCTTAGCTAGAAATGGCTTGAAGTTTACTTGGCTGGGCTTTGTTCTCTCATAAAGTAGCTTTTTGCTACCCATAGCTAAGTTTAAATCATGGTTAACAACGCAAGCTTATTGGGCTATGATTGGCTTATATGGTTTGGGCCCGAGAATGGAAGTAAATCGTATGCGATTGAATTTTCGTAGCTCAAAATTAAATTTTTGCGAGGTTGTAAAAAAATAATAATAACAATAATAATAATGATGATAATAATAATAATAACAACAACAACAACAACAATAATAATTTCTTAAACCATAATTATCGAGGCCTACTATCGATTCTTCTGATATTTAATCAACCAACGAAACTGGAATTAACTATTAATGAAACTTGAATTGCAAAATGAGGCCCAAATGAAATATCCCCCAGCCGGGATGATTAAATATAATAAATGAAAACCAAAAATTTAAATGACATAAGGTAATTCGATAAATATATAAATTGAGTGTGATTGAATTAATAAACATGATTTGGTTAAACAAATAACAATGAGTGATTAAATTAATAAACATGATTAATTAAATCAATGAACATGATTAATTAAATATTTAAATACGATTTAAATAAATAAATATGGGTTAGGGTTGGGTTATTACAAGGCAAGTTGGGGATGTTTGAGACCGAGCAAAGGCCGTGAAATGCCAGTCTCAAAAAGCTTGGTCGCAATTCAAATTTCGGGACCGAAGTGCATATGTGTCTTTACCTGAGACCTAATTTTGAGACCAAAATGTACTAGACACTATTGGAATCTAGGCCGTTTTGGTCGCTATTAGAGACTAGAAGTCCTGGTCTAGAAACTTTAGTCTCTGATTGAGACCAAAAAGGGCCGGTCTCCACTTGAGACCGTGGATTTTAATCTCCACTGGAGACCAATATTCTTGGTCTCTACTGGGGGCCGACTACATAATTCGGTCTCAACCACAGATTGGGGGCCCATTTTTCTAATTTCAAGATCGCAGTTTTGCCTTGGTCTCAAACAAAGACCGTTAATTTAATTTCGGAATCTAATTTGCCTAAATTTTTGGCAACTGTTCTGCCAACCTGAACTTGCTATTTTTATTTTATATAGCCTGCTATTTACATATCTGGGCCACAATTGCCACTGATTACGATAACTCAAAGTACATGCCCCACATTCGGCATCACAAATCCCACATTACACCAAAATTCCCGCGGTTTCGTATTCAACAAATATATACAACTACGTACAAGAGTTCCATATCTAGCACTTTCCACAACAACAACCAAAATTACAATCCAACACTTCCACATGAAAGCGTTAATCAGCAACGGTTATCCAGCATGCATTACCAAACCAATGTCCCACATTCAAGCGGTCCAACTATTATAATTACACATCCAGCTCACCAAGCTAAGGGGTAAAATTGTACATGCCTAAACCTATGATGATGCCTAAGAGTTGTCGGCGTGCATGGGGCGGCCAAGGAGTGCCAAGAAGTTGTCAAATTGAGCATTAAGCTCTAGAAGTCTAATTCTTTGCTCGTCCGACTGCTTCCTGGTAGCCTCCAACTCGTCTCTAGTAGTCCTCAGCTCCTCTTCTATGCATCTACATTGTTTTTCCAAAAAAGCCTAGGGAAAGTATTTGAAATGATGTTATTTATATAGAAAAATTGAAATTAGTAGCTTAGGCTAAGATGAGTATATTATCGGTCCAATCATACAAAGTTGCAAACAATGTTGAGATAAACACTTACAGATTGATTTTTTTTTTTATTCAACAAGTAATGCAAAGAGGTATTCGCTCAGGATGATCCAAGCATAAGGAAGGTGCGATCGTAAGCTTTAGGAGATCCACAACCCAATCTTGCCGATGGTTGCATGCTAAGTATTCCACTGCTTCATAGACCGTCAATACATAATTTGTGATCCTAACTAAAAGTTACCCAATAAAAGGTGATCGATTCTAGCAACACAAACAAGCCAGGCCTAAAGAAGGCCTAAGACAAGCACACAACAATGGCACAGGGCTGATAGACAACGAAACCTGGAATAGGTGAGAAGACACAACTTGCACCTTAAATCCACCAAAGTTTCCACAACCCATAATAGAAAAAAGGAAGAAAATAGGGAACGAACACCTTAATACACAAATATGACCAAGAGAAGGCAATACTGAAAGGTCACACCTAGGATAATTAGCTTCAATTGATATTACTTTGTAGAATCTAGACACAAACCCAGCAGTTGAGACAATCACCAATTGAGCACCAATGCAGAAGAACTAGAATTGAGAAACCCTAAAGGCACCAAATCGAGAACCTACAGACACAAAACAGATTGAAAAAAAGTGAAATTGAACTCGAAAAGATGCTTAATGGAGCCGATGAATGATAGTTTTTACTGGCCACCAACTCCATTAAATAACTCCATTAAATAGTCGAATGGAAACGTAGGTGATGTCTGTTTGGATATAAACAATCATGTAATGCAAACAAATGCATAACTGTATTTTCATTATCTTGTTTGGTTTTAAGAGAGAAGGAAGAAAGATAAAGAGAGGGAATTCAACTAATTAGAGATTGACCGAGAGGCCTAAATTCTTAAACCAAAAAACGGAAAAAAGAAAAGATTGATGCTTATTTGGAGTATTATCCAGGTATGCAATTTATGATACTTTGTTTTCCTAGTTATTGATTGAATAAAAACCATATAATGATATATTGAAGATACTTAGCTGCTAATTCTGAAAATAGTCTTGTTAGATTCTAAAATTTGTATACCTTAAATGGGAATAACGTTCATTACTATCTGGAATGCCAAGAAAGACAAGGACATTGCCAGAATCCAGAATCCATAATCCAGAAGAATTATATCAACTTTTGGTATAAGACATCATCCATGTACAAGAATAATCCAACTATACGTTTATGCAAAACCTTGAGATAAATAAGACGTTTCACTCTGTAATAATTCTCAATAACTTTTGATTTTATGTCAAGCAAGCATTTTTCTCTTAATACATATTTTTAACAGACTACACAAGTAATGAGGTTCATAGCTTGATAAAGCAAAAAAGAACCATAGTCATTTCCATCAGCAAAGGGATGTCATTACCATCTTCACAAGCCATTAAATCAAGCATCAAACATCTGGTGCCACGGAAACCGAATGAGGATATGACCTTAGAATACAGAATTGGCTCAACAAGTATACATGCACATTTCAATATGTTACCTCAATTGAAAATTTTAACTCCTCAGTTTATTCTAGGATAGGGAAGATTGAGAAATAGAGATTTATTCAGCTAGGTTTAAACAAATTTACACAAACACATGGTGTGCATAATCATCAAAATGCTGCATTTACACAAACACATGGTGTGGAGGAAATCCCTCACTAAACAAGCACATACCAAGCTGCATTTCACTATAAAGCTCGATTAGAATATTGCATAAGCCATTAGAATACTTGCCTGAGTTAGAACAAATTGACATAAACCATTACATTATTGCATTTCAGTATAACGCATTTGGTTCCTAAGTCGGAACCCTAACTCACCAAACACATTCAATTGAATGTAATTGATAAAGCTCGATTAGAATACTTGCCTCACACTAGTGGATGTTCAAACAGGTCGTCAGAAAACACCAAACCATGGCTAAGCTGAATGTTATGAACCCTAATTAACTTGCAATGCACAGAGAACACGAGGCCGTGAGTGAAAATTCTTGGACATAGAGACGATCAGGGGGAGGAGAGGAGGCAGAAAAGACCAACTTGGCCGCTGGAACCTCACTAGCCATCGGTGAGATTGCCTAGGTGAACTATTGCGGGCGAAGAAGTGACGGCCGGAAGAGAAGAGGAGTCGCGAGAAGAGTTTGGTCTTGACGAGAAGAATGGCTAAGACCAAAAAAAATTCTTACACTCAAAGAGCTTGAGACCGAGTTTAGAACCCGTTATTGAATTTGATCTCTGCATGAAACCAAGCTATCAGTTGGACTCTAGTAATTGTTTTTATTTGAGTCATGAAACATTAGTCTTAATAAATAGTCTCCTCAGAGTCCGCTTTTGTTGTTGGTCTCAAAAATTAATTTCAACTAAAGACGGTTTGGACCGGCCTCTGAATTCGGTCTCAAAAGCAAAATTGGAGACCGCTTTTGTTTTTGGTCTCTAAAATTCGGTCTCCAATGGACTGGAATCCTGTAATGGCGCTATTCAAATAATAACTTGCAGTTGCAGGTTACTGTGGCATATCCTAACCTACTAGGCCGTGTTTGATGAGGAAAACTGGAATGGAATGGAATTAGGACTTGAATCCTGGGGGGTTAGGTATAGAATTTGAATCCTGAACCCAGTTGTTTGGTGAAACTAGAATGAATCAGGTTCTAGTCCTTCCTATTTGGTGAGCAGTTTTGGAATGGAATCAATTCTTTTTTTATTTTAGAAATATTATTTGCAAGCATGAATTATTGTTTTAACTTTTGTTATTTTGTTTTGTTAAAAATGAACTTCAGCATAAACACTAATTTGAGCATATTTCAACTAGAAATAGAACAAAATTTGCAAAATTTGACTAACAAAAAATCAAAAAAATTGAAGAAGATGCTAATTCGAGATCTACAGCTGTAAATCGAAATCCATAAACATTAGTTCAACATTTAGAACAATAATCCATGGCTGGTCCACGAATTGAAACCACAAAAAAAAAAAAGAAGGCAGAACAGTATCGGTAGCGAGGATGCGGCTGGAGGCAACGTGCGCAATGGTTAGCGACTAGAAAGGCTATTGTGGATGACAACGAGCCGGCGGCGGCCGGCAGAAAGGCGTGGCGTAGCTATTTATCTAGGGTTTGTGAATGGAATGACAATGGAGAAGGAGAAAACGACAGCACGAGTTGTTGATGTAATTATGCTTGGAAAATATTTGTCTTTAAAATAAAACTAATCCCTGGGGGGTTAGGAACTTGACACCTCTCATAAATGGGGGGGTCAAGTTCTTGAGAATTGGGAGGGAACTTGAAACCTAAGGGTATCAAGTCTCTTTTCTTAAAACGCTCACCAAACAATAAGGAAAGGAACTTGAACACTTAGGTTTCAGGTTTCATTCCAATTCTCCTCACCAAGTAGGCCTAAGTGAGCTTAATGGCATATTTAGCTTAAAAAGTTTTTAGTGGCATTCTTGACTATTTTTGATAATATTATGGCATTATCCAGCAAGCACATAGCTTTTGTATAACCCATCCTCTTCACTTTTTCCCCCCCTCCCTTTTTTGTTCCGAAGAAGGGGGGGGATAGCATATATTACATGGCCATAAAAATTTGAATCCTATTGAAAATACATCCGCATTTAGGCAGCCATTAAGTTCCACGATAACTATAGCTGACACGACTAAAACCTTTTGTCTATGATCATTTGTAAGTTTGTAAATGTAATGATGACACTCTAATCGAATTAGGACTCCTAATGTTACGTTCATATTAGAGTACAGATACACTATAATGGAATTATACAAACCATTAAACAAAAAATTACAATTACTGTTCCTAGTGTACTATTACCCTCCCTTCGTTTGAGCAAGGGTTGCAGATATTAGGTTTAAGGTAAAAGTACAATCGGTGCAAAAAATGGCCTTTTTGTAAAAACATAGAAATCTAAAGAGACATAAGAATATCATAAGCAACTAAGGTGAAGGTCGATATAGCAATGTGCTTACTTTGAGCATATTAAACTACATTAGTTGCTATGTGAGTGGGTGTAACGTTATAGCAATGTGCTTACTTTGATCTTATTGAATTACATTAGCAGTTACATAAGTGGGTGAAATATTATCACATTACAGCTTAGTGGCATCCTTAAAAATAATGCCTTAGATTACAAAGAAGTTTCAAAATGCATATGGTTTTTCAACAATATAAGTCTGGTTGGTACATGACTTCTAGACAAATTTAAAAATAATGGATTTCTTCTTAAAATGCCAAGAAAATAGGGTTGGTAAAGAACACAGCATAGTTGATTTTTGCTTGGCAACTATATCCTTACAACCTACCTATGCTACACTTGAAAAAGCTACAATGAAATATGGAGCTATTATTGCATAAAGATGTCATCCATGAGCGAGAGTCCCATGAAACATATCAAAATTCTCTTGATAGCATGAAGGTGAGCAATATAAGAGGTGTACATAAACTCGAAAACTTCATGTATCATGATAGTTAGAAATTGTAAGGCATCTAGCATGAAATAGAAGAGAAATAAAATTAGGATGCACCAGAGATGAAGCATTAGTAGGTATGATGTCATCCACATGTAAGGGAAAAATTAATAGATAGATCCATAAGAATAAACAAACATAGAATCAGTGGCTTGACAAAACAAAAAACCATGGGACAGAAGGAGACTATGTAATTTATTAAACCAGGCTCTAGGAACCTATTTGAGATTATACATAGCCTTTTTGAGGTTGTAAAATGTGATGAGGATTATTATGATGAAGAAACCATAGTAGCTGATTCATGTAAACTTCATCAATAATAATGTCATTAAAAAAAAAAAAAGCATTGTTGACATTCAGTTCATGGATAGTGGTTTAGCAATAGGATTGAAGCCTATGGTAGTCAATGTCAGAATGTTGTTTGGTAACCAATCAATCCTTTGTCTCTAGCTAAATTAAACTTGACTGACTACACCCATTTACAATCCACTAAATCCTATCTAGGTTGGGATGATAATAAATCATAGCTCTGATTAGCAATCAGAGGATTGAACTCTTCTGGCATGGCATATTTCAACTTTGGATCTTAAAGCTTGTGCGAAGGAAGTGGGCTACAAGCCAAACAACGAATGTAAAGTTATAAAGAAGAGGCTGTTGGCATTGGATTGATGCTTTGCTTTTGCAAGATGGTCGTCGTCTTTCTTTAGTCGTGTCTGGCTTTGTCTTTAGGTTTTGTCAAACTTACTGCCTAATGATTACTCCAAAGCTAAGCTTCTAATTCCAATATAGACAAGAAACTCATGCATAAAAGTATGTACTATTAGACTTCTATAAGAGAAAAGCCAAAGAGTAGAAAACAAATGCAAAGTTATATAGATTTCATCACAGTATGCACCAGCCTGGATGAACCGAGAAAGAGAAGATGGAGTGGGGGAAAGGAACAGAGCACTTCAAAGTCTATTCATTGACAATATCCCATATAGACTAAATAGCAGCAATTTCAGGAATATCCTTAAAAAATTTGGTCGTGTAGTGGATGCATATATCCCAAAGAGATTTACAAGAAGAAATGAGATGTGGCTTGGTTTTGTGATATTTTTCTTAAGAAGGGAGGGAGATTAAGCTATCGAACCACTGGATAGTAACAAAATTAGGGCACAATGGGCAAAGTTCCAAAAGGAAATTACCAAGAATAAAGAACAATTCTTAAAGAATATCAGATATGAGATGGGAGAAGCATCATAAATTAGAAAAATAAATAAAGAAAGTGGACAATCAAGCAATGGACGCCAAAAAGCAGCATCTGGGAAAATAAGGATGAGTCAAGAATAGGAAGAGAAATACAATATTATCCACTAAGTACAAGGGAAATTAGCTATTAAAAATTCAGAATGGTTAACAATTCACAGGTAGGAGAATCACCTTTCCTGAAGAAGCTAATTAACACAATATAGTTGGCAATCAACTTTGAAATTCCACAGCTAATACGTGTTAGGCATCTGGAAAATCAAGTTCTTGCTCACAATCAGGTCCCAAGATAGTATCAACTGTTGCCTTTGAGAGGGAGCTGAGTAGACCAAGCTTTAGTTTAGGAGTGTCAGGAAATGGGATGAGGAGGATGTGCACCGAACAAAGAGATACTAGATTGAAATTTTTTGGATGCCCATCCACAGTTGGAGTCTATAAAATTTCAGGAAGATTTTAGAAACTTGGGGAGACTTTGTTGGCTTGGATAATGAAATAGAAGAAAAATTAAGTTTTGAGTTTGCCGAAGTACTGGTGGATGCATGTCAAATGACAAACATTGATTAAGAAACTTTACTCCAGTTGGGCACAAAACGATATAAGTTAAAGGTGATATAATGTTCTACTAAAATTAATATGTTCAAATTTGAATAGAAGAGTAACCAAAATCCAAAGGTGTTCACCCATTGAAGAGGAAGATCTTCTAACTCACAGTCAAAATAAGAAGGTAGCCATCGATGAGGAAGTCTTGGAATCATTTACAAGAATTCTACAGTTTATGAGAAGTGTTTTCCACTGTCAAGGAAGTTTTTAGCACCAAGACAATTACTAAGGATTTAGTGGCAGTGTTTCCGAAGAAAGCATTTGCTATAGAACAGAAGAATGACACCCCTGAGATCAAAATACTAAGTTAATGAGGATTGAAGGCAACTACAAGTAGTGAACTAAAGACCTCGAACCTGAGATGACCCTTCAGGATCTATGAAAGCCCTATTAGGGTAGAATTGATAGCTCTTAATAAAACTATTAAGAGAAAAACTAACAAAAGGAACGGTAAACCAGACTCCAAAAAGGAGGGTGAACGTGAGAAACGAAAAAAACAGACATGAACTTGGAAGCTTTCCATGAAGCATTTGAAGTCTGTACAGTTAGCAACCAGCCTGGATTCAAAGTCGTAGGGGATGAGACTGACATGGTGAAAAGAATTCCAAAGGCCTACAAAGCCAATCCTCACGCACATTGACAGAAGTTTATGATCTAAATAAAGAGCACAGAGAAGACGCTCAATTGGAACATCAGGGGAATTGCTGACTTCTACAAGAAGCATCTACTAAAAGACTTATCTAAGCAGGGGAGCCTTTCATTGCTATCCTAGAGGGAACAAAACATGAATCCTTGACAAATGGTGACATCTGGAAATGTTGGGGAATTAACGACAAAAACTGGGTGATGTAGGATGCTCTGAAAGCAATTCCTACACCAGGAGAATTCACACAAAGCACTCAAATAATACTCAATTCAATTGTATTCAATTCAAGTGTGTCTCCGTAATGCATAATCAGGAGCTTAAATAGGGAGTACATCCTAATGTGATAAGGAAACTAAATAAAAATCTAATCAAAAAGATATTATTTATTACCTAAACGATAAAATAAAATAACTAAAAGATAGTGTTCTCCTAAATAAAAATTCCCAAATTTTTAAATTTCCTATTTCTCCTAGAGTAGAATTTCCCATGATATCTGATTGCATCATACTCCCCCGCTAGAAAAGAACTCGACTCTGGCGAGTTGTCTTGAAGATACCACTCCAAGAGTATGGGGTTCAGTTCACGGAACTCATCTTCTGTAATCTAAGTGGCATCTGCTTGTGGGCGGCCGGACCATTGCACCACGAAGCGATGGAAGCCACCATGAGAGTACGACATGAACTCATCATCGAGCACGGCCTCAATATCAGTGTGGGATTGCAGGAAAGGAGGGAGCTTAGGCACCTGGGTATCTGCAGCAACACTAAAAGGAAAACTAGGACGCGCAAAAGTACCTCGGTGAAGGGTTAGATATTCCACATTGAATCAAGCACATACGTATTAGATACCAACTTTCGAACAATCTGGTATAGACCCATGGCTCGAGCATGGAGCTTTTTCTCGGAGTGTTTGGGTGATCATTTTGGTCGAATATAAGCCATAACAAAGCCACCATCTCAAAAGAAATGTCTCTATGATGCACATCAGCTGAAAGCTTATAACTATCATCACTCATTTCAATTTTATAACAAATCTTAGCGTGCAAATCATGTATGTGCCGGGCAAATGTTGAGGCAGGTTGGGATACTCGGGCATTCGGAGGGAGGGGAATAAGGTCAGTAGGGTTGCCGGGTGGACAATCTCAAAAGGATACTTCTCGGTGGAGCTATTGACAGCATTATTGTAAGCAAACTCGGCAATTAGTAAGGTCAAGACCTATATACCCTGTTTCTCCCCTATGAAACATCTAAGTAAATCACTAAGGTTTCGATTGACAACCTCAGTTTGCCTATCAATTTATGGGTGAAATGCTGCTGAAAATTTGAGAGTAGTGCAACACAGTTTCCATAATGTCTTCTAAAAATAACTCATGAACTCTACATCCCTATCAAATATAATGGAGATAGGAAGGCCATGCAACCTAACAATCTTGCAAAAGACTAACTTAGCCACATGGGAGGCATCATCAGTCTTATTGTAGGTAATAAAATGACCCATGTTGGAAAATTACTCAACCACCACTAGAGTCGAGTCATAAGCACGAGATGTTCTAGGTAGGTTGAGTATAAAATCCATACTAGTGTCTCGCCATGGGGCATGAGGGATAGGTAAGGAAGTGTACAACTCTGTGTTATGCATCCTGGCCTAATCCGGTAGGGATTATGACACTGAGACACTATGTGGGAGGCATCTCTCTTAACGGAAGTCTAATAGAAGCGATCTTCCATAAGTGCAATGGTCCTATCCTTATCTAAGTGACCAGTTAACCCCCTGCATACATTTCCCAGACTAAGAAGTCCTCGAATGAAGTTCGGGGGATACATAATTGAGAACCTTGGAATAGATAACCCTCATGGAAAACAAAGTCAACATAGGGTTGATGATTACCAGTGAAAAGTTTCGAGTAGACAGGGCCAAAATTAGGCCAAGAAGAGTAAGCAACCTTTAGTAGGTCAAAGCATAAGACCTCAACCCTCATTATCTGCAAAAGACAACCAATATGACTGATGGCATTGGTGACCTTTTCTCAACCCCAGACTTATGCTTAAGGACAAAAGAATACTCACGGATAAACTCAACCCACCTCGCATGCTTAGGATTGACAGTAGTTTGAGAGTTCTAATACGTAAGGGCTTCATGGATAGAGTATACCATAAACTCTTAAGGTAAAAGGTAGAACTGCCAATGGCGAAGGGACTCAAGCAAGGCATATAACTCTTTCTCAAATGTTGTATACTTTAATCGACTAAAGTCATTGAGCTTTTCACTAAAAAATACTACGGGGTGTCCCTCCTGACATAACACTCCTCCAATGACATAACCAGATGCATCACAGGCAACCTCAAACACCTTGCTAAAACAAGGTGTCTAAGGACTAGGGTAGATGACATCCGCTCTTTAATCTCCCTAAAAGCAGATGATGCTTTAGGAGTTCATTGAAATGGCCCTTTCTTCAAGCAATCTTAATAGGTGCCAGAATAGAGCTGAAGTGCCTAATGGATCTCCGATAGAAGGAGGCAAGACCATGAAAACTCCGAGCTTCAGTAATGGTTTTAGGTTCAGGCCACTCCTTAATAGCTTTAACTTTGTCGGGACTAGTAGAAATATCTTGATCAGACACAATGAACCCTAAGAAAAGGACCTGAGGATGAACGAAGACGTATTTCATGAGGTTAACAAAGAGCTTAGCTTCTTTAAGTGTGTAGAAAAGTTGTTTGAGATGGTCAACATGATCCGTTCTAGACTTGCTATGCACTGAGATGCCATCAAAATAAACAACTAGGAATTTTCCCATAAATGCCTGAAGAACATGGTTCATGAGTCTCCTAAAAGTACTAGGGGCATTGGATAACCCAAAAGGCATAACCATCCACTCAAATAGGCCATCCTGGGCCTTAAAAGCAATCTTCCATTCATCTCCGGGGCTAATGCGAACTTGGTGGTAGCCACTGCTTAAGTCAATCCTAGAAAACTAGCTAGCCCCAGCAAGACAGTCGAGCATGTCCTCTAACCTCAAAATAGGAACTCAAAATAAGAAACCTATACTTGACGGTGATGTTATTGATGGCTCTGCTATCGAAACACATCTGCCAAGATCCATCCTTTTTAGGGGTAAGGAGGGCAGGGACTGCACAAGGACTTATGCTATTATGAACAAAACCCTTAGACGATAGCTCCTGAACCTGCCTATTCAAGTCTGCTCGCTTAGTAGGTGTTCAACCTATAATGAGGAAGATTAGGGATTTAGGAACCAGGGATTAAGTCAATAGCATGTTGTATGTCTCGAAGGGGAGGGAGCTTACTAGAAAGCTCTTTGGGAACAATATCAACAAATTCTTTATATAGGCTTGCAATCTCAGCTGGGGGCCCCTGGGAAAGCGGTTCACTAAAAGGGGAGTGAGGGAAGGTAATGTGGTCAGCAGATGCCTCCCTAGCGAGAACTATAAGATAAAACATATTAGAGTTCCATAATTTCTCAAATGGTTTGTACTGAAGAAGAAAGATGTTGCCCTTTGTTGGAGATGAAGGGTAGGAACCCATAGGTGCAGACAAGGTCGGAGATCAGTTTGGGTTAGGGGAAGTAAACAACTCTTTAGATCGACAAGGGGTACGAGTGATATTCTTATTCTAGAACCTAAAAGTGTAGGTATTTTCCCTACCATGGTGGATGACGCTTCGGTTAGGCCTAACAGGAGGTGAGCTACATCTATGGGTAGGACATCATACAAGATTTCATCTTTGTATCCTCCAATTTGGATGCAGACCTTACACCTATGAGAGACCGTAAGGTTGGTTTTGTCTGCCCAAGCAACTTTAAAGGAATAAGAGTGAGGTTCAACCATTAGGTTACAACACTTAATAGTGGACTTCACAGTAACATTCATGGTGCTTCCCCCATCTATAACCAATTTCATCAATATGTAACCTAACCTAGCTAGAGTATAAAAGATGGTTGTATGTTTCCACTCTTCACTCGCAACTAGATTAGACAAAAGGCACCTAACAACCCCAAGATGAGAATAACCTTGAAGGAGATTATTTTCAACATCGACAAGATCCTCAGAACTTCCCTCGCGTTCCACAATCTCTTCCTCACAGTAAATGGGTTCATGCTCTAAGGCAAGGGTACGATGAGCGCACTTGGAAGCATAATGACCTCTTCCTGGACAACTAAGACACTGCACGGCCTTATCGGTTGGGGTTCGAAAAGAACTAGCAGACAGGGGTGAGTTAGAGGATGCGGGAAGGCTAGAGGCCTTTGCATTAAAAGCATCTGCAGACAATTGTGGTGCCTTAGAGGCAACTTTGCAGGAATCAGTTGAAGAGAATTCTGACGAGAAGGGGCGGCGGTGATCGGGCGGCCAGCCAGTAGGGTCTCGAGCTTCTCTGTGTCTGACCGAAGGCCCACAAGCCTCGAATTGTCCACACAAGTGTCTCAAAATTTATGGTTAGGATTTTTCATTTTGGGGAACAATCAATTTAAGTAAAAATTGATGCGATTTGCTTCACTCGATGTGGGCCTTTTGAGCGAAAATCAGAGAATCGTCGAGGAAGGAAGTCGATTTTGGGATTCGGTAACAAATTGGGGTTTTTGGGTTGGCTGTTTCCTCTTTTGTTTTTGGACAAGAGAGGAAAAAAAGGCAAGGAAAATATCAAGGGTAGCAATAAAGATCATAGGCTTTGATACCAAATTTGATATAGGACGCTCTGAGAGCAACTCCTACACTGAGAGAATTCACACAAAGCACTCAAATAATACTCAATTCAATTGTATTCAATTCAAGTGTGTCTCCCTAATGCATAATCGAGAGTTTAAATAGGGAAGTACATCCTCATGCAATAAGGAAACTAAATAATAATATAATCAAAAAGATATTATTTGCTACCTAAACGACAAAATAAAATAACTAAAAGTTATTGTCCTCCTAAATAAAAATTCCTAAATTCCTAAATTGCCTATTTCTCCTATAGTGGAATTTCCCATGATATCTGATTGCGTCACTTGGTTGATATTCCAACAGTTGATAAGTCAGGTGGGATAGTTGTAATATAGCATAATGCAACATTTGCGATGAATGAGAATTTGAAAAAGGTAAGATGGATTTCAGTCATGATTGTATGATTATTTAGGCACATAACTATTTGAAACCAAAAAAGAGAAATAGGGGCAACATATGAGTACCCTTTTGTGGTGGTTTGTGACTTTAATGACGTCCTAGTGCCTGAAGAAAAAGTCTACAATGCTATTTTATCTATGGGAATTGACGACCTTTAAGATTTGCTACAAGACTTGGGACTGATGGAATTACCTCTCCAAAAATAAAAATTCACGTGGATGAGAGAAAATGCTACTAGGAGGCTAGATAGGTTCTTCTTCACCCCAGAATGGCTAATCAAATTCGCATGTATAAAAATGTACTGTAAACGTTGAAAGGTCTCCAATCCCGTTCTTATGATCATGATATTTCTTCATTCTAAGTGAGGGCCTACTCCTTTTAAATGTATCAATAGTTGGCTGGACCACCCTAGTTTTTGAAAGCCCATTAAAGTCAAGTGGGTCTTTTTTGACTAATCTGCCCTTATATGGGAAAGTCACAGCCCTGAAGAAACCTTTTTGAAAGTGGAATAAAGAAGTCTTTGGGAATATTGAAGAAAGAATTTTGACTCTAGAGAAGGAAATTGAAGTCCTAGACTTATCAGCAGCTACATCAACATCAAAACCCTATGATGGTGCAAGAATACCAGTAATTAACTCTCAACTCTGGCAATGGATTGGTAGAAAAGAGAGATAATCAATCAGTTGGCAAAATGCAAATATATTAAGGAAGGAAATAGAATACTAAAGTATTTCCACCGCCTAGCTATTTATAATAAAACGAAGAAGAAGATTGAGTCGCTGCATCATCATAATCAGATCTTATAATCACAAGAGGAAATTACACCGCACATCATCAAGTTTTTAAAGTCCTTATACAAGGACCAGAATACTGCAAGGCTTGATCTCCGAAACTGGGCCTTAAGATGTTGAGCTAAGACCAAGTGACTCAGTTACAGACTGCGCCAATAGGAGAAGAAACTAAGGCTCATGGTTAGGACTGCAATCCATCTAAGTCACCTAGGTATAATGGATTCATCTTCAAATTCATATGGAAAATTTGTCAGATCATAGGTTAAGAAGTGATTGTCAAAGAGAATCACTACAATCTGGATTACACTCATTACAAAAAAGGAAAATGCTAGAGAATTGAGAGACTTTAGGCCAATTAATATGCTTGGATGCATGCATAAAGTCATCTCAAAGGTGAGGTGTAGGGGATTAAAAGTGGCCTTTCCTAACCTTATCAAGAAAGTACAAACAACTTTTGTAGTAGGAAGAAAATTCACAATGGGGCTCTTGTGGCAAATGAAACTGTCAAACGGTTGAAATCTCAAAAGAAACTTGAGATTCTATTGAAATTGGACTTCTTCAATTAGGCCTATGAATCTATGATTTGGGATTTTGTGGATCAATTGATGCAAATGATGGCTTTTGGCTCATTGTAGAGAAAATTGACTATGGAATGCGTTTTTTCTACCTCTATTTCTATTTTGGTAAATGGCTCACCAACTTAACCGTTCAAAATGAGAAAGCGTTTGAGCAAACGTGATCCCCTTTTCCCCTTTCTTTTTGTTATGGTTACTAAAACACTCAACAAGATGTTGATACTCACTTTTAAGAGAGGTCTCTTCAAAGGGTTATTTGTTGGCAAACAAAAGATTCACCCATCTCATTTGTAACTTACTGATGACAATATAGCATGGTGTCAAAATAAGAAGAGATATATTAGAAATCTTAGCAAAGTTAGCAATTTGGGAGTCAATTTCAAACGTCAGGAATTGTGATTTCTTGAAAGGATGCATACTGGGCAAGGCAGGCTACTGTAATAATCTCAATGTTCTAATTATCAATAATTTGCTTTGGTTTGCTACTGGGTTATAATATAAATGGGATTGATGCTTGGAGCCTAGTTATAGATAGAATTCAAAAGATACCAGCTACATTGTGAGCGTAACATTTGTCTAGAGCCGGAAGCTTGGTGTTAGTGAAAGTAGTCTTAAATAGGTTTCCCGTGTACTATCTCTTATTGTTTAGGATGCCAAGCAAGTACACCTAAATGTAATTCAAATTCAGAGAAAGTTCTTTTGGAGTGGTAACAAAGAAGGTGCCTTCGCCCTTCAAGTAAGTTAGGAGGAAGTGCAAAGGCCTAAGGACCTTGGTGAATTGGGAGTGAGGAGTATTATCATGCAGAATGCTGCTTTACTTTTCAAATGGTGGTGGCGATTTTCCATGGAACATGAAGCTCTTTGTAAAAGAACCACTCACTCAATCTATAAAGAGAATGCACCTTACCTATTGGCAACTTTAATAGATCCTAGGCAAGGAGGGCCATGGAGGCATGTTAAATAAGTAATGCTAATGGTTCCCATGTTCAAGGAAATTTTGTATGAAGAACTAGCCATAAAGGTTGGATGCGGACCTAGAATAAAGTTCTGGATTGATCCTTAGCTAATTGAGGGGCTTCCAAAAGATGAACTTTATGAATTATTTACCATTTCTAGACAACAAAAGCATTGTATTGCCTTTAAGGGTTAGAAGAAAGGGGATGCTTGGAGATGGACTTTTCATTGGAAGGATGAGCTGCAACAGCTACAATACCATAAATTTTAGAACTTCAAATGTTGATTCACTCAGTAAACATCTCTGAGCATGGAGAAGACAAATTGATGTTGAAAGAGGATGAACAAACAGGATACATTGTCGAAACATGTACTCAAGTTGCCTAGAAGAAGAAACAACAACATGTGCAAATTGACAATGTAGTTTGTGCAATTTGGAAGAATCTTTCACTTTCAAATGTGAAAACTATGCTCTGGATAGCTTTGCTTGGAAAATTAAATACCGAGGCACAACTAGTACAGAAAGGTGTGCTGGATCGGACTAAGGACCTTTGCACCTTTGTCAATTTGCATTTAAGCATGTAAATCACCTCCTATTAACATGCGACTTCACTTGGCGGATTTTAACTAGCTGGATGGAGATGTGGGCTATGCAGATGGTTATTCCAGGTGATGTCAGACTCTTCTTTGAGAGCGCGTTAGGTTCCCTTGAAGAATGAAGTAATGAAGAAAGTATGAATTGTATTAAGTTTTGTGACTATCTCGTCCTTGTGGAAAAGTAGAAATGCTATGGTATTTGAAAATGGAGTTTGGTAGGTACAGGATGTTGTGGAGATTGTAAAGCTATGATTGGCCTTTTGGATAAAAGTTTTGTAGATATTCAGTCAACAGGATGAAACGATGCATTTTGCACCGCAAACTGACCAAAAAAAAAAAAGCATGGGTCGCTTGGTGTGCTGCAAGAGCCAAGCCGCTGTTACCTCTGCACGAACGGCTCGTGGGCTCGACATTCCCATTTTCTCGTCCACAAGCCGACTGTTGTGCAGTTTAATAACCACCCTTCCTCACATTAACCTTGGATACTATTTAGGGATCTCAAAACGGTTACTTGTGGGGCTGAAAAAAGTGGGGGTAGGCCTTTTAGACTATTGCAATGTAAGGGCAATGGGTTCAAATATAGTCGCACTGTTAGGTACCTCACCTGCCTTATTTATACACTAGTCACTTCCCACTCATTATTGATGTCACTCCCAAATAGTTGTCCCCCTTCCCTCTATTTTGAGGTATGGTGGCATGGAGTTAACATTCGATTCTGGCGGGCTTTTATCATGACTGTTGGGATTCTAACCAAGACTTGTTAACCAATTGGGATTTCTTTTTAGCTGTAGTCAGAATCTAGTATAAAACTAATTTTAGAAACATTTCTTTCCAAAAGAAAAGAATACAGGCTGGATTGGATGGTATTTGATGAGTCATGGCCAATGGGTTGAATCCTTTTCTTTTTAACCTTCAGGATCAATTAAGTATAGGGGCCCAAAGGGCTAGAATCTGCAACTTTTTTTGTAAAGATCTCAACATCAAATATTTTCACATGCTCAGGTTTGCCAAAGCAAATGCTATATCAAAATGTTGAAAAATGATAATGGGGGAATGCATCTCTGACCCCATTGAGTTAGCAGGCTTGATTACTAGTTACTTTAAGGAAATTTTGTGCCTCCTGGCGAAATGGACTTCTTTGTCCTTCTAGCAGAGCATTGGACTTGCTGTTAGTATGCTCCTTGAAAACAGGCTTGATGAGCCAGTTTCAATGAAGGAACTGAGAAAAGCTATTTTTTAGCTAAATTCCTTCAATTTTAGATAGATGGAATTCAGGCTTATTTCTAAAAAAGGTTGGGTGATTGTGAAAGATGCCTTGCTGCATTTTATTAATGAAGTCTTTCTTGACTTCGTGTCAATTTTGAAAATCAATTAGACTTTCTTCTGCTTGATTCCCAAGAAAGAAGTGCTGGAGTCTCTTCAGGATTTTAGGCCCATTAGTTCTTTTGTAGTACCAGCTATATAATTTGTGACCAAGATTATTGTCAGCAGGCCTTTGTTAGATCTGATCATTCATCCGACCCAGTCTAGCTGTGTCATAAGACATAATAATACGGATAACATTACCATGGTTAAAGAAATTGCTCACTAAATTTTTGGAAGCAAAACCAAAATCGAACTCATGGCTATCAAAATTGATCTTGCTAAAGCCTATGATAGTTGGAGTAGAACTTCATTGAGCATAACATCGGCTATTATTATTTTTCTTTCTAATCTTAAGGATTTAATTATGCATTGTATTTCATCATATCAAATGCATGTTTTGTGGAATGATAAATTGGAAGAAACCTTTGCCCCTTCTCAAGAGATTAGGCAAGGGGATTCTTTGCCCCCATATATATTCACTCTTTCATTGGAATGATTGTCTTAGATGATACATAATGTGGTGGCTCACGCAAGGTGGAAATCTTTTAAGGTTAAGGGATTCCATGTGTTTTATGCTAACAATGTCATTCTTCTTATATATACTATTCTCTATAACCTTTGTAACATGATAGGAGGGCTTAAACAATTTGGCCAACAGTTAGGTCTTCAAATTAACATGGTCAAGTCACAACTTACTTTTCCTAAATCATCGCATCATAAATTAAGATGTATGCTAGCTCGATCCCTACATACTCTTGCGTCGACTCCTCCTGATAAGTACCGCAAGGTCTCCCTTATAACGCATAAACCTAGGCAAACTAATTATTAATTTGTTTTAGAGAAATTTAAACAAAAACTTGTAGGATGACAAACTAAGTTTATCAACTTTTCTATCAGAGCCACCCTTATTAAGTATGTGCTTATGACACTTTTTGTCTACCATATGCAAACCACCCTCCTTCTTACTGCCACATTAGTCCTGATGGACAAAATGATATGTCAATTCCTACAAAATAAATTAGGTTCCTAGAGATATTTAGTTCAGATTATCTTGATAAAAATTTGTCAATCCAAGAAGCATGGGGGACTAGGGTTTAAGGAACTTTGTGTTCAGAATAAAGCTCTCTAACCAGTCTACCTTGACAATGCAATACCCATGAGGGTCTCTTATGGGTCAAATTAATTTAGGTCAAATATCTACACAAAGTTGGACTATGTGCAACCATAACCTTATCACCTACCTCTCTGGAAATCCTTGCTTTCCCAAAAGGAGGTAATCTTTACCCACACCTATATTAAGATAGGAAATGGCAATGGTAGATTGTTTTGGTTTGATAAATGGCTCCCTAGTGCTCAAATCGCGAAGCAAAGGGATTCAGACTCTTCTAGTTTTTGTTATCATGCTGCGGTTGGGAATCTTATTAGAAATAGTTAATGGCAAAAATTGCTCAACTATCTAGGTGGCTATCTCATGATGTTGAAACTCAATTTTAAACTATAGCCTTCTCCCAAATCTAGCAACTCTTGATACCCTAAGTTGGGTCCCTTCTAAGTTCGATCGATTCCCCCTAGCATCATGTTATGAACTCATGAGTTCATCACATGGGCCATCCCCTTTGATCTGCCAATACCATTTGGTTTTGAAATTTCCTTCTAAGATGAAACACCATCTTTGGAGCATGGGCCACTAGGCACTACCATTGGAAGGATAGCTACCATCCATCAACCCTCATATGGACCCATAGTGCGTAATATGTTTCCATCCAAGGGAATCCCACATGAAAATTTTTGAAGATTACCCATTCACTAGTGCTACTTCGGCAATCGATCTACCTACATAGTGTATAAATAGTTTATCACTCTCCCCCTAACCAACTGGTTATACCTTAATCTTTTAATAGAAATTGACAAAGACTAGGGCGCTAAGTTTGTAATAATATACCAGTGTATTTGGTGTTATAGAAATGGATGTATCTTTTATCATTGATGTACTTTCTCTCAAATGTATTGAAATTATTCAGAATGATACGAATAGGCATTTCAAATTGTAAGAAAAACTCTACAAGACTAAGCAACACATTATCCCCTTGAAAGCTTGGTGTAAGAGTATAAACCTATTTTTGGTCCTTCAACCATCACTATAAGCTTTTGGTTGACATGGTTCTTTCATATGGTATCATGGTCTTCTTGAGCGAAAGACCTTTAGTTCAAATCTCAGCAACCTCTATATTGATTTATTCTCAAGATAGGGAGAGCCTTTTTAGCATCCATGCTTCAAGCACGAAGGGCATCTGCGTCAGGGGGAGTATTAGAGTATAAACGTATTCTTGAGCCTTCAACCATCATCTTATGCTTTTGGTTGACATGCTCTTTCACGCACCGCTTTCCTCATCATAAAAATTGAATGTAGGTGTATACTTGAATTGCCGACACAAGTGGCATGCAGGTATAACCCATAAAGTTCTTTGAACCTTAGCTCTACAAGGTTTGCTTAACACTCTCAAGGAATGTCTACTCAAGGCATGGGAGCTCCATGTTGATAACTTGGAGATTGATCTAGAGGATGGCTTATGTAATTAATTAACTCCAAATGGACGCTTTGCATTGCCTTTTTATCATCGAGAAGTCATTGTTGAAATTCATACTTTGATGGACACAAATTGGGTAGTCAATCTTAACCATGCCAAGCGCCCATTTAATTTGGTTGCAAGAATGCTAGCCAAATTAAACAAATATCGAGTGGCCTCAACTATCACCCATTATTGCATTCCGCAGGGCTTAGAGGCAGCACTCGAATTGGATGAGGAGATAACAAAGTTTGAGAGCAAATAAAGGCATATCAATGAAATCCAAAACTAAAATAGTGTCGATGGTATATGCAAAAATCATTCAGGAAGTATTTTGCATTTTGGTAGCATCTTGTAGGTAGTTAAAGGATATATCTTAGGAATACAGAAGCGTATGTTTTGTTGTTTGTAAATCATCCACGAATCGATACAGATAATCAAGCAGTGGCTAGTAGAGTCACTTATGTGGACTAGGTTAAACCGCAAGAAGACAGTGTAGCTATAGCTAGCAACCGGCAAATACGGATCGAATCCTTAGGGAAGAAGTTCTCTGCCTAACTAATTGAATGGATCAAATCTAGATAGATGAAAAGCTAAGGTTAAGAGAACAACTAAAAAACTATTGACAATTGTGGTTTAAATTCCGATAGGATAAGTCTCAAGTTGGGAAATTAATTATTAAAATGCCAATTTATTCCTAATAGATGTGGGTTTCCTCTTTAGCTTTGCAATGTGACTTATAGTAGTTTAATCGGCTCATTTAAAAGTAGCCAAGCCTTCTTTCTGAGGACAAGCGCAACCCCAATCTACAAGCTCTCCTATTTTTATTGGAGTGTGAGGGACCGGAGATTAGCATAACTAACCCTTTAAAAAGCAAGATCTTAGGTTATTTTCATACCCAAGGCTTGCTATCCTTCCTTTTACCTACGTAACGTAATAACTTGCTTCTCGGCGTAGTTATTTTCCCCAAGTATTAGGTGGAATGCTCTTTTGGGCATTTCAGCGAACACTTGGTGGGCGAAGGGAAAGTCCTTAAGAAACAAGAAATCCATCCAAAGAGTAAATCACATCTAGCTTATTTAGGGCATTCTAGCATCGTAATCCCCAACTCAAGGGGAGAAATTACTCACTAATCATCATCATCCAAATCAAAGAATCACAAGCAACCAATGTCAAACAAACCATAAACAATGATCAAATAAAAGAGAGAGGTACAAAGAGAAGCAAACTTTAGATTAAGGCAGTCAGATTAATCTTTAAATCCTTCAACAAAGATCAACAAAACCCAAAACCACCGCGCCTTCGATAAAAAGGCTAACCCTAGAATATTTGCGATTGTTTTTAACAAGGAAAACTAATGAGAGCCCCTAGAATTATGATTGACATAGGAGTCCCTGGATTAAGGTAATGACAACACAAAGTCCTTCAATAAAGATCAACAAAACCCAAAATCTCCTACTCACATTCGCCACGACCGGCTCAGGAGTCACGGGGGGTGGGAGTGATGACGGGGCAGCCATTGGAGGTGAGGAAGCCCATCGCCACCCCTTGGAAAATGGGCTTCCTTGTATAGGGGCCACGACGACTATCGCCTTGGCAACAGGCACCCGTCATGGCCCTTTTTTCTTAGGTCCGTCACCCGCCCTCCTTGGCCTTAGTGTGGTCGAGCTTGCTCTCGCATTATCTCTTCTCTAGTAGTTGCCGCTGTTTTCTTTGTTATCACTAAAAACATCTGAAAAAGAAAAATGGTTAAAATGAGGCAACAACTCTTCAGAAGGTCAAAGTTACTTAAATCCTTACTTGATCAAGGGGAAAAGAAGGAAAATGGGCCAAACAAAAGCAGGGAAAATTAGATAAAAATGAGGTTTGTCAACTCTCTCATGCTTATCAGTTGCTTGCCCCCAAGCAAGACTAACTCAAAAATGGACCAATGGGAAAGCTGACCCTCTAACACCATTCTCAGCCAAGGTGTAAAAGCCGATCAACCAAACACAATCGTGTAATCAAAAGAAGCAAAGCCAAGATATAGAGGATGATGCTTACAAGACCCTTAAAGAGTCACCTTGCCTAGATGTGCATAGAGAATTACCAAATACGATTCACAAGTGAAGAGAGGGAGTCACTCAATTAGTGATGAGCAAGTCCGACCAGGAAGAACCTCACTAAAAGTTAAGTAGAGCACTCCTCTCAAGGTGTCTAGTTATGGTCATGGACACTCCCAAAACTCAATCGAATCTTGCAAACTACCATAGGCTTGGAAAAACCCTTGATTCTCTACTGCTCGGGACAATATGCACAAAATTCGATTAGGAGAACTTTTGAGAAGGTTATAATGGGGTTCTTTTGGTTCTGGGTAACTCATCCGTAAAGATATCCATATTAAGACAAGCAGTTAAGTTCAACCAACCTCCCAGAAACAAAGGTGTCAATTTTTCCGTGAGAGGCTCTAGCCCCAACCCATACGCAATGGCCGAAATGATGCCCCTACAGGCTATGACGATTGACTTGTTAGAGGCTTGAGTGACCGATTGGGTGAGGGTAAATGCTCCCATATCAATAGGAACATCCCTTAAGATAGCCCACAAAACAAACAACTGAGACAACCTCATCTTGTTCTAGCCATTGGTATGGATTTTCGTAGTTTTAAAAACTCAGACAAGGTAATTGTAGCAAAGCAAATATTCTGGGGTTGTGCCCCACAGAGAATGATGGAAATTTTGATTTTATTTTTCTCAATTAGTTAACAAAATAGAATTAAGTGAGGAGAGCAACAATGATAGTAAATTGAATGAGAATAAGAGAGAAATAAACGTTAATTAATAAGTAAAGGGAGATCGGTCTAGAGAGGTACTAGGATTTCGATTTTAGCAAAACTCTTAATATTGGGCCTCTTTAAAATTCTTAAGCTACAAGCATAAGACTAATAGATTAAAAAATGAATTATAGTTATTCATAAACATAATCATTTAATTTCTCATCTTGTTTAATCAATCCATAGCCAAAATTTAAAATGTGATTTCATAATTATTATATTAGCAAACAAGGTCTAACATGAATAAATGACATAGAAATTAATCAATTGTAAAACAACATGTATTAGCAATCGAAATGAATTGCATAATAATACAATTAAATAACTCAAAATTATGCAATAAAAAGAGACAATAATGTTAACCCTAAATGAAATTAGAAAAACCAACAAATTGAGTCAAGGATTCTTCTCAATCCTAGATAAACAACCCAGTTAATCATAAATAGAGAAAATGTCATTGAAATTAGTAAAGTCATATTTCAACTAATTGAATATTTCAATCCCTATAACCAAACTTTAATGTTTATGTAACAAAACACTGAGATAGTGAAAGATCAAACTCTCTCTAATTTGGCTCACATATGAGATGAAAGAAAAGAGAAAAATAGCAAAAATAACTCGTTTCCTTCTGATTTTCTCAACTCAAATAATTTTGCCTAGCACAATCTCTTTCTAATTACTAACAATGGGAGGAAGAGAAAAGTGAAAATGAAGAAAGAATGGGATGAATAATTGATGATGAATTGATGCTCCTTACCTCTCTATTTATAGTGGAATTTACCCCTCCTTTTTCTCCTTTTTCATGGTGATTATATATCACCACAATATTACTTGCCTAAAATTCGCTTAACCAAGTGTTGCTAGCTGCTCCTCAACTTCAACATTTCTGTTTTGGCAAACATAATTGACGTTGGCCCATGAAAATGAGGAGAGGGAGAATGTTGTGCTTGGTTTTTAGTTGTAAGGCTAGACTAGGCATAGTGCTCAGCTATTGGGCCAAGGCCGAACAAGCCCAAGCGTAAAAGAGTGAGAGGCAACTGCTGGTGCTACCTGGCGGGCCATAGCTAGGACTAAAGGTGGGCTGGCCCATTTTAGGCTGGGGAGAAAATAGAGAAAAATGGGTATACTATAGGGTGCTAAAGCTGGGCTGCACGAACAGGCCCATACGGGTTGGGCAGAGAAGAAGAAGAGAGAAGAAGACTGGGATAAGTGTTTGAGAGAGAACATTCCTAGACGGGCTTAACCACTAGGGTGAGAGAAGAGAGAGAGAGAAGGCTGGGCCATGCCTTTTAGTGGGCCGCAACACAGGCCCGGCTAATTTCTTTTGGGCCGATTGGGTTGCCACATCATGCTTGAAATTCTAAGTTTATGCTTGAATTCTTCTTTATCTTGCTTATTACCTTTAAAGACAAAATATGCATTTATTTTACTTGAAATACGACTCAAGGACTCAAAACGGTATAAAATAGAGAAAAAAATTACTCATAAAAATATGAGTTATCAGCTACCAAACCTCAGAAAGATGGTATTGGCCATAAGGTGGTAGGAGGTAACAAAGGGCACGGTTACAAAGAGCGGTGGTTTAGAACCACTAGAATCATAGGCCACATAGCTCCCAGTGGGGCCTTTGATTGCCCCTCCAGCATCATAAATAATTTCACATAAAAAAGACTGGCAATTGAAGTCAAGGTGTGAAGGTGTCCAACATTGCCTGGAAGGGAGTCTAAGGTGACGATTGTACTTATCAAGGGTCATATCATAAGTTTTGTTAAATAGTTTGAAGTAATTATGAACCCTCGATTGTTGCAAGAGGTTTTCCAATTAACTATAAAGGAGCTAAGAAACTCCCAACATAACCTCTAACAAATTAGTTTATCCTAGTTCATATACTCCTGCCATCCCATGACCTGAAACATCTCATTAATGTCATTCAATGAGCCTATACTCTTAAAAAATGTATCATCTATGTAGTTAGGTTCACTAATCATTCTTAAAACAACTAAGTCCCAGTGATTTATATGCTCTTGATCATCAAATTATATATCATACTTTTTAATGATATGAGGAGGGGTGGGACGATTACCTTGAGTCACTTGGGCCCGACTAGGAGGTTCGTTGGCGATGAAGGTGGATGTGACCTGCTTGGCCTTCTTGGAAGCAGCCGATGATGATGACCCAGATATAGTTGTTTTCTTAACCATAATGAGTATATGCCAAAAGGTACCTCAGCTTCCAAATTGCCACACAATGCTCCAATCACCAAAGCAAGCAACCAAGTGGGAAAATAGGACACCCACTAAGAATATAAGATCAATTTTTGCACAATTTGAGCCAAAAATTGAAGCTTCCACAAAGTTCTTCAATGATGGTAGTGAATAAAGAGAGAGAAAATATGAGAGTGAGGTGAACTGAGGTAGAAATTAAGGTAGTGTGAGATGAAGTTGTTTACGATAAGAATGTGACGGAAACGCACCCTAAGTGGCCTAAATTTGAGGTGGTGGAAATAGGGGTTCGAGTTTAGGTGGTGAGAAATAGAGGGAAATGGTGATGAATTGAGGTATTTTTATGAAAGGAAGGGTCAAAGAAGATGAAAATAGTGAAGAAAATGGTGGAAATGGCAGAAATTTGAGGCAAAAGGGGTGGATTTGGTGGTGTTTGTAGTGGTGGATGAGAGTTAAAGAGATAGAGAGAGTATCGATATGGGTGTTGAGAGTGACAGAAATGGCATGGAGAGAGAGAAAAGAAGAAGAAAAAAACTACAGTAGGGAGTCAGCAGTTATCACCAAATCGACGGGTAGCCGTCACCACCGGGCAATAGACTGTCATCGTGGCAATGAGCAGCCGTCAACACTGCCTTGAAAATGACATGAAAAAAAATGCATTGGGGACGATGAGCCATCACCAGTCTCAGTGGGCAACCGCCGCCACCCCTTGGATCCTTCTCAAATTTCTTGCAACAGAATGGCGATAAGAGGCATGCTCGAGCCAGGTACTCGTCACCTGAGCAACCTCAATTCATCAAAAAAACATTTTCTAACTCCCCTCCTCTCGTTATTTGTTGACAAAGCAAAGAAAGTTTGGGTTGCCTCTTGAAAATCACCCTTTTAAGGTCATGACCTTGCCCATTGAACTCGTCACTTAGAAGAGAAATTGGAGAGGGTGTAAATCGTGTTCTCTTCAATCGAATCATCAGTGGCGTAATGCTTAAACCTTTGACCATTTTCCATGAACGCTCTAAAAGTTTGACTCTATACCTCAACCGCTCCATAAGGAAAAACCTTGATAACTTTGAACAATTCGGACCATCATGAGTAAAGCTTTCCCGAGCATAGCTTGAGACGGGAATTAAATAACAAAACTAAGTCACGTTCTTTGAATTCCCTTCTTAAAATGCACTTATTATGCTGTTCTTCATTTTCTCCTTCTAAAACCTAGAGCTTTCCTAAGCATCCAACCTTAATTCTTCAAGTTCATTCAATTGTAGCATTCTTCTCTCCCCCAAAGCCTTGAGATCGAAATTCAATTGCTTGATTGTGCAATAAGCCCTATGCTTCAATTCAACGGGTAAACAACAAGGCTTGCCATAAACAAGCTGGAAAGCTGTAGTCCTAATGGGGGTTTTGTAAGCAATGCGGTAAGCCCAAAGCACATCGTGGAGCTTATGAGACTAATATTTCCTCGAACGGGTTACTGTCTTCTCTAATATGATCTTGATCTCTTGATTTGAGACTTCCACTTAAACATTTTTTTAGGGGTGATACCCTAGTCTTTTTGTCATTTTCCTCATACTTGGTGAGCGTTAGCTTTAAACTTTCTCTTTATGAAATGGGTACTGCCATCATTAATCAAGATCCTTAGGATGCCAAATCGAGGAAGATGACCCTCTTAAAGAACCTAGAGACCACCCTTACATCGTTAGTGGGGCTAGCAATTGCGTCTATCTACTTCGGCAGATCGTCAACAGCCACCAAGATACATTTATGTCTCTTTGAAGAAGGGAATGGGCCCATGAAGTCGACTTCCCAAACATCCAAGACATCAACCTCAAGTATGCAGTTGAGGGGTATCTTACTTTGCCTTGTCAATTTTTCGATTCTTTGGCAACGATCGCATGCATGAACATATTTATGCACATCCTTGAAAAGGGCGCCAATAGAAACTAGATTAAAGAATCTTAGAAGCGGTCTTCCCAACAGCAGGATGGCCTCCATATGGTGAGTCATGGCAATACCAGATCATAGATAAAACCTCTTTTTCGGGCACACATCATCTTCTAATGTAATCACTGCAAGTCTTGTCAAACAAGGGTCCCCCAAATAGTATGACTTCACTTAGGAGAAGAACCATTTCTTTTGATTGAAGTTCAAGTCTAAAGGCACTCACACAAACCAATTAATTTACCACATTTGCATACTAAGGGGTACTCGAAATAGCTAAGGCAAGCAAGTGTTCACACGGAAAGGAGTCATCAATTGTAGGATACCCTCCCCATGTTTCTCTTAAGTAATAGGTACTCGGGAGAGGTAATCCGCTACTACTTTCGCAATGCCCTTCTTGTCTTGGATTTCGAGGGCAAATTCTTAGAGGAGAAGCACCCATTGAATCAACCTCAGCTTTGCATCCTTCTTCTCCATTAGGTGCTTAATGGCAGAGTGGTCAGTGTAGACAACCACTTTAGAACCCAAGAGATATTGGCTGAATTTCTTAGTAGCAAACACCATGACGGATATATCTTTCTCCGTTGTGAAGTGGTTCATTTGAGCTTCATTAAGCATCTTACTTGCATAATATACCACAAACAACTTCTTGTCCCTTCTTTGCCCTAAAACCACTCTTACACCCAAATCACTTGTATCGCACACCAATTCAAATGGTAGAGTCCAACCCGGTGGTTGGATGATAGGGGCAGATATCCAGGCCTCTTTGATCCTTCCAAAAGTTGGAAGATAATCATTAGCAAATACAAAAGGCGTATCGTTGGTCAAGAGTTGGGTAAGAGGTTTGGTAATTTTGGAGAAATCCTTAACGAAGCGGCGATAAAACCCCACATAAGCATGGAAACTCTGCACCTCTTTGACATTAGTAGGGGTGCCTATCGCTTAATAACCTCTACCTCTGCTTTATCCATATCAGTACTCCAATTTGGCACAATGTGTCCAAGAACAACCCCCTCTTGTACCATGAAATGACACTTCTCCTAATTCAACACTAAATTGACTTCCTTGCATCTACGGAGCACCTTAAATAAGTTTTCCAAACAAAAATCAACGGCGTCTCTGTAGACCGAGAAGTCATCCATGAGCACTTCCACAATATTTCTAACATATTCAGACAAGACAGCTAGCATGCAACGTTAGAAGGTTTCCAAGGTGTTACATAAGCCCAATGGCATCCTTTCGTACGCGAAAGTACCACAGGGACATGTAAATGCCATTTTTTCTTAGTCACTTTGATGGATTAGGATTTAATCCCAAATACCCATCCAAGTCAAAAAAGAGTAAGTGCCTCACTAGACTTTCTAACATGAGGTCAATGAGAGGGGTGGGGGGAAGTGGTCTTTCGGGGTGGGTTGGCTCAGCCTCTTATAATTAATGCACATCTGCCACCTGGTGGCCGTTCTAGTAGAAATAAGTTCATTATTTTCATTTTTCATAACGATCATTCCTCCTTCTTAGGAATGACTTGCACTGGCCTCACCCAATCATTATGCAAGATAGGATAGATGATTCCGATGTTAAGAAGTTTTAGAACCTTCTTTTTCATGATGCCTTATATATTCAGGGTCAAATGTCATTAGGGTTGCCTAGAAGGTCTATGGTAATCATCAAGTAAAACCTAATACATTCAACGCGAGGGACTTATTCCCTAGATATTGTCAATACTACATCCAATGGCTCCTCCATGTTCTTGATGCACACACAACAATTTCCTTTTTTGGGCATAATTAAACTTGTCGCTAATGATAACTGGGAACGTTTGATCGGGACCAACGAATTCATACCATAAGTGCGGTGGCAATGGTTTCACCTCCACTTCGGGGGCACCCCTCTTGTCATTCTTTGAAGACCGATCTTCCAAGCGAAGAGCTTCCTCATGCTTCTGGTTTCCCCTGTATGTTGGGGTTGAGTTTAGGAGTTTGGCATAGATGTTGTTTTCATTCCTTAGACACCCTTAACCTCATCTTGAGTGTTTTAATCGAACAAGCTTCCAAGAGGTCTTTGGAAGGGTTAAAGAGTGTCATCTCTTCAATTAGTACCCTTTTAAGGATGCCCACCTAGTAGCAAGTATCTTCGAAAGTTACAGAGGACATCTTCTATAGTGGTGGAGGACATGGCTTGATTGACATTAAAATCAAGTTTTTTTCTCCAACTTGAAGTGAGAGTTTCCCACTTTATACATGTATTATGGCCCCAGCTGTGGGAAGAAATAGCCTTCTAAGAATAATAAGAATTTGGACATCCTCTCCCATCTCCATTACCACGAAGTCACAAGGAATGAAAAACTTTCCCACTTGTAAGGGGACATTTTCAAGGATCCCCATTAGATATTTTACCGATTGATCCTCAAATTGAATAGAGAAGGTGGTTGCTTTTAGATCCCCCACTTGGAGTCTTTTACAAATAGAATAAGGCAAGAGACTTACACTCACACCAAGGTCACACAAGGCTCGATTTATGTCAATATTACCCACAACATATTGGATGGAAAAGCTACCCGAGTCTTTGAGCTTGGGTGGGAGCTTGTTTTGGAGGATGGCACTACATTCCTCCGTGAGAGAATCCATTGCATTCTCTTAGAATTTCCTCTTGTTGAAAAGCACATCTTTCAAGAACTTCGCATGTGAAGGCATCTCCAAAATAACATCTAAAAATGGTTTATTAATGTGTAATTTCTTAAGCACCTCTAGGAACTCTCTAAACTTAGCTTCAGCTTAGCTTTTGCTAGCCTTTGAGTGAAAGGAATCGGTTGTTTATAAGGCGTAACTGCCTTAGCTTTGGTGATCTCATCCTTTTCACTTTGCTGTCCATTTCACAGGCTTGAATCACCCCTTTCTTCCGCCACTTCCATCCCTTGGTCTTTTGCTAGCCCTTCATCATCCACATTTTGAACTCCTCTTGGCTCTTCTAGTTGCTTGCCACTCCTTAAAGTGACGGCATTCATTTTTTCCCTTGGAATTCGTCTCCGGTTGGCTCAGAAAGTGCCTTGAGGGCGGAAGAGATGACTCACTTGTTGAGCAATTCGAACAAATTGAGTTCTCATCAATTTTTGATGAATGGACATACTCTCAAACTTGGAATTAAGTTGACTCATGGATTCACTGAGCGCCTCATTTGTCTTTGTTTAAGTTTGAATGAGCATTTCATCAAACTTTCCAAGTTAGACCATTGAGATAGAGTTTAAGGAGGTTGGAAATAGGGATCCTTGTATCAAAAATGGAGAAGGTAAGGGTGATTTTGTGGTTGATGGTGAGGGAAAGAATTGGGATTTTTGTAAGAGAAATTTGGGTGATTTATCCATCTCAAATTGAAGGTATTTGAGTAGGCGTCATTTTGTGGTCTACTGTTGAAAGGGAGGAAAGCATTAGCTTGCTCAATAATTAAGTCTTGAAATGAGTGATTGGAGTTGACTCCCTACATGTCCTTGAATTCCACAAACTTCACATACATTTACATCTCTGAGTGACCCACTAGAAGTAACCTCATGAGAGGGATTAGGTTAGAGGCAATCCACCTTTTGAAGTAGCGCATCCACCTTATATGCGAGCATAGTGAATGCATCAACATCATGTCTTCTTCCTTTCTTAGGATTCCTCCTCTCACTAGCCCAATGGTAGTTGTTCGAGGCAATATCCTCGAGTAATGTCTTGGCTTCGTTAATTGGCTTGCCCATGAGAGCTCCTCTAGTGGCACATAAATATGAATCATTATTAGTTGTTGAAGACCATTGTAGAAAGTTTGCATCAGTAGCCAATCGGAGATGCCCTGGTAAGGGTACTCCCTTTGGAGCTCCTTGAACTGCTCCCAAGCCTCATATAAGGATTCACGCTCCATTTGGATGGAAGAAGTGATGTCATTGCGAAGCTTAGTGGTTTTTCTGGGTGGAAAGTGCTTGCACAAAAATACCTTCAAGAACCCACCCCATGTGGTACATGTGTTGGAATTCAAATTCAATAACCATAACTTAGCTTTATCCTTTGATGATGATGGAAAGAGCTGGAGGCAGTCGAGATCATTACAAACGTCATTCATATTAATTATATCACACTTCTCAAGAAAGGATGCTATGTGGTTGTTGGGGTTTTCCATGGTATAATCACCAAATTGATCTTATTGAAATAATGTGATGAATGCCAGATTAAATTGGAAGTTATTTGCTTCTAAGAGGGGTCTCACAATGCTCGATGGGATGGCATTTGGATTCGGCATCGTAAACTCCCTTAACAGTGTTGTATTAGGATTCGACCCTATGTTTTCCTCTTCAATTCTCCTCCTGTCCTCCCTTTGCTTCTCGCATGTCTTTGGTGTGACTAAAGAGTTGCCTTGATCTCAAAACTAAGGGGAATCAAGTTGTTCGAACCTTGACACCACCTAAGTATGCAATACAAAGCACTACCAAGGAAGATGAGGCAACACAACCAATTAAAGCAAATGAAGGACAAGAGGCAAATCTAAGAAAAACAACTGGCAAATCACTCCTCCTAATGCTCAACTGGCTATGATATCAAAAAAAACTACTTTTCCAGCAATGACGCCAAAACCTGATGTGAACCAAGTTAAACTGCAAATGCACAGTGTTGTTATAGCTAGCAACCAGCGAGTTCAAGTCAAATCCGCAGGGAAGAAGTTCTTATGTTACCTAACTAATTAAGTGGATTGAAAATAAAAAGATAAAATGCTAAGGTTAAGAGAATAACTATCGATAATTACTGGATTAAACTTCAATAGGAGAAGTCTATAGTTGGGAAATTAGTTACTATAATGCTAATTTATTCCCGGTACATATGAGTTTCCTCATTAGCTTTGCCTACAATGTAACTTACAGGGGCTAGCTGGCTAATTTAAAAGCACCCAAACCTCCTTTTCAAGGACAAGGGCAACCTCAATCTACAAGCTGTCATGCTTTCATGGGAGCTTGAGAGATTGGGGTTTAGGTAGCTATACCTTTACCAAGCAAAACCTTGGGTTATTTTCATACCCAAGGCTTGCTATCCTTTCCTATGCCCACACAAGGCAACAACTCACCTCTTGGTGTAGTTATTTGGCCTAAGTATTGGGTGAAATGCTCTTTCAAGCATTTCCATGACACTTGGAGGGTGAAGGGAAAGCCCTCAAGAAAGAAGAACTCAATCCAAAGAGTAAATCAAACTTCTCTTATTTAGGGAATTCCAGCACCCCAATCCCTAACTCAAGGGGAGAAATTGCTTACTAGTCATCATCATCCAAATCAAACAATCACAAGCAACCAACATCCAACAAACTATAAATAATGATCAAATAAGAGAGAGAGAGAGAGAGAGAGAGAGAGAGAGAGAGAGAGAGAGAAGCAAACTTTAGATTAAGGTAGTTGGATCAATCTTCAATCCTTCAGCAAGGAGCAACAAAGCCCGAAATCTCCTTCAGCAAAAAGGCTAACCATAAAATATTTGAGAGTGTTTTTAACAAAGAAAAATTAATAAGAGCCCATAGAATTAGGAAAATCCTAATTATATCTGTAATAACAGACACAGGAGCCACAAGGAGTGGGAATGGCGACAGGTAGCCATTAGAGGCCAGGAAGTTTTTGTGGGTGCCGACGGGCTGTTGCCATCGTAACGGGTGGTCATATCCACCCCATGGACAATAGGCTCACTACAATGAGGCAACGACTATTGTTGCCATGGCATCCACCATGGCCCTTCTTTCTTAGGTCCTTCACTTCCTTGCTCCTCCCTGGCCCAAGGTGGTCGGGCTTTGCTTTCGTATTGTCTCTTCTCTAGTAGTTACCGCCCGTTTCTTTGGTTATCACTACAAACATATGAAAAAGAAACAAAAAGAGTTAGAATGAGGCAATGTCTCTTTACGAGTTCAAAATTGCTTGAATCCCTACTTGATCAAGGGAGAAGCGCGGAAAATGAGCCAAAAAGAAGTAGGAAAATCAGAAAAAAATCAGGTTTATCAGTTATCGTCGATTTGCCACATCCCAAATCCGAATCCCATTGATGGTTCGATAGCTATGAGAGATCGAGGAGAGACAGTGAGTGTTTTGTTATTGTTAATATTACTAATGTGAATTAATTCCCCTAAACTTCTATTTATATAGGATTAGGTTATATGACCTGCCCCACTTAGTGGCGTCCATGGACGTCCAACCCTGAGCCACTAAGGCTGGCCAACACCTCTAGTCTATGCGAAGGAGTTAGGTCATACCTTCATCCATCTCGGGGTACTAGATGAAGCTGACGAAGGGCTATGCTGATGTGTATATATCCTTGATGGAAACAATGCAATTACTATGACTATTAATTTATATTTCGCCTTCTTTCCTTAAGAAATCACATATAAATATTTTTTTATATAACTGCATTTTTTTTTTGGTTGTATCCCTTCTATGGTATAAATATTTTTAACACATCTTGTAATGTTTTAAATGAGACAATTTTATATGACATAAATTTTATGAGATAAAGAGGAAAAACAAGAAAAATGTATAGGACACATTTCCCAAAAAAGAAACAATTAAGGCTGTAATATGAATGCATGATACACTAGGCTGAAGAAATGTACAACAAAATGAAATAAGAAATGAGGATTGTGAGGTCATACATCTTAGCTAAAAATCACATAATAAATTTGGGCAATATGGTGAAAAAAAAAAAATGGAAAAGAAGTGATGCACAACATGTGAATCAAGTGCCAACACTCAATATGTATGATTTGAGTATTGCCACACTCTAACAACTAGGTTGGGAAAACACCCAAAAAGTATTGGGCTAATTTATAGTAGCTAACATAATTTTTTAAGGACCTTTAGGTGTTAATTTGCAAGGCTCCTACATTGAAAGCAAAAAAAATGAGGTGGCAAAGACGTATGTATTATGCTCCTGATTTTGCCCTTAAAAGAGGAATGCCTTCAGGAGGAAAATGGGAAAAAAAAGAGGGGATGCTTGCTTGGGAGCTAGAGACCGAGGACAAGGAGGTGTAGCTCCCCTGAGAAGCTGGCATTGTTTCCATCTCTCTCTTTCGATCTTTATTAGCTGGAGTTGGGAGTTTGGGCACTGCATTCCTATAACTTTAGCCCTTACTGATTATAAAATGGTGGGTTTTAAGGTTGGTGAGTCAGATGGAGGTGCTTGGTGCATAGGTGGCATTGGAAGATCAAGATTGGGTGACATTAATTTTCACATTGAAGTGCAAAGTGCGTGCTTTGATTCATGTAATTTTTGTATTAATTTAAAGAATTTGAGGAAATGCAGTAAATTGTAAGGACCTTGATATGTATGAAATAAGCATAGCTAATTAGGAGAGGCACGAATGTTGGTGAAATTTTAAATCCCATTAAAATCAATTTGTTGATATTCCTTTTTAGAAATCGGTTTTGTAAAATGGCGAAATAATAGTGTTTTGCATAAAATAAGATTGGTTATTTGTAGTTAGTTAGTCGACGCAAAAGTGAGGCCTTTAAAGGGGTTGCGTGGTGATTGTGGTGAAGGGCTTGGTATGTGACAATGTTAGTTGTGGTCATATAATATTCTGTGTGGCTATCTTAAGCTTGACATCCCAGGATGTCAAGCTGTAAAAGTTGGGATATTACGGTAGTCAGAATGTGTTGAGCAAAGTTGTATGCTGAGGATGTGTAGCTTGTTTGTTGGGAGGGTGGAGGACGGTGGTGTGACATTATTTTATTTGTGAAAGGCAATGCTAGGTAAGCAATGGTTAATATAGTGGTTTAATAAATGAAATGGTGACTATTGTACCTCAAGCATTTAAGCAGGCTTGATAGTTCGCAGTTATTTATATATCAACCTGACAAAATGAATTTATTATGTGAGTGTCTCTATGTTGTTGTTATGGTAGGGTGGTGGTCAAGAAGGCATATGAGGGCCACTGTAGAGCATGTACATGATGGTTGGCCGAGGTGAAGTACATGGAAATAGGGAGTTACTTCTATGTGTTGGATGGGGTGGATCCTTATAGCATAAAGCAAATGAAGTAATGTTGTATAAGGGACAAAGCAATCGGTGTATATAGATTGTGGAGAAGATCAATGAACGGAATTAGGAAGGTGGTGGGGTTGGCAGTGGATGAAGGGTGTAGCCGATGAAAATTGTGGTATACCGAAGCATGATCAAAGGGTATTATTGTAGTTTGCAAGCGATCAGGATGTGGTGAGTTTGATGTAGGAGAACAATAATCATGCATATGTTTATGTTCCAAATGAGGTAGGTCTATGTGCTAGAATGGTGGAGGGTAGTAATTGGGTAGTAATGCTACAGTAGCAGTTGAGTTGCACGCATCTTGTTCCCCCGGGGTCAGGATATATGGATTCTTATGTGATAGAGATGCAAGTTTCAGTGAACGTGACGACCATAGAAGTTCATTTGTGTTTGGGGAGTATTAAGTGGGAGCAACGTACATTATTAAATTTAGTAATTTGTTATGTTTCTATTGATAACAAATTATATAGTTTTTGATATGTTATGCAAATGTGGTCGCAAGGATGGGTATTAATTGTTCATGCTCTTATGTGTAATTAGTAGGGCTATTATAGTAATGTTGGGGCATGCAAAAGGTAAGGAAGTGACATCGGATTTAGCAAGGGGGCAGGGGAGGGGTGTCAGGTTCTAATGAGGAATCAAATGAGTTAGATGTGGATAGTGGTTCAAAGGCAAATAATGATGGTGTAGCATGGTCACGCTTTTGGTTATAGGCAGATCCGTATCATCGAAGGATGTAGGTGAGGAAATATAACAGTAAAGACATGGGTTAAATATTTACTTCGACTGATAGTTTTTGTAGCAGCATCTGGAAGTATGCAATAGCACATCGCTTTGAGCACTGTCTTGAACGTAATTACTTGAAATACGTTGTTGTAGTATATAAAGCCAAAGATTGTGACTTTTACATATGTGTTAGGGGAGCGAAGAATAGGAATGGGATGACTATGAAGGGTCTTTGAGGGAAGCAGACACACAGTGTGGCTGATAAATGTTAGATGGGGCAGTGGGGCAAACTCATAAATAAAGCAAAGTTGTTGTGTCCATTGATTGACTCTAAGGTTCAATTTTTAGATGACATCTTATATATTCTAATCATGAATAACTTAGCACTTGACTAGGCCTTACAGTTGACACACAAGTAGTTGTAGAGGGCTAGGGAGTATGTGTGTATGTTGTAGCTAGGAAGGTCGGTTGATCACTACAAGCTATTACCATGGTCGTGCTCTCTAATTCTTTAGGCAAATCTGAACTCGAGCAAAGAGGAATGGTGTACGGAGCATCCCTGAATGGATTCATAATGGGGTTTTGAAAAGTCCTATATGTTGATGAGGCTAATTTTAGTGGTCTATATAAGGAACTTTGCTCCCTACAATTATGCTTGATGCACATGATCGCTTGTTTGATGAGATGTAAACTTTGGAGACCACCGCGAGCAAAGAGGAGTGGTTTTGGTTTAAGATTGTGCTGGCCAAGTGTTTAGATGGATTGAAGTTAGTGATCATGTTAAACTATCACTAAAGGCTTCTATATGCTGTCTAGAAGGTGTTTGAGCTGAGAAGCACCATTACTATATGAGGCATGCTCAGGACAATTTTATGACAGCGGCTATGAAGCATGAGGTTCATTGTGATGCATCTAATGAACTTACGAAGTAGATGTTTAATAGGGTAGGCTATGCACCAACAGTGTTGGAGTATGATGTTGTTATGGACGAACTAAGATCATACAAGACACCATTGGCAACATGGGGGCAGGACGATGATCCATAACATTGGGTGGTGGCAAAGTTTAGTAAGAAATATTAGAGTAAGACAAACAACAACCCCGTTCAAAGTTAGAACAAGTGGATGGTTCAATTTAGGAAAATATCTGTACCAACGCTAGTTACTGGTCTCCTGCAAAAATTAAGAATGAAGATTGTGTGTGGAATACTAAGGTACAAAAGTAGAAGAATGGGATGGGGGGAGGATCAAGAAGAGGTTGAGAAGACGGGGTCAATTGTTGATGTGCATGTGTATAGTCACAACATAGTTAAGTTTAGTATTTAGCTAAGTAACAGTCGTTAGTTGGTTGCCAACCAATCGACGAGGACCATGCATGTGCAAGTGGTGGCAAAGCTATTGGCTATCGTACAGCCATGTGATGGTTGTCATATGCAAGTAAAAGTTAAATGTCTATGACAATGTCTATACATGTTACAAGGTGTAAGAGCAAATGACAATGTACAGGACTATCATTCACCTTATGGAGACCTACAATATAACTAGTGTGAATTACAGACCTGGGAAAGTTATAGGTGAGACGGACTTGGACAAGGGGTATAACTGATGCATATTAGCTCCTACTAATCCTGGTTCAAGTGGACAACCACAGGTGAAAAGATATGAATCGTAGACATAAGATCTGAAAGTTAGGAGGTGCTCCAAATATAGTGAAATTGAGCACTACAAGAATTTGTACAGGAATCCCCTAGCTAAGTTTGATGCAGATTATGAAGGAGATATCATCATTGTTAAAAACTTATTTATAGCATAATAGACCAAAACTTTGTTTGAAATCATGTACTCATAATGACTCAAATACATGATTTAATTAAGAACTTAGCTTCACTATTTGTGCTGCACTTGGAGGTGGAATGTAGGTGATACAATGTTGTCGAACAACAAGTATTTTATGATGTAAATGGTGCATGTGCATGCCTATACATGTGCGCATACTGAATGACACCGATTTCAAGTAACAGGGGAGTCACATGAAAGGGGCTGGACTACTTCTACGATAATATCCTGCAAGTGAATATTCCCGTACAAGTGAATATTCCTGTGTCTCGGGATAGGTAAGGTAATCCATCAAAGAATAAGAAATTTATTTGTTTTCATTTGCAGTTACTATTATCTCTTAGTTCCTAAACTACATTAACATGAATATATTTGAGAAAGTAAAAGTTTAGATAGGTTATTGGTCGTTAAAGTGTGGATAGGTACTTTTATGCATTGAAGATAGGAACAAGTAATTAGTTACAGTACTCTATACCTCAACTCTCCTAACCTAACTTTGCCTAATTTTAGTTTTCAAATGACCTAAAAAGTTCAAGGTTCTATTTAGGTAGTTTTCTGATTTTCACTATGGAACTATGTTATGGTCATCATATGCAAGCAAAATCTAAATGTTTATGACCAATACACCTATGTTGCAAGGTGCAAGTGCAAATGAATTGTCATTCACCCTATGGACACCCACTATATGGTCACTGTGAATAAAAGAACTAAGGAAGTTATAGGCTGGATAGACTTGGACAAGGGCTACAACTAATGTATATTGCCTCCTATTAATCCCCATAAGTGGACAACCAAGACTGAAAAGGTATGAATCGTAGATACAAGATGTGAAAGTCAAGAGGGGCTCTAGATATGATAAAGTTGGGCAGTACAAGAACACATGTAAGAATCCTTGAGCTAACTTTCATGCAGATTATAAAGGAGATGCCATCGTTATTAGGAACTTCTTTGTAACATAGTAGACTAGAAATTTGTTTGAGATCGTATATTTGCAAACATTGAAACGTGTGACTTAGTTAAGAACTTAGCTTCCTTATTTGTACTGCACTTGTTGGTGAAATTCATGTGATAGTATGTTGTCGCACGACATGTATTTGTGCTACAAATGGTGCATGCCTATACATGTGTGTGTACTAAATGACATTGATTTCAGGGAATAGGGGAGTTGCAGGAACGAGACTAGACTACTGGTGCAATAATAGCATAAGTCAGGCAATCCATCAAAGAGTAAGATTTTTTTTCCCCTTTTGTAGTAACTATTATGTCTTGCTTTCTAAAGTACATTACTATGAATGTACTTGAGAAACTAAAAGTATAGGCAAGTTGTTCACCCTTAAAGTGTGGATAGGTTGTTTTATACATTTAAGAGAGAAATAAGTAATTAGTTGCAATATTGCATGCCCCATATTTCCTAACCTAATTTTGTACAGTTTTAGTTTCCAAATGATCTAATAAGTTTCAAGGTTCTATTCAGGTAGTTTGTGATTTTTGGCAAAATTTAGGAGTTTGATATGCTTATTTCATCTTTTTAAATTTCGCTCCCTGTAATTTCTAACCTTCCACTACTTTCGCACAATTCATCAAACTAATTATCTTTTTTGCAACGTAATTTTAGTTTGTTTTACAAATTTCTCAAGTCCCAACATCGATATCAGACAATAGCAATCACCATATGTGATTGCTTTTTAGAGTTTTATTTTTATATTGGAGAAACATGACCAATTTTAAATTTACTCTCAAAAAAAGAGAAAGATTTTAATTATAAGTTTGGTTATACAATTCGTTACTGAATTAGAACCATATATAATAAATACTAAATAATTAGGTTGTCTATAATTATTAGACTTTTAATCACTGAATTAATGAACTATGGACTTTTATTCACTGAATTAATGAACTATGTATCCAATGAATTGACCTATATTGATTTTTTAAAAACATGCGTAGCACACACATTAGTCAACCCCCTCAACCCTTTAAAAAATCCATTAAGTTCCACCATTACTAATGATGGTATCTTGCATTGCTTTCAAAATATAAGGTACAGTCCAGGACAACCAGATTAGATGTAAGGCAATAGTTATTTAATTTTAGTTTTATGACTAATATTAAATTTTTATATTGCACTATTATTTCCATTCCACCTTCCTAAAAATTATGGCTTCGCCACTGCCTGGACACCCACCAAGTTGAAAAAGTTAGGCCTATTTGAAGGGGTTTTCTTTAATAGAAGCAACTTTGTTTCACGTTCAAATTAAATTCTTTGCGAAATTCTTTTGATGTTGAAGTGGGTGCATGACATTGATTGCATTAAACTATAAAGTTGGTATGTGTACTAATGCAAGGGGTGGGGGGTATAGCGGATAATAAATGTCATGACCACACAACTTTAAGCAATGCCACTAAACAAGTAAGTAAAAAAGTGTTATATAAGGCAAGGAAACGACTTGACCTTCATGAACCCAACATAAGTGGCTATAAATACCAGTGAATGTTTTTGTAAGATAGAATGGACAAAATGTGCTACTATGGAGTTCAAGCTAAAATTCTAGAAGGTAGGAATGATTTCTACCAGCATGGATATGCTTGCTACCCGAAAAAGGTAAGTTGTTAGTTGTTAACAATGGCTTCATAGTCACCATTGCTTTTGTTATGTTCTCCTTGACTATATTTGTAATGCCCAGTTTCCAACCAAAAAAAACTTCTTTCAATTTTTATTAGTTCTCATCCATTTAGGAGACCTCTTTTTGACGGCTTATAGGTTATGTAACCCTAACCCTAGTCCCCCTATTTATTTTATTTTAACTCCATAGAAAATGATGTAGTATCTACATCTCATAGTCCAAAGGAAAGAGAGGAGAGTGAGCGAAAGGGAAAATTCATCTCTGACGAACCCTAAGGTCAGTACTCGAAATTTCTTCTCATCAAGTTTACTAGTCTATTTCCAATATTGATTACTTGGGAATCATCACATTAATATGAGGTCCTTCTTGATTGCTTCATAATCATGCTCAAAATCACCATTCTTTGTTGTTAAACATATGCTAGGTTTCTAACATGTTCCTAGAGCTACCCATGATGAGGTAGATTTTTTTTATTTAATTAACTTCTATTGCCGTCATATGTGTCCCTTAATGTAATTATTATGCAATTCTCAGACCACAACACATATCATATTTAATTTGTAATCCATGGCCAGGTAGTTGAATCGATTCCGCTCCTCTATTTTCCCTAGCATTAATGCCTCTGTCCTATCTTCAATTTAATATGGAAACTATTATAATATAGAAACATCTCCTATACTTTAACCTGGCTAGATGGTGCATTTGATCCTTGATGTTTCCTCAAAACTATTTTGCTTTTTTATAACTAATAGGTTTTTTAGATGCTCTTCAATCTATGAATTATACTATGTTTAATCATTCTTAAACTTTTAGCTTGTAAGATAGAGGTTAATTAAATTTTATTTTGTTGATTTTGGCATAGACTGCTTTGGGTTGTTAAATATGTCGAATCGAGTTTGTTTTTCATGTCATAGATGTTATTTCTAAATACCAATTTAGGCATTTTATAGTCATGGTCAATGTCCTGTTTTACAGGTAATTTCAGTTTTCGTTTTAAAATTATACTCATATATTTTGCTCCTAATCTATGGTTCTTATCATGGATGATATTCCACTAACCATCTCATTAGACTTATGTGAACTTAGGAAATTTTAGACCCCCACAGGCCCAAATTAGGATGATATATGCACTTACCTCGGGCACTTGCCGCAGGCTATTTTCGGTTGTCACCTGCGGGGTCAACTTGTTAAATAGTGAAAGTATCTGCTAATGTCTAAACCCCAACTGTAATAACAGGTGAGTTCCGAGTGAGTGGAATCGATCAGTTAGACTAGCGGTATAGGTAAGTGGTGTAATACTCTTTTAGGTTTTCGTGTCCAAAATAACATTTGTTAACTCACTGTGTAAGCTGATTTTGTTAATAGGGTCGGCACACTACCGTTTGAATTGAATTATATTTGAACATGTATCGAACACATGTAATTCCATTATGCTATTATCTTTACGCTTACAAAATGGCCTGTTTGAATGTCAATCTTTTTTTAAGACTTTGGCTATATTTGGACTCATATCGAACAAGTATGATCTTGTTGTGTTATACTTTTAAAGTAGCCACTTCTTGAACGGTATGATTTCACCAAGTTGATTGATTACCATGATTTTATTATTGAGGCATTTGGCTTTAATTTTCTTGTGATGAATCATTTGTTATGTATTTTTATTTACTAACACAATTGACTGGGTACCATTTTGTATGACTTTAAGATATTGGTTTTGGTTTTAGGCTATGTCTTCTGCCTCATCCAGCGGAGGTATGCACTGAACCTGTCGATCGACCTAGAGTGTAAGTCCTATTTTATATTGTGATTACGATATGTGCCTCTGTGATCCATTGGACCCCTCTGTTATGCGACATCGATTATGGTATTCTGGTTTTGAATAATGTGACTCTCTATTGCTCATGCCATTAGGCAAATAGTGGCCTTAGCCCTAAAAATTATAATTTCGCTTGACATGTTTTATAGTACGCTTCGTAATCTGAATGGATTATAGTATTGGTATGCATTATTGCTTATTTTGAAGTTTTGGAACAAGTTACATACTTGCAAAACCCAGACATGCTTTATTAATTTGTTTTTACTATTATAATTGACCCAGCCTATGCTTTACTTGCATGCCTAACCCAGCTAAAGGAGTGATATGCTACTTACTAAGCTTTCGAGCTCATCCCTTTATCTTCAATTTTCAAGTCTAACGTATGTTAGTGTCCAAGTTAGGAAGTGGAGATTAGTTACTGTTGCGGGTGTTATGGATCATAGAGACTTGGTTTGTTAGCCAGAGGACTAGTATTACATTGCTTTTGTGTTAGGAGATTAGACCTTGTCAAGTTACATATTTTTAGGGATCTAAGACATTTGGATCACCATTAATTCTTAATCCTATTCCTATTATGGTTAGCTTGAATGCCAACATTATTCTCCGCTTGGAAAACAATGTTAACCTTTGGTATTTATAGCTCTGTTTGATAATTAGGCCTTGCATACTTATGAGACTCTAAATACTGTAGGTATGTGGCATCTGTTATTCCCCAGTTTGGGGCATGACAGATTTAGTGGTGTCAGAGCCAGGTTAACGAAATCCTAGCATCTTTAGTTGTGGTCACAAAGGCTCCTTTTGGTTATAGGTTTCTTTGAGATTTGTCATGGGTTTATAAGTTGTTATGTTAGGCAATGTAGGTGGTTTGCCCTCATTTGAAAGTTAGTAAGGTCTATATGTGTTTATTAACATGACTTCTATTAACCTTCCAAAGCTTCCTATGGTTTTTAGGGTTTCCTCTTAACCTTTCTTGCCTTATTTCAGAATGCCTTCCGAGAAAAAGAAGTCTCGTAAGCATAAGGCCATAGTGACTCAAGAGAAGACATCTTAAAATGACACTCCACTACTTAATCCCCAAGAAGTGATGCTCAAGTCTATGCAAGGCTTCTCAGCTTTTATTAATCAATAGTAGCAACATCAATAACAACCACTAAGTACCCCACACATGGATAATTCATCATCTTCTTCGATAAAGGGCTTGGTGGATTTCTTAAAGATAGTTCCCAAGCCTTTCATTGGGACTATAAACCTAGTAGAGGTAGAAAACTGGATTGATGTGATGGAGAAGGCCTTCCAGGGCTCACAATAATCAGAGAAGGAGAAAGTTGACTATGTTGTTCTTACAAGATAGTGCTCGATATTATGGGACATCTGTAGAGTGCAGCCACAAAAGAGATGAAGATCCCTTCAATTTACTAAGTTTTGTGAAGAGTTTTATGCCAAATATTTTCCTAGAAGCCAAAGAAGGGAGGTGGAGAAACAATTTATTATGCTAAGGCAACGTAATAGAACCATTGATGAATATGAAGCATAATTTAATTAACTTTCTAGGATTTCCTCGATGCTTGTTGCTAATGAACAAAGCAAGATGAGGGGATTTGAGGAGGGTTTGAATGACAATGTTCAAAGGCTATTTGCTTGTGTTCGGCTTGATAATTTCATAGATCTGGTTGATAGAGCTAAGAATGTCTATCTTATTCTGAAAGAGACAGAGGACCATAAATTCGGTGATCATAAGAAGAAGGGTAGAGATTTTGATACATCGACTAATCATGGAAAGGGTGAATTTTCAGAGCTCCAGTTTTCTAGTAAGTTCCCTCATGATGGGTTCTCACATCAAGGGAATAGCTCTACTGGCTCCCAAGGGAAGTTCTCGCAGCAGGGTGGTCATATGCCGAACTTTGTGGTGGATACTCAAACCAAGGTTCATAGAAGTGGAATAGTCAACAAGATACACCACTATATGGCCACTGTACAGGATCCCACCTAACCAATGATTACAGATAGTTAAGTGGTGGCTGTTTCAGGTGCAATCAAACTAATTACAGGGTTGTTGAGTGTCCCTAGAATGATAACGAGCCTTGCACTATGTAAAAGTCCCAAGGACCTTATTTTTCCCTATCACATGCCATTTCGAATCAAACTCAAATAGTTCAGGCTCTAAATAGCACTTAGAGGGGAGGAATACCTCATGAAGCCAGAAGAGTTTTTACTTTGACTTAGGAGGATATAGTAGCCTTGAACAGTGTTGTCCCAGGTATTCTTGCAGTTAACTCAACATTTGCTCATGTTCTTTCTGATCTCGGTGCTCTTTCATATCATCAGCTTTTGGAGAAAAATACAACTTCCCCATATTCCGTTAGAGGAAGAGTTGTGTTTCAGTACCCTAACTAATGATGCGATCATTGTGGATAGAAAGTGCAAGAATTATCTTGTAATAATTGAGGGTAGGGAGATATTAGCTGCTCTAATTATTATGGATATTAGAGACTTTGATGCGATATTAGAGATGGATTAGTTCTGTGCACATTATGCCACTCTAGATTGTCGGAAGGAACTTGACAACTTTCGAATACCTAGCCAACCTGAATTCAGTTTTATTAGGAATGGAGCTTATATGTCACCTAGCATTATTTATACCTTACCAGCCACCAAGTTAATCAAGAAAGGGTGCCAAGCATTTCTAGCTTTGATACTAATACTCAAAATAAGGATCAAAACGTAGAGGATATACAAATTGTTAAAGAGTATCAAGATTCCGTGGGCATCTCCCCGGGTTACCTGATAGAGAGGTGGACTTCTTTGTTGATTTAGTTCCTACAACAGCACCCATTTCTAAGACCCCTTATAGAATGGCACCTGCTGAGTTAAAAAAGCTTAAGGAACAACTACAAGAACTGCTTGATAACGACTTCATTAGGCTTAGTGTATCTCCTTGGGTGCAGTAGTGATTTTTGTGAGTTCTAATTAGACAATGTTTCTTTCTTAGGGCATGTTGAATAAGGATGACATTTCTGTTGATCCTAAGAAGGTAGAGGCAATTGTGAATCGGAGCAGGCCAAATAGTGTCTCAAAGATTCAAAGTTTCTTGGGCTTAGTTGGCCGCCACAGGTGGTTTGTGTAGGAGTTTTCCTTTCTAACTGCACCCTTGACCTATGTAACTCGGAAGGAAATTTAGTTTGAGTAGTCAGAAGAATGTAAAAGAAGTTTTTAGGAGTTGAAAAACATTTGACTGTTGCACCTGCACGTACAGTACCAACTAATAGAGAAATATTTACTATCTATAATGATGCTTAGAAAAAAGGTTTAAGGTGTGTGCTCATGCGAAGGGGCAAGATGATTGCTTATACAACCTGACAGTTGAAGCCATATAAGGTAAATCACCCTACTCATGATTTAGAGATGGCAGCCGTTGTTTTTGCTTTGAAGATTTGAAGGCACTACTTGTACGGAGAGATATATGAGGTGCATACTGATCACAAAAGTTTGAAGTACTTGCTTACACAAAAAGAGTTAAACATGAGGCAGTATAGATGGCTTGAGTTACTGAAGGACTATGATTTAATGCTTAATTACCATCCTAGGAAGGTTGATGTAGTTGCAGGTGCCTTGAGTAGGAAATTTTACAATTTAGCATATTTCATTACCTCTCAAAGGCATATATTAGAGGTCTTGCAGAAGATGAATATCGAGGTACGCTTGCTTGGTGCCAGTTTGCAATTAGCGAACTTATGAGTTCACCCTACTTTGACTAATGAGATCAAAGTTAACCAAGGGAAGGATTCCAATCTCGAAAAGATCAAAGTTGCTGTTGAAGCAGGGATTGAGACTAAATTTAAGATTCATAAAGATGGCTCACTGAGTTTCAAGAATAGAGTCTATGTCACAAATGATGAAGAACTAAAGAGGAAAATCTTGAAGGAAGCTCATGACATGAGTTATACGGTTCATCCAGGGAGTACAAAGATGTATAAAAACCTAATGGGTACCTTTTGGTGGAATAACAGCCCAATGTTTAACATGCCAACAAATAAAGAAAGAGCACCAAAAACATGATGGATTACTACAACCTCCCCCTATACCTGAATGGAAGTGGGAACATATCATCATGAACTTTGTGTCTGCATTACCCCGTACTCCTAAAGGAAAGAATACTATTTGGGTGATAGTGGATTGGTTAACAAAGTTTGCCCACTTTTTGCCCATTAAAACTGGTATGACATTGGAGTAATTAGCAGAACTACACATCAGGGAGATTGTGAGAATACATGGGGTTCCTATTTCCTTCGTGCCTGAACGGGATGTGTATTTTGTTGCAATGTTTTAGAAAAGTCAATAGAGCCTATGGACTATAGTTAACTTTAGTACTACCCACCATTCTCTGACTGACGGGCAATCTAAGAGAATGATTCAGACATTAGAGGATATCTTAAGCGCTTGTGCCTTAGATATGAATGATTCTTGGGTTAGACACTTGCCATTAGTAGAATTTACTTATAACAATAGCTATCAAGCAAGCATCCAGATGGCCTTTTATGAGGCCTTGTATGGGAGGCAGTGTAGGTCACCAATTTACTGGGACGATGTTGGTGGGAGAAAACTGTTAGGGCCAGACATCATACAATTGATGATAGACAAGGTTCGTCTCATTAGAGAGCACCTTGGTGTGGCTCAAAGACAGCAAAAGAGTTATGCAGATAATAGAAGATAAGAGCTAGAGTTTAATGCAGGTGACCATGTGTTTTTCAAGGTATCATCAGTTAAGGGAGTGATGCGATTTGGCATGCGTGTAGCCCATGATTTTTTGGATCTTTAGAGATTTTGAAGAGAATTGGCATTGTGGCATATCGATTGGCACTTCCAACATCACTAGCCGGTGTATATGATGTGTTCCTTGTCTGTATGTTAAGAAAGTATGTTCATGATCCAAGCCACATTCTAGAAGTAGCTCTCGTAGTAGTATAGAAAGATATGTCATATGTAGAACAACCTCCATAAATTGTTGACCAGAAGCTCTAGGTTCTAAGGAGTACCTACGATTTCATATGTTCAGATGCAGTAGACCAACCATACGGAGAGGGAAGCGACTTGGGAATTAGAAGAAAACATAAGGAAAAAGTGCCCCTTTCTATTTAACCAATGTGGTAAGTTTTGAGGACAAAACGTTTTCAAGGAGGGAAGGATGTATTGCCTTGTTTTTAACCCCAAAAAAATTTCTTTTAATTTTTACTAATTGTCATCTATTTAGGAGACCTCTTTTTGACGGCTTGTAGGTTACATAACCCTAACCCTAACTCTCCCTATTCATTTTATTTTACCTCCTCAAAAAAAAATATAGCATCTACATCTCTCAGTCCAAAGGAAAGAGATGAAAGAGAGCTGAAGGAAAAATTCATCTGTAAAGAACTCTAAGGTCGGTATTCGAATCTCCTTCTCATAGTTAATTTATTGGTCTATTTCTATTATTGATTACTTAGGAATCGTCACATCAATGTGATGTCCGTCTTGATTGCTTCATAATCCTACGTGAAATCGCCATTCTTTGTTACTAAACATATGCTAGGATTCTAATATGCTCCTAGAGCTACCCATGATGAGGTAGATTTTCTTTATTTTATTAATTCATGTTGCCGTCATATACGTCCCTTCATGTAATTGTTAGCCAATTCTCAAACCACACTATGTATCATATTTAATTCGTGACCCATGCCTAGGTAGATGAATTGATTAGGCTCCTCTATTTCACCTACCACTAATGCCTCTGTCCTATCTTCAATTTAATATGCAAACTATTATAATATAGAGAAATCTCCTATACTTTAATTGTGGCCGGATGGTGTAGTTGATCCTTGATATTGCCTCTGAACTGTTTGTGTCTTTTTTAATAACTAATGGGTTTTTTTAGATGCTCTTTAATCCATGAATTATACTATATTTAATCATTCTTAAACTTTAGCCTGGTGGATCGAGGTTTTTTTTTTAATGATTTTGGCATAGAGTGCTCTGGGTTGTTAAATATATTGAATCAAGTTTGTTTTTCATCTGATTGACTTTATTTCCAAACGCCAATTTGGGCTTTTTGTGGTCATGGTCAATGTCCAAATTTCCAAGAAATTTCATTTTTTTTTTAAAAAAAAATTTATACTCATATATTTTGCTCCTAATCTGTAGAGCTTATCATGGATCATACTCTACTGATCATCGCATGAGACTCATGTCAACTTAGGAAATTTTGGGTAGTTTACGAGAATTTGGATGTTATATGCACTTACCTTGAGCTGTTGTTGGTTGTTACCCGTGGGGTTAAGTTGTTAAATAGTGAAAGTATATACTAATGTCTAAACCCCAACTATAATTATAGGTGGGTTCTAAGTGAGTGGAATTAATTAGCTGGACTAGCAGTACAGGTGAGTGGTGTAATACTCGTTTGGTTTTGCATGTCCAAAATAATATTGTTAATTTGCTTTGTAAACTAATTTTGGTAATTGGGTTGGAGCGCTGCCGTTTAAATTGAATTATATTTGAACATGTATGGAACATGTGTGTAATAGCCCGACCCTAAATTATGTTTATTTATTTAATTAAGCCATGTTATTCATTTTTCACATTCAATTATCTCATCTAGTTATCCCGGTTGGAAAAATTCATTTTGGGCCCTACTTTGCAATTTGAGTTTCATTTACTGAAAAAAAAATTTCAGAGAAATTGATATTAGGCCTCGATAATTATGATTTAAAAGATCAAATTATTTTTCATGATATCACATTTAATTTGGAGCTACGAAAAATTTAATCGCCTGCGACTTAATTTTCTTTCAGGCCCAAATTAAGCCCAATTTTGGCCCAACAAGTTCCTAACCCATTTGCTTATCTAATTACCATCATTGGGCCTTAATTATTATTGGCAAAAGCTGATTTCTTGTGCTTAATTTTCAGCCAAGTATTTATTTGCTTAAGTTTCATTTGCACGAAGCAATTTTTCAAGGCACTTTCTCTCTCCTCTTCTCTCCTCCTTCTTTCCACCCCATGGCAGCAGCCCCTCCATGCCCTATTATCGTCTTTTCCGGCCACTTTCCGGCCACTCTCCGGCAAGGATTTCAATCCCCAACCACCTGCCTCTACCGGCTATCATCTTCCACCCTCAAAATCACCAAATATCATCTCCATCTCCACTTGTTTCAAGCTCAAAGTAAGTGACTGCAATTTGTTCTTTGGATTAATGGTTTTTACTTCTTGTTTTGGTTGTTTTCATGATGGATCATGTTGTTTTGATTGAATTAAGAGTTATCTTGTGATGGATCATGATAGAGTTGAAGTTGGATTACGCTAGGGTTAGGGTCACTTCTTAGTCATGCAAGTTTAGGGTATAATAATGGATTTTGGCATTTGTAATGAATATCAAGATATTTATGCTAATTTACATAAGTTAAAGAGTTAATTTAGTAGGTGGTAATGTGAAGAAAAGATTGCAAATATGTGGTTATTGAGCTGTTAACAGACCTAAAATAGGGGTCAGTTGGAGAGAAAATTGGTATTACTTGGCACATCCAAAATTCATTATTTTTGGTGTAGTGATAGTTTGATGAGTTAGCTTTCAATAGGGTTTGGAATTACTTAATTGCGAGTTGTGTGGATAAAGTTATGACCAATTAACTAAAGCCTACAGAGAATACATTAAAACTGGGAATAGTTTTGAACAGTGAAATTTACAAAAAAAAATTGTATTGATTGGCTCATTAAAAATACGTGATTTTTGGTGTGTGGATAGAGCAATGAGTTGGCTTTCACATGCCTTTTGAATCACCTTAATCTGAGTTCTGCGGAAAAAGTTATAGCCATTTTGCTACGACTGCACGGATTAAATTGAAATGGTGCACGTCCATGTTCTACCCTAATTTTAGGGACTTTACTATATGAATCATGCTTTGTGTCCCAAATAAACATTTTAGTGGACATTAAGAGCTTTTCATATTGGGATTTTACATCATATTTGGAGGTCAGGAGTGAAAGATATGGATTTTCTAATGCAAACCATCAATTAGTAATATAAGTGAATACAAAAATCGTGACATTTGAAAATATTTTTAGAAGTTCTATATAATTATGGGTATTGCAAGGAAATTACAAAGTGCAGTGAGTTCAATAAGTTGGATTATGTATAGAAGCTTACTTGAGTTGAAAACTGAGTTAAATAAGTATGAAAATACAATTTGGGAAATGAGTAGAGTAATAACTCAAAATCAGTGTCCTTTGAACCAAGTTAGGGTGTTATATGAGCCTTTATGAACCTTACAGCACCCCTTATGGCATAAACCATTTGTCACCCATTTCAGAAGCATTATTCAAATATTCATTTCAGAAGCATCACACTCTGCATTATCCATTTCAAAATATTAGAACTCATATTTCAATTATATCAATTGAAATATTTTATTACCAGCTCAATCATTCCAATTGGTCTATTTTGTATCAATTTGTAGTATCAATAACCCTAACTGATTTATTTTTCAAATCATTTTGTTGTAACTTGCCTTATATTGAATCATTGGAATTATAGTAAATTATGTCAGTGAATATGATTTACTAACTACATTTACCTATAATTACATTTCTTTAGCAGGATCGGGGCCTAGTCTATCATTTTCCTTTGTGTATACGTATTTTCAAGTGAAATATCATTTTAAAGACTTTAGGTACGTTCATTGCCTGTATCTTTAGAAATCAGCATGTATTTATCGAAATCATAATGTTTTGGTAAGTGCATCAATGAATCAGTTTAATCAGAGATTTATCACATAATTAGTGACCCCATCAGTTATCAGTTATAGGGCATTGCCCTTCAGTTGTCCGCGCACCTTCAGGCCAGGTCCCCCGGTCGGCTTGGCAGGTGTACACTGATTCATAGATCGTAACAGTATCAAAGAGTTCACTATCAGATAATAACTAGCAATGCAGCTTTACATCATCTCATTCACTATTTTAACTTAAAATGAATTGCAAAGTGGGCCCAACCGATGTTTCAATGATCATTTAACAATTCAGAAATACATGCACTGAGCTCCGGCTCACAGTTCGAAATGCTTTTCATGTTTTGTTTTAGGCAAGTGCTCAGAGAATTGCCCTCATGCTAGCAAAACAGCGGAAGAGGATAAGTTGAGCAAGGAAATCTCAGCAGTGATACAGTATATGCATACTTTAAAGTTGTATTTTGAATTCTTCGGTGTATGAGGATGTAGGTTACATGGTGAATTATCTTAATATGGCTTATAAACCTTACATTGGTTAACGCTGGATTGTGAATGGATGATGATGTGTGAATGTGTATGGTTGAGGTTATGCTTAACTATATTAGTCCAGAACACATACTTCAAGCCTTGTCCTTTGGGGCGGCGGTAACGCCTCTATCATTAGATTTATCATATTATAATTAAGTGATTTATTAAGAAGAATATAAATAGTGGAATATGTTTAATTTGGGGGCGTTACAGATTTGGTATCGAAGCTAGGTTGGGATTTTCTTTATGCGATATAGAGTATGGAGTTAAGATACTGAGAAGTTGGTTAGTGAGGAATGAAGATTATTATAATATCATGGGAGATTTGTGACACTGGTTATGTCTCCCTATCTCACACATATTTTACTCGTATATTCTTCCTTGTTAGATAAATCCATATAAAGTATATATAGTTTGATCTCAAGTAGCAGATTTGACGGAGATTTTGAATAACAAGTTTAAGGTGCTCTAATGCATTTAGGTAAGTATGGTCATATGAGCCACCCATCTGAATGGTATATCATCCTTTTAGCGAAATTCGTTTATTTTTAGGATGTAAAGTCTTGTACTCTGGGCGTGTGCCCGTAGAGTTGTGATCTCCGGTGTGTAGCCGTTGAGCTTGATTTGTTATTCTTTTACACTTCTATTCAATGCAGGGGATGTGATGTAAGGCTTTAAGCCTGGAAAATGGCCAGTTTGCAGGCGAAACTCTGTTCGTTTTACCCCAGAAATTTGGGAATGACTAACACTCCCATCCCTAGGGTTGGGGGTTGCTACCAATGTGTCTTATGAAAGGCCCTTGACTCATTTTGAGGTTAAATGCACCCTATGAAAGGCCCTTGACTCATTTTGAGGGTAAATGCATAGGGAAAACCAAGTATGGGCGGAATACCCAAGTTTAATCAACCTGGCAGTTTTGATCAGTGCACAAGGACCGACCTTGAAGTAACTTTTATCCATGATCAATATGATTTATGCAAGGGTTCTGCATCCCCACTTTAAGTTTAAAGAGATATCTTTCATATGAAACAAGTTTTAAGTGGATTAAAGGTCATTTGGTTATTCCAAACTATTAGACAAGTTAAAGTCGGCAAATTGGGCAGAATCCTAATGCACAAGATCGGAGTTTAGTCCACTTGCAACCTATGCATTCCATCAGATAGAGATATTTTAGTTAGTTTATGTCAAAGTACAAAAAGTAAGCTTTTAAGGACCCATATTGCAGCAGATTTGGAGGCTAGTGGTCAATGAAATTTAGCTTAGAAGTCTGATGGTACAGACTATTCAAGTCAGTGGATGCATACAATTTTGAGCTTATATTTCCTCATCACATGGGTGCCATTTTGTGCGCTTCCCGAATCCAAGTGGCAGTTACTTTAATATGCGTCATTGATTGTAGATATTTTCTTTTGTAACTAAGAATCTCATCTAGGCGAGTTATGAGGGGGCTCTTGATGCAGTATCCCCTGAATTGTAGGATTTCGGAGAGGCTTGTTCTATGGTACATAAGTTTGAAACCATTGACTACAGACTACTCCATATAAGTGAAACTAATGACACTTTAAAAAGACATTTTGCTTCAATCCAATGCAATTCAAGACTTGCTTAAATTGCCCAAACCCTTGTACACAGTCCACTGACCCCACCTCTATCTGTGAAGTAGGCATTACTCTTGAAAATATTTCACTACACCTTCGGGTAACATACCATCTACTATTGTCCTTGTTGAATTATCAACTATTGGATACTCCCCACTTTGACCAAGGGCTTCATCTTTTGTCTTCATGGCATCTCCCCATCAAATTGCATTGTCATTCACTCTCATGTTACATCTTCATTAGTTCTGGTTACCTTTTCCTCTTTTAAGAGCCCAATTGCTGTTAGTAGCTGGATTATGATTGGGTTGCACCCATGTTAATAGATGATAATTTTGCAGCACGCTTGAATAGAAGGTAGATCTTAGCTATGCTTTGTATAAAGGTTGGTTATTATCAAACTTGTGGAATCCATTGCTAAGGGGAACGCAATGTGTCTACCTTTTTGGCCGATGCACCCTCAGTTTTCTATTGAAGATTACTTACATAAAGCTAAAGTTTGACAATCAAAATCTTTGCCATGCATTTAGATTGCGTCAGCGAGAAATTTTGATGAGTTACTACCCGTTGGATAAATGTCTTCAACTGATTCATACTAAAGCACTCTAGAGTGAACGTATGACCAAGTGGAACCTTTTCACTGTAGTAAAGGTTCCAGAGGATAATAGGTGAACATTGAAATATTTTATCTAATGGGTGAAACCGATATTTGGTGGAACACTCTTACAAATAGGCTCTTACGACATGACTTCATTTGAAGCCGATTTGTGAAAGAACTAAGTACTCCGCTCCGGATTGCTAAGTTGGAACTAACCAATGCACGTGGTGCAGTAGCCCAGAGTACTTCATTGCTGCCTGCTCCCGAAAACTGAAAGCTACAGGAAGGGCTCTAACCTTTAAGGCCCGCAGCCGTAGGAAGGGCTTATATGTTGAGTAAGAAAGAAGCCGCCACCTTTGGTTCAGTAGTTATGAGAACTCTATTTCAATTTTGAAGCCCTTTTGTGTATTGCTTGCTTCAGTTGCCACTCAGTCATTTATATTCACCTGATCTACCATGCAAGTGAACCTTGAGAATAAGAAAGCAGAAACCAATTATGGAATCAAGTTATCCAACGATTCTAGAGTTGAGTGTTCTACCTCTCACAAATTTATTTCAATCACTATTGGTAGGATAGTTTTTCCTGGAGTTTTGATTCAATTTGATTCATCAGACTTTGATATCATTCTGAAAATGAGCTGGTTGTGCACTTGTGAGGTCAAGATAGATTGTTAGGACCCTAAGGTTATTTCAAGAGATGAACAAGGGAGAGAAATATGTTTCATGGTCACAGAAAAGAAAAACTTTGTCCTTTAAATTCTATTATGGAAACAAGTGAGCTCTTATATCAAGGATAAGTTGTGTATTGGTGTTATGCGATTAACATTCATCCTAAGGAAAGAAAAAGTAGAAGATATCCTATAGTTTACGAATCTATAGATGTTTTCCTGAAGAATTACCAGGAGTGCTCTACAAAGAGAAATTAATTATGAGATTGAATTAATCCTTGATGCTCAATCTATCTCCAAAACCTCATATCTTATGGCCCCAATTGAGCTTAAAGAACTGAAGTTTCAGTTAGATGAGCCATTACAGAAAGTATTTATCAGATCATCCAAATGTTCCTCAATGGGACGCCTAGTCCTAATTGTAAAGAAGAAGGATGAAACCTTGTGGCTGTGTATTATTTCATGAAGCTGAACACGATCCTTATCTTAAAAAAAAAAAAATATACCCATCGCCCCAAGCAGGTGACTTATTTGCTTAACTGTAGAGAACATGGGTCGTGTCTTAGATTGATTTGAGGTCAGGGTATCATCAACTTAGGATTATACCAGAAGATATTACCAAAACCGCACTACGGACCATGTTTGGGTCATGATGAATTCATTGTGAAGCCTTTTGGCTTAACCAATGGCCCTGCGGCCTTTACGGATCCTATGAATAGCGTTTCAGACCATATCTAGACAAGTTATGATGGTGTTTATAAAAGATATCTTGAAATACTCCAAGGATGAAGATGAGCATACTGTTCATTTGAGGACAGTGTTATAGACCTTGAGGGAGCATCAATTACATAGCAAATACAAGAAGCATGGGTACTGGTTAGAAGCAAATGTATTTTTGGAACATATGGTTCTAAAGGAAGAGATTAAGATTGAATTGCAAAACGTTAACGTAGTTACAAAGTGCTCAAGACCCACCAATGCATTGAGATTAGAAACCGTTTGAGTTTAGTAGGGAATCATCGAGTTCAGGAAAGACTTGACAAATATTGTGCTCCCTGACCAATTTGTTGAAGAAAGCTATAAAGTTAGCAAGAAGTTAAACTAGTGGCTTATGCCTCGCAACAACTCAAGCCTTATGAGAAGGATTACCTACCCATGATATGGAGTTAGTAGCTGTATTTTTTGCAGTGAAAATTTGGAGACATTACTTATATAGAGTACCATGCAAAATCAATACTGATCATCAAAGCTTGAAGTATATCTTCTCTCAATAGAAGCTTAGTCGACATGAAACATCAGCTGTGGCAGATCCAATGTCAATCAAGATAGAGGAATATTATGGTAGATGCCCTGAATAGGAAGGTACAACATACCTTGAACACTGTAGTGACTACTCAACTGAATCTCTTGAGAGAACTTGAGAACTTGGACATTCAATTGGTGTCGCACAGGAAGGCGAATGTACAAATGCCGACACCTACCTTACAGTCCTCCCTAATAGAGGAAATTAGAGTGAATCAGCATGATGATCCTAAGCTCCAAAGAATAAAGCAAAACCTTGAGAAAGGGATTAAATTTCAATGGATTTTGTTATGGGATTCCCTCAGATATAGTGTATGACCGAGATCAGAGATTTCAAGCCTGTTATGGCCAACACTTCAAAGAGCCTGTAAACCAAGATTGAAATTTTACAGTTCTTATCATCCTGAAACAGATGGGCAAGTATCAAAAAAAATATCAATAGATCAACTCTTCTAAGTTGGAGCCTGTAGTACTTCATGACCTACGACCAATTTTTGCATTTGAAAAAAGTCTGGAACTCCCAGTAGTCAACATTGTGATAGCACTAGTAGAGAACCCTTCATTAAACATCAGGACAAAATGACGGCAGATATTGACAACAAATCATCTTATGGGTCATGAAGATCTTCTCCAACATTTAATAAGGTGACACATGTTAGAAGATTCTTGGAAATATCCTATTGAAAGCGATGGAAACGCTATGTTGATAAAAGAAGGAAATTCCTGGACTTTCATGCATATAACAAGGTTTTCAGAAAGGTTCATCAATTAAGGGTGTAAGAAAGTTTCACCATACCAGTTCATTGAAAGATCGAATTCCATAACTTGTCTACCAGATCTGCCTATATACTCAAACATGTGCATAACATGTTCCATGTTCCTTACTTTACAACTCAGGTAGTACATTTCAAATTCTGACCATACTGTCACAATCAAATCCATTACAATCATTTAGGGTCTTGTGTTTCAAGAACATCCAAGTCAGATATTGGATCACAGGATTAAACAGTTAAGTGTCAAGTAGATACCTTAAGTCAAATTGCCTTGGAAAAATCATACCTTCTCAAGAAGCTACTTGGGAAATTGAGCAAGAAGTGAAAGCCAAGTACTCTTATTTATTTGTAGTCACCTTGCATGGTAGTCAAAGTTCATAGGTTTCGAGGACGAAACTCTTTAAGGGGGGAACGCTATAATAGCCCGACCCTAAATCATGTTTATTTATTTAATTAAGCCACGTTATTCATTTTTTACATTCATTTATCTCATCTAGTTATTCCAGTTGGGAAAATTCATTTTAGGCCATACTTTGCAATTTGAGTTTCATTTACCGAAAAAAAAATTTCGGAGAAATTGATGTTAGGCCTCGATAATTATGATTTAAAAGATTAAATTATTTTTCATGATATCACATTTAATTTCGAGTTATGAAAAATTTAATAGCATACGGTTTAATTTTTTTGGGGCCCAAATTAAGCCCAATTTTGGCCCAACAGGTTCCTAACCCATTTGCTTATCTAATTACCATCATTAGGCCTTAATTATCATTAGCAAAAGCTGATTTCTTGTGCTTAATTTTCAGCCAAGTATTTATTTGCTTAAGTTTCATTTGCACCAAGTAATTTTTCAAGACACTTTCTCTCTCCACTTCTCTCCTCCTTCCCTCTACCCCATGGTAGCAGCCCTCCCTACCCTATTATGGTGTTTTCCGGCCACTTTCCAGCCACTCCCTGGCAAGGATTTCAATCCCCAACCACCTCCCTCCACCGGCTATCATCTTCTACCCTCAAAATCACCAAATATCATCTCCATCTCCACTTGTTTCAAGCTCAAAGTAAGTGACTACAATCTTGTTCTTTGGATTAATGGTTTTTACTTCTTGTTTTTGTTGTTTTAATGATGGATCATGTTGTTTTGATTGAATTAAGAGTTATCTTGTGATGGATTATGATGGAGTTGAAGTTGGAACATGCTAGGGTTAGGGTTACTTCTTAATCATGCAAGTTTAGGGTGTAATGATGGATCTTGGCATTGTAATGAATATCAAGATATTTATGCTAATTTATGTAAGTTAAAGAGTGAATTTAGTGGCTGGTTATGTGAAGAAAAGATTGTAAATATGTGGTTATTGAGCTGTCAACAGACCTAAAATAGGGGTCAGTTTGAGAGAAACTTGGGATTAGTTGGCACATCTGAAATTCATTATTTTTGGTGTAGTGATAGCTTGATGAGTTAGCTTTCAATGGGCTTTGGAATTACTCAATTGCGAGTTGTGTGGACAAAGTTATGACCAATTTACTAAAGACTATGGAGAATACATTGAAACTGGGAATAGTTTTGAACAGTGAAATTTACGAAAAAATTGGTATTGATTGGCTCATTAAAAATTTTTGATTTTTATGGATAGAGTAATGAGTAAGCTTTCACATGCCCTTTGAATCACCTTAATCTGAGTTCTGTGGAAAAAGTTATTGTCGTTTTGCTACGACTGCACGGATTGAACTGAAATGGTGCACCTTTTTGTTCTACCCTAATTTTAGGGACTTTATTATGTGAATCATGCTTTGTGTCCTAAATAAAAGTTTTATCAGACATTAGGAGCTTTCCATATTGGGGTTTTACATCTTATTTGGAGGTCAGGAGTGAAAGATACTGATTTTCTAATGCAAACCATCAATCGGTAATATGAGTGAATGCAAAAATCGTGACATTTGGAAATATTTTTAGAAGTTCAATATAATTATGGGTATTGCAAGAAAATGACAAAGTGTGGTGAGTTCAACAAGTTTGATTATGCACAGAAGCTTACTTAGGTTGAAAACTAAGTTAAATAAGTATGAAAATACAATTTGGGAAGTGAGCAGAGTAATAACTCAAAATCAGTGTCCTTTTGACTAAGTTAGGTTGTTATATGAGCTTTTACGAACCTCACAGCATCCCTTATGGCATAAACCATTTGTCACCCATTTCAGAAGCATTAACCATTCTATTATCCATTTCAGAAGCATCACACTTTCCATTATCCATTTCAAAATATCAGAACTCATATTTCAATTATACCAATTGAAATCTTTTATTAGCAGCTCAATCATTCCAATTGGTCTATTTTGTATCAGTTTGTTGTATCAATAACCCTAACTAATTTATTTTTCAAATCATTTTGTTGTAACTTGCCTTATAGTGAATCATTAGAATTGTAGTAAATTATGTCAATGAACATGATTTACTAACTACATTTACCTATAATTACATTTCTTTAGCAGAATCGGGGCCTAGTCTATCATTTTCCTTTGTGCAAACGTATTTTCAAGTGAAATATCATTTTAAGGACTTTAGGTACGTTCATTGCCTGTATCTTTAGAAATCAGCATGTATTTATCGAAATCGTAATGTTTTGGTAAGTGCATCAATGAATCAGTTTAATCAGAGATTTATCACATAATTAGTGACCCCATCAGTTATCAGTTATAGGGCATTGCCCTTCTGTTGTCCGCGCACCTTCAGGCCAGGTCCCCCGGTCGGCTTGGCAGGTGTACACCGATTCATAGATCGTAACAGTATCAAAGGGTTCACTATCAGATAATAACTAGTAATGCAGTTTTACATCATCTCATTCACTATTTTAACTTAAAATGAATTGCAAAGTGGGCCCAACCGATGTTTCAATGATCATTTAACAATTCAGAAATACATGCACTGAGCTCCGGCTCACAGTTCGAAATGCTTTTCATGTTTTGTTTTAGGCAAGTGCTCAGAGGATTTCCCTCACGCTAGCAAAACAGCGGAAGAGGATAAGTTGAGCAAGGAAATCTCAGCAGTGATACAGTATATGCATACTTTAAAGTTGTATTTTGAATTCTTCGGTGTATGAGGATGTATATTACATGGTGAATTATCTTACTATGGCTTATAAACCTTACATTGGTTAACTCTGGATTGTGAATGGATGATGATGTGTGAATGTGTATGGTTGAGGTTATGCTTAACTATATTAGTCCAGAACACATACTTCAAGCCTTGTCCTTTGGGACGGCGGTAACGCCTCTATCATTAGATTTATCATATTACAATTGAGTGATTTATTAAGAAGAATATAAATAGTGGAATATGTTTAATTTGGGGGCGTTACGGATTTGGTATCGAAGCTAGGTTGGGATTTTCTTTATGGGATATAGAGTATAGAGTTAAGATACTGAGAAGTTGGTTAGTGAGGAATGAAGATTATTATAATATCATGGGAGATTTGTGACACTAGTTATGTCTCCCTATCTCACACATATTTTACTCGTATATTCTTCCTTGTTAGATAAATCCATATAAAGTATATATAGTTTGATCTCAAGTAGCAGATTTGACGGAGATTTTGAATAACAAGTTGAAGGTGCTCTAATGCATTTAGGTAAGTATGGTCATATGAGCCACCCATCTGAATGGTATATCATCCTTTTAGCGAAATTCGTTTATTTTTAGGATGTAAAGTCTTGTACTCTGGGCGTGTGCCCGTAGAGTTGTGATCTCCGGTGTGTAGCCGTTGAGCTTGATTTGATATTCTTTTACACTTCTATTCAATGCAGGGGATATGATGTAAGGCTTTAAGCCTGGAAAATGGCCAGTTTGCAGGCGAAACTCTGTTCGTTTTACCCCAGAAATTTAGGAATGACTAACACTCTTAGCCCTAGGATTGGGGGTTGCTACAAATGTGTCTTATGAAAGGGCCTTGACTCATTTTGAGGTTAAATGCACCCTATGAAAGGCCCTTGACTCATTTTGAGGGTAAATGCATAGGGAAAACCAAGTATGGGCGGAATACCCAAGTTTAATCAACTTGGCAGTTTTGATCAGTGCACAAGGACCGACCTTGAAGTAACTTTTATCCATGATCAATATGATTTATGCAAGGGTTCTGCATCCCAACTTTAAGTTTAAAGAGATATCTTTCATATGAAACAAGTTTTAAGTGGATTAAAGGTCATTTGGTTATTCCAAACTATTTAAAGTCGGCAAATTGGGCAGAATCCTAATGCACAAGATCGGAGTTTAGTCCACTTGCAGCCTATGCATTCCATCAGACAGAGATATTTTAGTTAGTTTATGTCAAAGTACAAAAAGTAAGCTTTCTAAGGACCCATATTGCAGCAGATTTGGAGACTAGTGGTCAATGAAATTTAGCTTAGAAGTCTGATGGTACAGAATATTCAAGTCAGTGGATGCATACAATTTTGAGCTTATATTTCCTTATCATATGGGTGCCATTTTGTGCGCTTCCCGAATCCAAGTGGCAGTTACTTTAATATGCGTCATTGATTGTAGATATTTTCTTTTGTAACTAAGAATCTCATCTAGGCGAGTTATGAGGGGGCTCTTGATGCAGTATCCCCTGAATTGTAGGATTTCGGAGAGGCTTGTTCTATGGTACATAAGTTTGAAACCATTGACTACAGACTACTCCATATAAGTGAAACTAATGACACTTTAAAAAGACATTTTGCTTCAATCCAATGCAATTCAAGACTTGCTTAAATTGCCCAAACCCTTGTACACAGTCCACTGACCCCACCTCTATCTGTGAAGTAGGCATTACTCTTGAAAATATTTCACTACACCTTCGGGTAACATACCATCTACTATTGTCCTTGTTGAATTATCAACTATTGGATACTCCCCACTTTGACCAAGGGCTTCATCTTTTGTCTTCATGGCATCTCCCCATCAAATTGCATTGTCATTCACTCTCATGTTACATCTTCATTAGTTCTGGTTGCCTTTTCCTCTTTTAAGAGCTCAATTGCTGTTAGTAGCTGGATTATGATTGGGTTGCACCCATGTTAATAGATGATAATTTTGTAGCACGCTTGAATAGAAGGTAGATCTTAGCTATGCTTTGTATAAAGGTTAGTTATAATCAAACTTGTAGAATCCATTGCTAAGGGGAACGCAATGTGTCTACCTTTTTGGCTGATGCACCCTCAGTTTTCTATTGAAGATTACTTACATAAATCTAAAGTTTGACAATCAAAATCTTTGCCATGCATTTGGATTACGTCAGCGAGAAATTTTGATGAGTTACTACCCGTTGGATAAATGTCTTCAACTGATTCATACTAAAGCACTCTAGAGTGAATGTATGACCAAGTGGAACCTTTTCACTATAGTAAAGGTTCCAGAGGATAATAGGTGAACATTGAAATATTTTATCTAATGGGTGAAACCGATAGTTGGTGGAACGCTCTTACGAATAGGCTCTTAGGGCATGACTTCATTTGAAGCCGATTTGTGAAAGAACTAAGTACACCGCTCCGGATTGCTAAGTTGGAACTAACCAATGCACGTGGTGCGGTAGCCCAGAGTACTTCATTGCTGCCTGCTCCCGAAAACTGAAAGCTACAGGAAGGGCTCTAACCTTTAAGGCCCGCAGCCGTAGGAAGGGCTTATATATTGAGTAAGAAAGAAGCCGCCACCTTTGGTTCAGTAGTTATGAGAACTCTATTTCAATTTTGAAGCCCTTTTATGTATTGCTTGCTTCTGTTGCCACTCAGTCATTTATATTCACCTGATCTACCATGCAAGTGAACCTTGAGAATAAGAAAGCAGAAACCAATTACGGAATCAAGTTGTCCAACGATTCTAGAGTTGAGTGTTCTACCGCTCACAAATTTATTTCAATCACTATTAGTAGGATAGTTTTTCCTGGAGTTTTGATTCAATTTGATTCATCAGACTTTGATATCATTCTGGAAATGAGCTGGTTGTGCACTTGTGAGGTCAAGATAGATTGTTAGGACCCTAAGGTTATTTCAAGAGATGAACAAGGGAGAGAAATATGTTTCATGGTCATAGAAAAGAAAAACTTTGTCCTTTAAATTCTATAATGGAAACAAGTGAGCTCTTATATCAAGGATAAGTTGTGTATTGGTGTTATGCTATTAACATTCATCCTAAGGAAGGAAAAAGCAGAAGATATCCTATAGTTTACGAATCTATAGATGTTTTCCTGAAGAATTACCAGGAGTGCTCTGCAAAGAGAAATTAATTATGAGATTGAATTAATCCTTGATGCTCAATCTAGCTCCAAAACCTCATATCTTATGGCCCCAATTGAGGTTAAAGAACTGAAGTTTCAGTTAGATGAGCCATTACAGAAAGTATTTATCAGATCATCCAAATGTTCCTCAATGGGACGCCTAGTCCTAATTGTAAAGAAGAAGGATGAAACCTTGTGGCTATGTATTGTTTCATGAAGCTGAACACGATCCTTATCTTAAAAAAAACAAAAAATACCCATCGCCCCAAGCAGGTGACTTATTTGCTTAACTGCAGAGAACATGGGTCGTGTCTTAGATTGATTTGAGGTTAGGGTATCATCAACTTAGGATTATACCAGAAGACATTACCAAAACCGCACTACGGACCATGTTTGGGTCATGATGAATTCATTGTGAAGCCTTTTGGCTTAACCAATGGCCCTGCAGCCTTTACGGATCCTATGAATAGAGTTTCAGACCATATCTAGACAAGTTATGATGGTGTTTACAAAAGATATCTTGAAATACTCCAAGGACAAAGATGAGCATACTGTTCATTTGAGGACAGTGTTATAGACCTTGAGGGAGCATCAATTACATAGCAAATACAAGAAGCATGGGTACTGGTTAGAAGCAAATGTATTTTTGGAACATATGGTTCTAAAGGAAGAGATTAAGATTGAATTGCAAAACGTCAACGTAGTTACAAAGTGCTCAAGACCCACCAATGCATTGAGATTAGAAACCGTTTGAGTTTAGTAGGGAATCATCGAGTTCAGGAAAGACTTGACAAATATTGTGCTCCCTGACCAATTTGTTGAAGAAAGCTATAAAGTTAGCAAGAAGTTAAACTAGTGGCTTATGCCTCGCAACAACTCAAGCCTTATGAGAAGGATTACCTACCCATGATATGGAGTTAGTAGCTGTATTTTTTGCAGTGAAAATTTGGAGACATTACTTATATAGAGTACCATGCAAAATCAATACTGATCATCAAAGCTTGAAGTATATCTTCTCTCAATAGAAGCTCAGTCGACATGAAACATCAGCTGTGGCAGATCCAATGTCAATCAAGATAGAGGAATATTATGGTAGATGCCCTGAATAGGAAGGTACAACATACCTTGAACACTGTAGTGACTACTCAACTGAATCTCTTGAGAGAACTTGAGAACTTGGACATTCAATTGGTGTCGCACAGGAAGGCGAATGTACAAATGCCGACACCTACCTTACAGTCCTCCCTAATAGAGGAAATTAGAGTGAATCAGCATGATGATCCTAAGCTCCAAAGAATAAAGCAAAACCTTGAGAAAGGGATTAAATTTCAATGGATTTTGTTATGGGATTCCCTCAGATATAGTGTATGATCGAGATCAGAGATTTCAAGCCTGTTATGGCCAACACTTCAAAGAGCCTTTAAACCAAGATTGAACTTTTACAGTTCTTATCATCCTGAAACAGATAGGCAAGTATCTAAAAAAGTATCAATAGATCAACTCTTCTAAGTTGGAGCCTGTAGTACTTCATGACCTACGACCAATTTTTGCATTTGAAAAAAGTGTGGAACTCCCAGCAGTCAACACTATGATAGCACTAGTAGAGAACCCTTCATTAAACATCAGGACAAAATGACGGCAGATATTGACAACAAATCATCTTATGGGTCATGAAGATCTTCTCCAACATTTAATAAGGTGACACATGTTAGAAGATTCTTGAAAATATCCTATTGAAAGCGATAGAAACACTATGTTGATAAAAGAAGGAAATTCCTGGACTTTCATGTATATAACAAGGTTTTCAGAAAGGTTCATCAATTAAGGGTGTAAGAAAGTTTCACCATACCAGTTCATTGAAAGATCGAATTCCATAACTTGTCTACCAGATCTGCATATATACTCAAACATGTGCATAACATGTTCCGTGTTCCTTACTTTACAACTCAGGTAGGACATTTCAAATTCTGACCATACTGTCATAATCAAATCCATTACAATCATTCAGGGTCTTGTGTTTCAAGAACATCCAAGTCAGATATTGGATCACAGGATTAAACAGTTAAGTATCAAGTAGATACCTTAAGTCAAATTGCCTTGGGAAAATCATACCTTCCCAAGAAGCTACTTGGGAAATTGAGCAAGAAGTGAAAGCCAAGTACGCTTATTTATTTGATGTCACCTTGCATGGTAGTCAAAGTTCATAAGTTTTGAGGACGAAACTCTTTAAGGGGGGAAGGCTATAATAGCCCGACCCTAAATCATATTTATTTATTTAATTAAGCCACGTTATTCATTTTTTACATTCATTTATCTCATCTAGTTATTCCGGTTGGGAAAATTCATTTTAGGCCATACTTTACAATTTGAGTTTCATTTACCGAAAAAAAATTTCAGAGAAATTATTGTTAGGCCTCGATAATTATGATTTAAAACATTAAATTATTTTTCATGATATCACATTTAATTTCGAGCTATGAAAAATTTAATAGCATACGGTTTAATTTTTTTCGGGCCCAAATTAAGCCCAATTTTGGCCCAACAGGTTCCTAACTCATTTGCTTATCTAATTACCATCATTAGGCCTTAATTATCATTAGCAAAAGCTGATTTCTTGTGCTTAATTTTCAGCCAAGTATTTATTTGCTTAAGTTTCATTTGCACCAAGTAATTTTTCAAGACACTTTCTCTCTCCACTTCTCTCCTCCTTCTCTCTACCCCATGGTAGCAGCCCCTCCCTACCCTATTATGGTGTTTTCCTGCCACTTTCCGGCCACTCCCTGGCAAGGATTTCAATCCCCAACCACCTCCCTCCACCGGCTATCATCTTCCACCCTCAAAATCACCAAATATCATCTCCATCTCCACTTGTTTCAAGCTCAAAGTAAGTGACTACAGTCTTGTTCTTTGGATTAATGGTTTTTACTTCTTGTTTTGGTTGTTTTAATGATGGATCATGTTATTTTGATTGAATTAAGAGTTATCTTGTGATGGATCATGATGGAGTTGAAGTTGGAACATGCTAGGATTAGGGTTACTTCTTAATCATGCAAGTTTAGGGTGTAATGATGGATCTTGGCATTGTAATGAATATCAAGATATTTATGCTAATTTATGTAAGTTAAAGAGTGAATTTAGTGGCTGGTTATGTGAAGAAAAGATTGCAAATATGTGGTTATTGAGCTGTCAACAGACCTAAAATAGGGGTCAGTTTGAGAGAAACCTGGTATTAGTTGGCACATCTGAAATTCATTATTTTTGGTGTAATGATAGCTTGATGAGTTAGCTTCAAATGGGCTTTGGAATTACTCAATTGCGAGTTGTGTGGACAAAGTTATGACCAATTTACTAAAGACTACGGAGAATACATTGAAACTGGAAATAGTTTTGAACAGTGAAATTTACGAAAAAACTGGTATTGATTGGCTCATTAAAATTTTTTGATTTTTATGGATAGAGTAATGAGTAAGCTTTCACATGCCCTTTGAATCACCTTAATCTGAGTTCTGTGGAAAAAGTTATTGTCATTTTGCTACGACTGCACGGATTGAACTGAAATGGTGCACCTTTGTGTTCTACCCTAATTTTAGGGACTTTACTATGTGAATCATGCTTTGTGTCCTAAATAAAAGTTTTATCAGACGTTAGGAGCTTTCCATATTGGGGTTTTACATCTTATTTGGAGGTCAGGAGTGAAAGATACTGATTTTCTAATGCAAACCATCAATCGGTAATATAAGTGAATGCAAAAATCGTGACTTTTGGAAATATTTTTAGAAGTTCAATATAATTATGGGTATTGCAAGGAAATTGCAAAGTGTGGTGAGTTCAACAAGTTTGATTATGCACAGAAGCTTACTTAGGTTGAAAACTAAGTTAAATAAGTATGAAAATACAATTTGGGAAGTGAGCAGAGTAGTAACTCAAAATCAGTGTCCTTTTGACCAAGTTAGGTTGTTATATGAGCTTTTATGAGCCTTACAGCATCCCTTATGGCATAAACCATTTGTCACCCATTTCAGAAGCATTAACGATTCTATTATCCATTTCAGAAGCATCACACTTTCCATTATCCATTTCAAAATATCAGAACTCATATTTCAATTATACCAATTGAAATCTTTTATTAGCAGCTCAATCATTCCAATTGGTCTATTTTGTATCAGTTTGTTGTATCAATAACCCTAACTGATTTATTTTTCAAATCATTTTGTTGTAACTTGCCTTATATTGAATCATTAGAATTGTAGTAAATTATGTCACTGAACATGGTTTACTAACTACATTTACCTATAATTACATTTCTTTAGCAGAATCGGTGCCTAGTCTATCATTTTCCTTTGTGCATACGTATTTTCAAGTGAAATATCATTTTAAAGACTTTAGGTACGTTCATTGCCTGTATCTTTAGAAATCAACATGTATTTATCGAAATCGTAATGTTTTGGTAAGTGCATCAATGAATCAGTTTAATCAGTGATTTATCACATAATTAGTGACCCCATTAGTTATCAGTTATAGCGCATTGCCCTTCAGTTACCCGCGCAGCTTCAGGCCAGGTCCCTCAGTCGGCTTGGCAGGTGTGCACCTATCCATAGATCATAACAGTATCAAAGGGTTCACTGTTAGATAATAACTAGCAATGCAGTTTTACATCATCTCATTCACTGTTTTAACTTAAAATGAATTGCAAAGCGGGTCCAACCAGTGTTTTAATGATCAGTTAACTATATTAGTCCAGGACACATACTTCAAGCCTTGCCCTTTGGGATGGCGGTAACGTCCCTATCATTGGATTTATCATATTACAATTGAGTAATTTATTAAGGAGAATATAAATAGTGGAATATGTTTAATTTGGAGGCGTTACAATGTGTAACTCCACTACATCATGATCTTTATGCTTACAAAATGGCCCGTTTGAATGTCAATCTTTTTTAAAGATTTTGGTTATATTTAGACTCATGTTGAACAAGTATGATCTTGTTGTGTTATGCTTGTAAAGTAGCCACTTCTTGGACAGTATGATTTCACCAAGTTGATTGATTATCGTGATTTTATTATTGAAGCATTTGGCTTTAATTTTCTTATGATGAATCATTTGTTCTAGATTACTGCTTATTAACATAATTGACTGGGTATCATTTTGTGTGACTTTGAGATATTGGTTTTGGTTTTGAGCTATGTTTTGTGCCTCATCCAGTGGAGGTATGCACTGGACCTGTCGATCAAGTTGTAGCATAACCGATGTTTTGTATTGTGATTATGAGAATTGCGTTTGTGATCCATTGGGCCCCTCCGGTCCGTGACATTGATTGTGGTATTCTAATTCTATAATATGTGACTCTCTGTTATTATACCACTGGGGAAATAGTGGCTTTAGCCATAAAAATTGTATTTTATTTGACATGTTTTATCGCTATGGTATATGAACAGAATATTGTTTTGGCATGTATAACTGCATATTTTAAAGTTTTAGAACAAGTTGCATGTTTGCAAAACCTAGTTATGCTTTATTAATTTGTTTTTACTATTATAAATGACCCAACCTATGTTTTACTTGTATGCCTAACCCAACTAAAGGAATGATATGCCACTTATTGGCCTTTCGAGCTCATCCTTTCATCTTCTATTTTTCAGGTCTTACTTCTATTAGTGTCTAAGTCAAGAAGTGGGGATCAGTTACTGTTATAGTTGTTATGGATCTTGAAGACTTGGTTTGTTAGCCAGAGGACCAGTATTACATTGTTTATGCATTAGGAGATTAGACCTTGTCAAGTTATGTATTTTAGAGGATGTAAGACATTTGGATTCCCATAGATTGGTAGTCCTATTCTTATTATGGTTAGCTTGAATTCCAACATTATTCTGTGTTTGGGAAATAATATTAATCTTTGTTATTTATAGCTATGTTTGGTAACTGAGCACTGCATATTTGCAGGACTCTCAGTACTGCAGGTATGCAGCGTTTGTTATTCCCCAGTTTGGGGCATGATAACATTTTTTAGTAATTATCATTACTATAATTGGTTATGTACATAATGTGTTTGGTGTGTATAGGCTGACATTACGTGTCCATACTATGAGATGATTGATAAACTATACCTAGAGAAAGCGAGGGATGTAAGAGATGACCTTGTAAGTGAGCAGTTTCAGTAAAGGGACTTGCTGAGGGAGGAGGGTCATTATCAATCCCTTAGAGAGGAGGAGCACACATGTTTTATGGATGACATCACCAATGAAAATGCGACATTGAAGTAGATGGTCTACCTTATAATAGCGACTGTGATTATCCTCTTTACTATTGCTTTGTGTAAGTAGGTTCTATGACAGCCAAATTTAGGTCATGCTCTTTTGGGTGTTGCAGTCGAAGTTGTTGTGTAATACTCAGGTGTGGTCATCATTTGTATGCTTACCATGTACCCGTCGTACTCGCTTGATGGTTACTATATTGGCCTTTTTTTCCTTCTCGTAGTCACTATGTAAGGCTGATTGTGTGATATGCCTAATGCCCATGCCAATTACTATGTCCATCTTTGTCGTGCGAATGATTTACTTTGCGGTCAACTATATTCGTAATGCAACTATTATGTCTATGTATGTAATATGACTTTTGGATGTACTATGTACAGATGATTGTTTACGATTAGTCCATTACATTTGTAATCAGCAATGTTCCTACTGTTCAAGCCTTCCATTGATGGCTGAATGGTGTCTAACGAACTCCGTGTACAATATCCCGATTTACTCCAAATAACATTCTAGGATATTGTTATGAAGATTTTTGCTTATCTCGGGATATATAGGGCAACATTTGAATATAAAGGTGGCCAACTAGATTTCTACTCGGTTACTTTCACAATACACATTGTTGCAAGTGTTCGAACAATCCTAAATTGTTGGTGATGAAGTAGTTATTCTTGCTTTACTATCCTCACTTCATTTAGGTAACATCTCGAGATAGCATGGGAGCTCATCTTAGGACATTTATAATGTTAGATTAAGATTGACAAGCATACTAAATGGGAATGATGGAAGGGTGTAGGTTACAAAAAGAGTGCTAATGAAAAACTGGTGCTCATCACAGATGGTACTAATAAGTTAAGAATGATTACATAGAACAATGGCGTATGAACATAGTTGTTGAAGCTTAGTACCAGGCACATTCACTGTAGCGCGGCTATAGTCGAGGTAGTAGTAGTAGGGTTTCATATATAATGGTGGATGACTTAAACCAAGCCTTGGTTACATGTAAAATAAGCAATGTAAGTTGATGAAATATATCATACATGAGAGCTGAACATGTTAATATCGGGTCTGTCATACCTTCATGAGAAACGACACGTGCATCGGCTCCCTAGCGATTCCAGTGGCATACACTTTTGAGTTGTCCCATAGTAATGCAACGCCTCCAACGAACCCACACGGCTCAGTACAGAAGTAGTTAAAGCGATGTGCCTATGATGCTTCCTTACATTCTATGCAGCTGTGTAAGTGCCTATATAGAAGATAACTACAGCATGAGTCATAGACATGATGATGAACAAGTTTGGCTGGAATGACACTCTTGCAATGCCTTTGCAATTCCAATGTATATACGAATATTTTCAATCGTGTGCTCCGAAACCGCGAACAGTATCCCGACCATAGAGTTTGTTGATCGACTGTGAATGTCAAAACACCACTCTACCTAATTCTTTATGAGTGGCGAAGTTGACGCTGAATTAGACTACACGACAACAACTTGGAAGGACACATAAGTATGCGCCATCATTCCGTCCACTGAACCGGATAGCTATGACATCGCTTATGATTAGGTACGTTAACTTTGGAGTGTATCACGAGGTACGAGTTAGGTCAATGTTATATGCCTCATATATACCGTCTCTTTCGATCATATACTCGCAATGGAAGCAATATCTTCCATGTATCCACACGTTTTCCCTATATTCCAGTGGCCACTATGAGTCAAAATCTTTCCGTATCTGTACTTGTCTCGGCATAAGATGGCTAGAAAGCAACGTTTACTTCAGATTATCTTTTATGATGATGTCATTCCATGAACGGATAAGGAAGTTCGTGAACGTTTGCAACACGACATTATCAGGAGCCAAGAAAGTACCGTATTCAACCTACTCCAGAGTTTGTAGGTCATGGGCATTGTGTGGGGAAGTAGCCATTCGTAATTAAGATGGGCGTTGGGTGTAGTTTGTGTCTTTGTAAAAACATTTTTTTGATTTTTAGTTCATGTTGGTTGCCATCTACAAACAATGAAATGATGTTAAAGTAAGGGAATTGTGTAGGAGGTACCTGATTTAATTGTTTTACCAACCTCTAACCAACTCTTATACAAGCTAATGTCATCAATATGTAAAGTAATGCCCAACCAACATGGCTAACTATTCATACAACCCCTTTTCATTTAAAGGGCTTGACAAATATAAGTTATTGACACAAATAAGGAACTAGAGATAATTATTAATTGTATTATATGCTCTAGTAGAATAAACCAAAATAAATAGATGCTCCACTCGAGAAAGTCACTTTTAAAGAGGGGGAAAGTTTCCTTGTTAATCACATCGAATATTAGTACGTGGGGCCCAAAGAGCATAAGCACCTCCACTTTTGGCGCCAACTCTCCTCTTTACCGTTCGTATCAGTAAGGATTTAAGACAACGTTTTATCCACCTACGCCCACTTCTTCCACTTCAGTTAAGGCATCTACGAAAGCCACCAACAGTTACTTTTCAACCACTAATCTACTTTCCATTAAATTTGGCACCTTGAGGAAGGATGACGAATTCATACATATCACAAGTGACATAACTAAAGATGTTGGGATTGTTTGTGATTGTGGGCATCTGATTGATGTAATCCCAGCAGCGGGTGACGGGTTCCGTATACACATACTATGCCATCAAATGTATACAATTCTCCTTTATTTTAAATTTAATCCACCATTATATCCTCACATTTGAAATTTCCTTCATCCCAGTGCCATCCCTAATTGCAATTTAATTGTATTATATTATCTTATGAATGTGTGGCAACCTCCAGTGGGTAGATGACCTCCTCACCTAGCCAGGGAAAGTTTGTGTGATGATGTTGGAAATGTAATATTGAGAGCAAAGGTGTCAACTGCTCACTGTTTTAGTGATGATGCGCATATTCCGGGACATTCATGGCCAACTAAAAGTGAAGTTGCATCAAGCCATCAATGGGTTTGGGTGGCCATGTATATAATTGTTATGGGTCAGGTAGTGTAGGTCGTCACAAAGTACGAAACGGTATGGTTGTGCTTATGATCGAACCATACAATTTTTAGGTTGAAGTTCAATGTATTACGTCACTCAACCAGTGTTACATAATTGAATTTGACAATAGGCTACTCCATTGAAAGCGTTGTTTAACTTCAATTATGTATGAAAAGTATTGGCGCTTTGAACGCGCCTTTTTTGGATTGTATCAAATTTTTAAGACGATCGATCCTCCCTAACGCACTGGTGAAACCTATATTTTCCATTCTGTACATCTGTTTACATGTCCAACTACTCCTATACTTAGTCGTAAGGTTGGAGGAGCTACTTCAGTATGTTATGCATGTAACTGAGTCTTTACGTATAATGTTAGTTGTATTATTTGTTGCTTTACTATGTAATTGATTTGTATGCAAATCTTTCATGTAATCACACAAACCATATATTGAAAGTTTCCATACTAACAAAAACATCCCGACATATTATATCTGAATATCCAAACATACCAAAGATTTAAGAGTATTACAGTGGGTTTCTAACTACTTCATCCGCATTCCCTTATTTTAGCAGCCTGTATGTACAACTGCAAAAAATATTCACAACAACCAATTCAACACAAACATCCTCAGATAATACTAGGGAATATATCAGGATTTTAGTAGTGGACAACCCAGGGTATTACACTAGTTTTCTAACCACATCATCCCTATTCCCTTGGTTTAGCATCCTACATGTAGAACTACAGAAAATATTCACAGCAGCTAATTCAGCACAAACAACTTGGGAGAATAACAGTGAACATCCTAGGGTATTGCAGTATTTTTCTAACCAAAGCATTTCCCAATGTCACTGTATTAACAATAGTATATCACAAACAACAATAATTGTTAATGCAACTATACAAAATACTAACCATAACCAATTCAACGCAAACATCATAGGATAATACCAGGATGTTTATCGCGTGATAGAATAATAATGACTATTATGTCCACAATCACAATACTATCCATGACAGCTAAATTGTCTAATATCACAATCAAGTACAATAGGGGTTCATGTAAATTACCTCTTCACCCTAACCAAACCTAACCATAAAACACGTTCAATGGAATATCAAATGCGTAATTCATGTATGCATTGTACCCCAATAATGCAATCATATGCGTAACTTATGCATGCATTGTGTTACTAATAATTTTGATTCTAGGGGCATTAAGTAAAATGTAAATACACAGGACATCAAAGAAAACATGGACCATTGGGCATCCTTTATTAATGCGAATCGACATCATTCGACTATATAGAATACCAAGCAAAACAAATTACATTAATCTACTGTAACAAAACTTGCATAAATCTGACTATAAATGACATCTAACCTTGCATGGTGTGGGGAAATTATGTAATCTTCCCTTCTAACAGGCTTAGCAAGTACTTGTCCCTTATATGCTTCACGTTGGCTGGGTTAAAGTACAATCTACCAATGTTCATGGGCAACAAGCCCATGAATGCGAGAACAAACAATCCACAATCATCGTCCCTGTGTTTAAAACATCGCACTGACTGAGCAGTAATCACTAAAACTGAACATGGAACATGCAAGAGGGAGTGTCAGTACAGTACTCAACATTTACTTATTTTGCTGTGGAAATTGTGGTTGTTTTACCGACCAAGATAGTGGCATCGTGAACTATCGAAAAAGCATCAACACCATATTGATGTTGTACCTCTACATATAGTATATAACATATACCATTTTAGAAACTTACACAATTCCAACCATATCCAATGAACTTTTCCTTCATCCATCACTTACAATACCATTGATGAGCTCCTGCCTTTACTAATCATCCTACGTCACGGAGTCGTGCACAACATACTACATCCATTACCAATCAACCATCACCAACAACCAATGTCTGCCAGGTTCATCAAATAGGGGGATAAACAACTGCAACGTCATTGGAAATGAAGTACATAGTTAGCATATCATAGTGCACATTCATGTATAAGGTTAGTAAGCCAGAAGACCTTTGCACTTACATATCGAAGGTTCGGATGGAAGTGCTTCTTCATACACATCTATATCTTCCCCAAGATATCTATACACCTCGTAAACATATGCTGTAATACATACACCACTTAAACTGTTAACGATCATTGCATCAAACCAAACATCAAGTGCACTTGCATAGTCTTCCTCATCCACCATACCTGATCATGTTGGCATTAAAACACGGATTACCACAATAACCCTGAGTACGTATGTTGTCTCTAGTGAAAGAGGTCTGAGTACATATCAATAGCGAAGCCCTCCAAACAGTACTTCCTCGCATCATCTCCTGCACCATACTTCAGAACAACATTTCTAAGGCCCTTCGAAAAGTCGATTGACACACACCTCTAAGTTTCTTCAATATGTGCATCTCGAACTCCGCAAACAGAGCTATTAAGTGTATGCTCTCACAGCTTGCCAAACACAAAACTTAGGCCTTGTCATTATTGCCAAGAAGTCCTGATACAATGCATCAACACAACCTAATGGCACAATACCTCACCTTCTCATTGAAGGACACAGGGGAATTTGGAAAGTGTATGGGGCTGTCACTATATTAGGTCGCGTACTTTACACACCTAAAATGTTCTACCACATGGAAATCATACTATCAAATGATAACCAAAGTAATGGTCATTCACATAGGAAAAATTTTAATATAGAAATTAGATAAATACATACACTTGCATGACAGTAACCTACAACCATCTTAGTGCGAACCACCTTTCTTGCTGGGATATCACCCAACTCCTACGTATCTATAACCCCCATCGGCTTTCACCTATAGGTCATAGGAGAAACCCTGCACTGTATTTGTCCTCTATGCCAGGTGTTTGGGTTTATGCATGTGGAGTGCAAAAGACGAGCAAATCTCCTAGTCTAAGGCCTTCACTTACACAGGTTAACAACTGTGCATGGGACTTCCCCACTACCACTGGATAACATAACCACCACCTCCTCTGCCCTACAGCCCTTGGCTTCATCGGGTAGAGTTCCCCTTTCAGTATTTCCCACCTCAGTTTGTGTTGTTACCATCCCAACCTTTGTGTAGGAATCTTCATCTCCATTGCCATCCCCGGGCAGTTGCTGACTTCTCCATTAGTGGGCGTCAGGGTAGTCACATTGACAGCCTCAATGGGCTCCACTAAACTGGCAGTCTGAGCCTACTAAATGGGGGCAGCCTTACCTTGCTCAGCACACTCTGACACTTGCTTCCCACTATCACCCTAATTAGTTCTCCATCATCACCACTAGAGGAAGTATCAATATTGGTTACGTGAAAAGTGCAGGTTATGTGCACACTTTCACCTGGCACCCCAACTGACAGCTGTGGTCTTCCTGGAAGGCGGCACCTGAACAGCCGACTACTCAACATTGGGCACCTAAATAACAGGTTCTTCACCCCCTGCACCTCAATAGCCGCCTGTGCCACAGTTAGCTCCTCAATAGCTGGCACATTGTAAGCTGGCTACTCTACATCATGCACCTCAATATTTGGCACCTCAACAGCCAACTCTAACACACTCAGGTGTTGAACATGGGGCATCTCAATAGTCTGCTCCTCAAGAGCCGATAACTCAACCTCCCACTACTCAGGAGTGGTTGCCTCTTCTATACTTTATTGATGATCATCTATACTATATAGCATTGTGCTTGTCATTCCCAGCCATTATCATGCACACCATTTATAATACTCATCATACCTAGCACCTCGCCCTGATGGTCTGTATCACCAGCATCATCATTTTCTCCATCGTACGCAGAAACATCTTCATACTTTCGTAGTCTATCCTCCAAATCACGAACACAACATATTGACATCTCCACCTTACTCTCCAGTGACTCGTAATTCTCCTTTTGCAACTATAAGTCTTCATCCGAGCACGTCGAAGCTGGTCCTCATTTGACAACACCCCTGGATGCAGCAATGCATCATAATTTATTCATGCAAGGTAGTAATTACATTGCGATTGCAACAACAAACCATGATGCATTACCTCTACTTCCTTCACATAGTACCTCCACTCATCTGTCTACAAAAAATTGCTCACAATTTGTTCCATCTTCTTGATAAGTGCTTAAAGTGTATATCATGTTAGGAGCATCATTTTTGCTACATTTTTAGGGAATATTATGTGCTTTATTTTATAATTTATACTCTTTGTCCCATTTTATGCTTTGGTATGATTCTTTCATATGTTTTGCAGGTTTTTAGACCATTTTACCCCAGATGTGATCCCAAATAAGTATATTTGGACTCCATACGGACACCCTTTAGTTGCTATGCCTGTGGAAGGAAGAAAGAACAAAAAGAATATCAGGCCAGAGCTGACCATGGTTTGCTCGTGGTGAAGGCCACGGTCTGTGGTGGACTTCTTTCCCTCGAGACTGATTGTTTTCTCAGGATTTTTCAAATTCTAATAAGTTTTTAATGTCATTTATTCGCGCGACACTTCGACCACTAGCAGCTTTGTTATAAAAGGGGGCTCTCACCCGCATTTCAATGCAACATCCCATTCCATTCCTTTTCCATTCTTCAAGTAGATTAGGATTTTAGATTAGTGAGAGTTGAGAGCAAGTGGAAGAAGAAGATTTGCGAGGAAGCGGGATCGGGTTCTGCAATCAAAAGATTCAGGCACGCATTTTGGCTGAGCAAACTCTTCTCTTTTCTCTTTAGATTTATCATTTTAGAGTAGCTAGATGTTTAGTTTAATCATGTGTGGGTGTTTAATTTTTGTCTAAGGATTTAGTAGTATATGAAAGTGTTGTTGGATTATATTTTAATTTAAAGGATTGTGCTCAACTTCATGATTGGTTTGATTTTGTTTTGTCAAGTGATTCTCATGTTGTGAGTAGATTTTTGGCCAAAATTTGCCTACTTCCTTGAAACAATAGGGTGAAAAACTGAAATGTGAAACTTGATTATTGGACTACTTTATTAGACCTGACGTAACTGCGCATCGAAAGAGAGACTTGCATGCGAGGAGGACATAGAAGGTAATCGAAGATAATTAACTTAGATTAGGACAAATTCGATTGAAGGAACGACTTTTGCTTAGTTTAGATAAATTTGGTTAATTTCAAAAGAACAGGCCAAATTTTTGGATAGATTGCAATTCCTCGAGATTAACCTGTTAGAGAAAAAGCACACGTTTGTCATTTTGATCCAATCACTTTTCATAACTGCATAAATTCCCAAGGCAAGTTTCCTTAATTGATTTAAATTACCGAATTCGAAGTTGTTAAGTTGAAATCCCTTCGATTAGTTATAGTTGTTTCCTTATCTTTGTATTTTTATCAATCTAAAGTTTTGATTCACTTAGCATATCATGAGAGAATATAGCCCAGTAGATTAATCTAGTCTCTATGGGATCGATCTTGATTTGCTACAACACCACCATGCGCTTGCGGTAGCATCAAGTTTTTGGCGGTGTTGCCAGGGACTAGTGTCGAATATTGGGTTTTTCTCGATGGGTTTGACTAAGCATTTTGATTTTCTTTGAAATTACAAATTAAAAAAATTAAAAAATTGAGATAAAGCAAAACAATGGCCATTTTCCATTTCCCAATTCGAGCATGAATTATTTTGGTGCTATTTTAAGCGTTTAAATATTTTCTTGCTCACTGTGGTTATTGTGTAGGTAAATGAGAAATTTTAGACATTATTGGTGAGGGTGTGAATAGTAAAATCCGAACTCTTTTAGGGCATTGGGATTTTTATGGTAAAAATGTTGATGATGCATGGTATTCATCACTTGAGTGGATTGCTTGGGATTCATTTGAGTTTGAGAAAGCTAGTCGTGTTTCTAGATATTCGTTTTCTATTCCTTGTGCATTTTATGCTAGATCTTATTATGCCTCTTTTTGGGGTGATTTTTACAATTCTTCTGACCATGCTACTAATTCATGTCCTTATTATGCATGTTATGCCAGACTGACTTTGTATCAACTTGTGACAATATTGAAGTTGTCTTGACCTTACATAATTCATCCTTTCATTTAGCTTAGTACAGGGGGCTTGAGGTGGGTGAGCATTTTGGCTTTGATGCTAGGTTTGATGTTTCTGATGTATGTTTTAAGTCCGAAGTTATTTTAGATGAGGTGCATGATCTAGATACGACTCCTTTAGAGGGGTCACGTGATGGGTTTATGCATAAGGACTTTGCTAGCCTTGGTTGTAATAATGCACTCCCAAATCCCCTTGATCATAATCATGTTTCTCCTGCGTGTTCGTAACCCTCTATTTCCCTCGAGTATTCTTCAGATGCACCCATTGATAATCCTATGATTTATGATGCTAATAATGATTTGGGCTATGACGATAACATGTTTAGTATGCTTAGCGGAAATGTTGATAATTTCCTTTCCCTAGGATACTTTTGTAGGTATGACGCCTTTCTTGACCCGTATTGCATATTTCTAGTGGATAAGCCTAGAAAAAAATCATGCGGAACACTTTCTTTGCTTTCTCTTTTGATTTTCTATTAGTTTTACTTGTTGAAGAGAGCGCTAACTTTCTTTGCTGTGATTATCTTCATGCCCTCTTATTGCCATGCCTGGAAACTCTATACTGAGGAGTTTGACAAGCTTCTGCGTCCCTTGACGATGTCTGCTTCCAAGGGCTGAGTCTTGACATCGTGATGGAGTGGCTGATGCTCCATGTGCACCGTTTATTACGAGGCCGCATAGCTTAACTGCATTCAGCACTTAATCTTGTGAGATTGTTCTCTTTTGTTTTCCATTTTCCTTCTCTAAGTTTTTTTGCTTTAAAAAATAATGCTTTATGTGAGCATGGAGGAAAGGTAGTTTCTGTCTTTTCTATTTTAGTTATTAGTTTGCATTCATGCTAGAGCATATAGTTTTAGTTTCTTTTTCTTTGCATGTTGCATTTAGTTGATTTTTAGACTTGCATTTTAGATTTACATAGAGAGATGGTAAGGATTGCTTTGAGATAAGCTCCAATGATGTTTTTGTTTAGGAAAAAGAGCTTTCATGGGTTTGAGTAACTTTTGATTTGTAATCCCTTTTGATGCTAAACTTTTTGAAGGTTTTTTCAATATTTCTTATTTTGACCCTTGACTTGGTTGGAAACTTTGTTACCCCTTAGAGTTGTTGGCACTAACATTCGTACATGGACTCATTTTATGAGCTTAATGAGACTTTGGTAGATATCCCGTGAGATTTTGATCCTTATTTGGACTAATCATTTTATTTAGTCTCATGTTTCTTTCATGTGTGCGACTCTTCTATGTTGCATCCCTAGAACTTGCCCAAATTCTTGTTCAAAACCACATTAGCATGTGCATATTTGATGATATGATAGAGGTTTTTCTTTGTTCGCCCATTTTAGCCATATAGCCAAATAGCATACCCTAATGCTGCATGTTTTTTCTCTTTGCTAGCCCCTTTGAGCTTATATCCACTTTTGTTATGATCATTTCCTATTAGACCTTGGCTAAGCACATATTTCTACCTTTTAACCAAGTCTACGGAGCATCACTTCATCTATGTAATGGGTGGTTTTGGGGATAATTGAGTTTTAAGGTGGCTTTAGCATGTTGGCTTCTTGAGGGATTGATGATATTGAGCATTTTCTTTGGTTCCCTCTTATTTGGGTTGAGTATATGTATTAGGTTGTGAGTAGATAGTTATTGATCCAATGTCTTTTAGTACTTGCAATTTTCATTTTATTTTGCACAAAAAAAGCCTAAAAAAGGGAAAAAAGTAGAATAAAAAAAAATGAAGAAAAAAATTCATGTAAGAAAAAAAAAAAAAGAAAAGCAAAAGAAAAAGGCCAAAGAAAAAGAGTGAATAAGTGATTGGCATTAGATATGCAAATAGCTTGGCTTTCTCTCTTTATCAACTCATTTTCTATATGATTCATTAGGGTATGCTCATTGTATTGTTGGGCTTTAGAGAGTTGATAAATTTCACAGTTGCTTAGTGTTTTGTTGCTTGCTCCCTTGTCACTTGGCTAAGTAGCTCCACAATACCCAAATTCATTTGTCCACTCCTTACCCTTAAACCTCTTTAGCCCACGTTACAATCCAAATAAAGTCCTCTTGATTGTCTTGTGCACATTGCATTTTTAGTGGTAGAGAATTTAAGAGCCTTGTCAAGCTTATGGTAGATTGCATCTTTGGAATGAGCTTTAAGTGAAACTATGCTATATTTCAAATATATGAGTGGGTGTGATTCACATTTTCCCAAGGTGAGGTTCTACCAGTCCATTTGGCTCTATTCAATTCCATGTGCTTGCATGACATGCTTTGTGGTTCTTTGGGGATGATTAAGTTTGATATCGAGCTTGTGGCCTTGTACTTCTTCGAAAACTCTCTCCTCCTGATTTTGAAATATTTTGTGCACTACTTGTGGTTACTATTGCTTGATATTCTTGCTTGTGATATGCTATGGCTTACCTAGTTAAATAAGGTTTTCAAGTACTGAGTCCTAGTTTAAGCATGGGAGAGTTTGATAAGTGCTTAAAGTAGATATCATTTCAGGGTCATTTTTGCTGCATTTTTAGGAAAATTATGTGTTTTATTATAATTTATACTCTTTTTCCCATTTTGTTCTTTGGTATGCTTCTTTTATGTGTTTTGCAGGTTTTTGGATCATTTTACCCCAAATTTGATGCCAAATGAGTGCATGTGCACTCCCCACGGACACCCTTTAGCTGCTATACCCGTGGATGGAAGAAAGAACAAAAGAATATCGAGCTAGAGCTAACCGCGGTCTATCCGTGGTGAAGGCCACGGTCTGTGGTGGACTTCTGTCCCTTGACGCTGATTGTTTTCTCATGACTTTTCTACTTTCAGGCAGTTTTTAATGTCATTTCTCTCGTGACTCTTCGGCTATCAGCAGCTTTACTATAAAAGGGGGTTCTCACCCTCATTTCAATACAACATCCCATTCCATTCCTTTTCCTCTCTTTAAGTAGATTAGAATTTTAGATTAGAGAGAGTTAAGAGCAAGTAGAAGAAGAAGATTCACAAGGAAGCGGGATCGGGTTCTGCAATCAAAAGATTCAAGCATGCATTTTGGCTGATCAAACTCTTTTCTCTTCTCTTTTCTTCTCTTTTCTCTTTAGATTTATCATTTTAGAGCAGTTAGATGTTTAATTTAATCATGTGCGGGTTATTTAATTTTTGTCTAGGGAATTAGTAATATATGAAAGTGTTGCTAGATTATGTTTCAATTTAAAGGATTGTGCTCATTTTCATGATTGGTTTGGTTTCATTTTGTCAAGTGATTTTTATGTTGTAAGTAGATTTTTTGCCAAAATTTGCTTGCTTACTTGAAACAATCGGGTGAGAAACTGAAATGTGACATTTGATTGTTGGACTACTTGATTAGGCCTGACATAACTGCATCTCGAAAGCGAGAGTTGCATGTTGGGAAGACATAGAAAGTAATCGAAAATAATTAACTTGGATTAAGACAAATTAGTTTGAAAGAACGGCTTTTGCTTAGTTTAGGTAAATTTGGTTGATTTCGAAAATATAGGTCAAATTTTCTTATAGATTGCAATTCGTCGAGATTAACCGATCAGAGAAAAAGAACATGTTTGTCATTTTGAACCAATCAGTTTTCATAATTGCATAAATTCCTAGGTAAGTTTCCTTAATTGATTTAAATTAGCTAATTAGAAGTTGTTAAATTGAAACCCCTTGAATTAGTGATAGCAGTTTCCTTATTTTGGTATTTTTATCAATCTAAAGTTTTGATTCACCTAGCATTTCTTGAGAGAATATAGCCCAATAGATCAACTTAGTCTCTATGGGATCGACCTTGATTTGTTACAACGCCACTGTATGCTTGCGGCCGTATTAAGTTTATGGCGCCGTTGCTCGGGACTAGTGTCGAATATTGGGCTTTTCTCAATAGGTTTGACTAAGCATTTTGCTTTTCATTGAAATTGCAAATTTAATAAAAAATTTAAAAAATTGAGATAAAACAAGACAATGGCCATTTTCCATTTCCCCCAATTCGAGCATGAATTATCTTGAAGGTATTTTACGCGTTTAAATGTATTTCTTGCTCAATGTGGTTATTATGTGAGTAAATGGGAAATTTTAGACATTGTTGATGAGGGTATGAGTAGTAAAACCCGAACTCTTTTAGGGTATTGGGATTTTTATTGTAAAAATGCTGATGATGCATGGTATTCGCTTGAGTGGATTGCTTAGGATTCATTTGAGTTTGAGAAGGTTAGTCGTGTTTCTAGATATTCATTTTTTGATCCTTGTGCATTTTATACTAGACCTTATTATGCCCCTTTTTGGGGTGATTTGTATAGTTCTTCTAATCATGCTACTAATTCGTGTCCTTATTATACATGTTATGTGCACCGTGACTTTGTATCACCCTGTGACAATATTAATGTTGTCTTGACCTTACATGATTCATACTTTCCTTTAGCTCAATGCATGGGGCTCGAGGTGGGTGAGCCTTTTGGGTTTGATGCTAGGTTTGATGTTTCTGATGCATGTTTTAAGTCCGAAGATATTTTAGATGAGGTATGTGATCTAGATAAGACTCCTTTGGAGGGGCCACATGATGTGTTTATGTATAAGGACTTTCCTAGCCTTGGTTATAATAATGCTCTCCCAAATCCCCTTGATCATATCCATGTTTTCCCTACATGTTCGCAACCCTCTATTTTCCTCGAGTATTCTTTAGATGCGCCCACTGATAATCCTATGATTTGTGATGCTAATAATGATTTGGGTTATGAGGATAACATATTTAGTATGCTTGGTGGAAATGTTGATAATTTTCTTTCCCTAGGATATTTTTGTGGGTATGATACCTCCCTTATCCCGTATTACATATTCCTAGTGGACAAGCCTAGAAAAATCATGTAGAATACTTTCTTTGCTTTCTCTTTTGATTTTTCTATTAGTTTTGCCTTGTTGAAGAGAGCACTAACTTTCTTTGCTGTGATTATTTTCATGCTCTCTTATTACAATGCTTGGAAACTCTGTGCTAAGGAGTTTGATAAGCTTCTGCGTGCCATGACGATGCCTACTTTCAAGGGTTGAGTCTTTACATCGTGATGGAGTGGCTGATGCTTCATATGCCTCGGTTATTACGAGGCCGCACAGCTTAGCTGCATTCAGCACTAACCTGGTGAGATTGTTCTCTTTTGTTTTCCATTTGCCCTCTCTAAGTTTTTTTGCTTTAAATAATAGTGCTTCATGTAAGCATGGGGGAAGGGTAGTTTCTATGTTTTCTACTTCAAATATTAGTTTACATTCATGCTAGACCATACAGTTTTACGGTTCTTTTTGCTCGCATGTTGCATTTAGTTGATTTTTAGATTTGCATTTTGGATTTACATGTAGAGATGGTGAGGATTAGTTTCAGATAACCTCAAATGATGTTTTTGTTAGGCGAAATAGCTTTTATGAGTTTAAGTAAGCTTTTGATGGGTAATCCCTTTTGGTGCTAAACTTTTTGAAGGTTTTTTCAATATTTCTTGTTTTAACCCGTCACTTGGTTGAGAACTTTGTTACCCCTTAGAGTCGTTGACACTAATGTTCGTACACGGACACATTCTATGAGCTTAATGAGACTTTAGTAGATATCCTGTGAGATTTTGATCCTTATTTGGACTAATCATTATATTTAGTCTTATGTTTCTTTCATATATCTGACTCTTCAATATTACATCTCTAGAACTTGCCCAGATTCTTCTTCAAAAGCACATTAGCATTTGCATTTTTGGTGATACGATAGAGGAATTTCTTTGTTTGGTCATTTTAGCCACATAGCCGAATAGCCTACCCTTGTGTTACATGTTTTTTTCCCTTTGCTAGCCCCTTTGAGCTTATATCTGTTTTTGTTGTGATCCCTTCATATTAGCCCTTGGTCAAGCACATACTCCTCCCTTTGAGCCAAGTCTATGGAATATCGCTTCATCTATGTAGTGGGTGGTTTTGGGAATAATTGAGTTTTAAGGTGGATTTAGTACGTTGGTTTGTTGAGCAATCGATGATATTGAGCATTTGCTTTGGTTCCCCCTTATTTGGGTTGAATATATGTATTAGGTTGTGAGTTGATAGTTGGTGATGCAATGCCTGTCAGTAAGTGCAATTTTTATTTCATTTCGCATAAAAGAAAATAGACAAAATAGGGAAAAAGTTAGAAGAATAAAAACAAGAAGAAAAAAATTAATGTAAGAAAAAAAAAACCCAAAAAAAAAGAGAAAAGCAAAGGAAAAAGGCCCCCCCAAAAAAAAAAAGAGGGAATAAGTGATTGGCATTGGATATGTAAATAGCTTGACTTTCTCTCTTTATCAACTCATTTCCTATATGATTCATTAGGGTATGCGCATTGTATTGTTGGGTTTTGGGGAGTTGATAAAACTCACAATTGCTTAGTGTTTTGGTGGTTGCTCCCTAGTCACTTGGCTAAGTAGCTCTGTATTACCCAAATTCATTTGTCCACTCCTTACCCTTAACCCTTTTTAGCCTACATTACAACCCACATAAAGTCATCTTGATTGTCTTATACACATTGTATTTTTAGTAGTAGAGAATTTGAGAGCCTTGTCAAGCCTATGGTAGATTGCATCTTTGGAATGAGTTGTAAGTGAACCTATGCTATATTTTAAACACATGAGTGGGTGTGATTCATATTTCTCCAAAGTGAGGTTCTACTAGTCCATTTGGTTCTATTCAATTCCATGTGCTCACATGACATGCTTTATGGTTCTTTAGGGGTGATCAAGTTTGATATTGAGCTAGTGGTCTTTTACTTCTTCGAAAACCTTCTCCACCTAATTTTGAAATATTTTGCGCATTACTTAGGGTTGCTATTGCTTGATATTCTTGCTTGTGATAAGCTATGGCTTACCTACTTAGAGGAGGTATTCAAGTTCTGAGTCCTAGATGCATCTCCCTCGTAGGTTTTATATAGTGTTTGTATGAGGACAAGCAATAACTTAAGTAAGGGGGAGTTTGATAAGTGCTTAGCGCGTATATCATTTTAAGGTCATTTTTGCTGCATTTTAAGGGAAAATTATGTGCTTTATGTTATAATTTATACTCTTTTTCCTATTTTATTCTTTGGTATGGTTCCTTTACGTGTTTTGTAGGTTTTTGGACCATTTTACCCCTGATTTGATCCCAAATGACTGTATTTGCACTACCCACGGACACCCTTTGGTTGCTATGCCCGTGGAAGGAAGAAAGAACAAAAGAATATCGAGCCGGAGCTGACCATGCTCTATACGTGGTAAAGGCCATGGTCCGTGGTGGACCTTTTTCACTCGAGGTTGATTATTTACTCACGACTTTTCAACTTCCAAGCAGTTTTTAATGTCATTTATTTGTGTGACTCTTTAGCTACCAGCAGCACCCTCATTTCAATACAACATCCCATTCCATTCCTTTTCATCTCTTCAAGTAGATTAGGATCTCAAATTAGAGAGAGTTGAGAGCAAGTAGAAGAAGATGACTCGTGAGGAAGCGGGATCGGGTTCTGCAATCGAAAGATTCAGGCACTCGTTTTGGCTGAGCAAACTCTTCTCTCTTCTCCTCTCTTTCTCTTTAGATTTATCATTTTAGAGTAGTTAGACGCTTAGTTTAATCATGTGTGGGTTGTTTAATTTCTATATAAGGATTTAGTAATATATGAAAGTATTGTTGGATTCTGTTTTAATTTAAAGGATTGCGCTCAACTTCATGATTGGTTTGATTTTGTTTTGTCAAGTGATTTTCATGTTGTGAGTAGATTTTTGACCAAAATTTGCTTGCTTACTTGAAACAATAGGGTTAAAAACTAAAATGTGACATTTGATTGTTAGACTGCTTGATTGGACCTGACATAACTGCGTATCGAAAGAGATATTTGCATGCTAGGAGGATATAGAAAGTAATCGAAGATAATTAACTTGGATTAAGACAAATTCGATTGAAAGAACGACTATTGCTTAGTCCAGACAAATTTCGTTGATTTCGAAAGAACTGGCCTAATTTTCGGATAGATTGCAATTCCTCGAGATTAACCTGTTAGAGAAAAAGCACATGTTTGTCATTTTGATCCAATCACTTTTCATAACTACATAAATTTCTAGGCAAGTTTCCTTAATTGATTTAAATTACCGAATTAGAAGAAGTAGTTAAAGTTGTTTCCTTATCTTCGTATTTTTATCAATCTAAAGTTTTGATTTGCTTATCATATCTTGAGAGAATATAGCCCAATAGATCAACCTAGTCTCTACGGGATCTATCTTGATTTACTACAATGCCACCGTGCGCTTGCGGTCGTATTAAGTTTTTGGCGGCGTTACCAGGGACTTGTGTCGAATATTGGGTTTTTGGCGATAGGTTTAACTAAGCATTTTGTTTTTCTTTGAAATTGCAAATTAAAAAAATAAAAAATTTGAGATAAAGCAAAACAATGGCCATTTTCCATTTCCCAATTCCAGCATGAATTATTTTGGATGTATTTTAAGCGTTTAAATATTTTTCTTGCTCACTGTGGTTATTATGTAAGTAAATGGAAAATTTTAGACAATATTGATGAGGGTGTGAATAGTAAAATCCGAACTCTTTTAGGGTATTGGGATTTTTATGGTAAAAATATTGATGACGCATGGTATTCACTTGAGTGGATTGCTTGGGATTCATTTGAGTTTGAGAAAACTAGTCGTGTTTCTACATTTTTTGATCCTTGTGCATTTTATGCTACATCTTATTATGCCCCTTTTTGGGGTGATTTTTGTAATTCTTCTGACCATGCTACTAATTCATATTCTTACTATGCATGTGATGCCACCCTGACTTTGTATCACCCTGCGACAATATTGAAGTTGTCTTAACCTTACATAATTCATCCTTTCGTTTAGCTCAGTGCACGGGACTCGAGGTGGGTGAGCCTTTTGGGTTTGATGCTAGGTTTGATGTTTCTGATGCATGTTTTAAGTCCGAAGTTATTTTAGATAAGGTGCATGATCTAGATAAGACTCCTTTGGAGGGGTCACGTGATGGGTTTATGCATAAGGGCTTCCCTAGCCTTGGTTGTAATAATGCTCTACCAAATCCCCTTGATCAGACCCATGTTTCTCCTATGTGTTCGCAACCCTCTATTTCCCTCAAGTATTCTTTAGATGCACCCATTGATAATACTATGATTTGTGATGCTAATAATGATTCGGGCTGTGAGGATAACATGTTTAGTATGCTTGGTGGAAATGTTGATAATTTTCTTTCCCTAGGGTACTTTTGTGCGTATGATGCCCCCCTTGACTCGTACTGCATATTCCTAATAGACAAGCCCAGAAAAATCATGTGGAACACTTTCTTTGCTTTCTCTTTCGATTTTCTATTAGTTTTGCTTTGTTGAAGAGAGCACTAACTTTCTCTGCTGTGGTTATTTTCATGCTCTCTTATTGCCATGCCTAGAAACTCTATGCTGAGGAGTTTGACAAGCTTCTGTCTGCCTTGACAATTCTGCTTTCAAGGGCTGAGTCTTGACATCGTGATGGAGCGGCTGATGCTCCATGTCCCCCGGTATTATGAAGCCACATAGCTTTGCTGCATTCAGCACCTAACCTGGTGAGATTGTTCTCTTTTATTTTCCATTTCCCTTCTCTATGTTTTCTTGCATTAGATAATAATGCTTTATCTAAGCATGAGGGAAGGGTAGTTTCTATGTTTTCTATTTCAGTTATTAGTTTGCATTCATGCTAGGGTATATAGTTTTGGTTTCCTTTTCATTTGCATATTGCATTTAGTTGATTTTTAGATTTGCAGTTTAGATTTGCATATAGAGATGGCGAGGTTCAGTTTGACATAACCTCCAATGATGTTTTCGTTGCGCAAAATAGCTTTCATGAGTTTGAGTAGTTTTTGACGTGTAATCCATTTTCGTGCTAAACATTTTGAATGTTTTTTCAATATTTCTTGATTTGACCCTTAACTTCATTGAGAACTTCATTACCCCTTAGAGTCATTGGCACTAATGTTCATACATTGACTCATGTTGTATGCTTAATGTGACTTTGGTAGATATTCCGTAAGATTTTAAGCCTTATTTGGACTAATCATTATATTTAGTCCCCTGTTTCTTTCATGTGTGTGACTCTTCTAAGTTGCATACCAAGAACTTGCCCAGATTCCTGTTCAAAACCACATTCGCATATGCATATCTGATGATATGATAGAGGCATTTCTTTGTTCGGAAATTTTAGCCACATAGCCAAATAGCCTCCCTTGTGTTGCATGTTTTTTCCCTTTGCTAACCCCATTGAGCTTATATCTATTTTTATTATGATCCCTTCATGTTAGCTCTTGGCCAATCACATATTCTTACCTTTAAGCCAAGTCTACGAAGCGTAACTTCATCTATGTAGTGGGTGGGTTTGGGAATAATTGAGTTTTAAGGTGGCTTTGGTATGTTGGTTTGTTAAGGGATTGATGATATTGAGCATTTACTTTGATTCCCTTTTATTTGGGTTGAGTACATGTATTAGGTTGTGAGTTGATTGTTAGTGATCCAATGCCTGCAATTTTTGGTTCATTTCACAAAAAGAAAAAAAAGGGAAGAAAGTGGAAGGGGAAAAACACGAATGAAAAAAATCATGTAAGAAAAAAACCCAAAAAAAAGAGAAAAGCAAAAGAGAAAGGCAAAAAAAAAAAAAGGTGTGAGTAAGTGATTGGCATTGGATATGTAATAGCTTTACTTTCTCTCTATATCAACCCATTTCCTACATGATTCATTAGGGTATGCTCATTGTATTGTTAGGGTTTGTAGAGTTGATAAATTTCATAATTGCTTAGTGTTTTTTTATTTGCTCCCTTGTCACTTAGCTAAGTAGCTTTGCATTACCCAAATTCATTTGTCCACTCCTTACCCTTAACCCTTTTTAGCCCATATTACGATGCAAATACAGTCCTCTTGATTGTCTTGTGCACATTACATTTTTAGTGGTGGATAATTTGAGAGCCTTGTTACGCCTAGGGTAGGTTGCATCTTTAGAATGTGTCTTGAGTGGACCTATGCTATATTTAAAACGCATGAGTGGGTGTGGTTCACTTTCCCCAGAGTGAGGTTCTACCAATCCATTTGGCTCCATTCAATTTCTTGTGCTTGCATGACATGCTTTGTGGTTCTATGGGGGCGATCATGTTTGATATCGACCTTGGGGTCTTATACTTCTTTGAAAACCTTCTCCTCCTGATTTTGAAATATTTTGCGCACTACTTGGAGTTGCCATTGCCTGATATTCTTGCGTGTGATATGCTATTGCTTACCGACGTAAAAGAGGTTGTCATGTTCTGAGTCCTAGATGCCTCTCCCTTGGTAGGTTTTATATAGTGTTTACTTGAGGACAAGCAACAGTTTAACCATTGGGGAGTTTGATAAGTGCTTAAAGTGTATATCATTTTAGGGTCATTTTTGCTCGATTTTTAGGGAAAATTATGTGCTTTACGTCATAATTTATCCTCTTTCCCATTTTATACTTTGGTATAGTTCTTTTATTTACTTCGAAGTTTTCGGACCATTTTACCACTGATTTAATCTTAAATGAGTGTATTTCGACTCCCCATGAACACCCTTTAGCTGTTATGTCCGTGGAAAGAAGAAAGAACAAAAGAAAATCGAGCCAGAGCTGACCATGGTCAGTCCATAGTGAAGGCCACGGTCCGTGGTCGACCTCTTTCGCTCTTGGCTAATTGTTTTCTCACGACTTTTCAACTTCCAAGCGGTTTTTAATATCATTTATTCGCGTGAGTCTTCGACTACTAGTAGCTTTGCTATAAGAGGGGGCTCTCACCCTCATTTCAATACAACATCCCATTCCATTCCTTTTCCTCTCTTCAAGTAGATTAGGATTTTAGATTAGAGAGAGTTGAGAGCCAATAGAGGAAGAAGATTCGCGAGGAAGCGGGATCGGGTTCTGCAATCGAAGGATTCAAGCACGCATTTTGGTTGAGCAAACTCTTCTCTCTTCTATTCTCTTTTCTCTTTAGATTTATCATTTTAGAGTAGTTAGATGTTTAGTTTAATCATATATAGGTTGTTTAATTTTTGTTTAGGGATTTAGTAGTATATGAAAGTGTTGTTGGATTATGTTTTAATTTAAAGGATTGTGCTCAACTTCACGATTGGTTTGATTTCATTTTGTCAAGTGATTTTCATGTTGTGAGTAGATTGTTGGCCAAAATTTGCTTGCTCCCTTGAAACAATCGGGTCAAAAACTAAAATGTGACAATTGATTGTTGGACTGCTTGATTAGACGTGAGATAATTGCGTATCGGCAGAGAGATTTGCATGCTAGGAGGACATAGGAAGTAATCGAAGATAATTAACTTAGATTAAGACAAATTCGATTGAATGAACAACTATTGCTTAGTTTAGACAAATTTGGTTGATTTCGAAAGAACAGGACAAATTTTTGGATAGATTGCAATTCCTAGAGATTAACCGGTTAGAGAAAAAGCACATGTTTGTCATTTTGATCCAATCACTTTTCATAACTGCATAAATTCCTAGGCAAGTTTCCTTAATTGATTTAAATTAGCGAATTAGAAGTGAGTAAATTGAAACCTCTTGAATTAGTTAAAGTTGTTTTCTTATCTTCGTGTTTTTATCAATCTAAAGTTTTGATTCGCTTAGCATATCTTGAGAGAATATAGCTCAATATGACAACCTAGTCTCTACGGGATCCACCTTGATTTGCTATAACGCCATCGTGCGCTTGCAGCCGTATCAAGTTTTAGCGCTATTGCTGGGGACTAGTGTTGAATATTGGATTTTTCTTAACACGTTTAACTAAGCATTTTGTTTCTCTTTGAAATTGCAAATTTAAAAAAATTAAAAAAAATTGAGATAAAATAAAACAATGGCCATTTTCCATTTCCTCCAATTCGAGAATGAATTATTTTGAAAGTATTTTAAGCATTTAAATGTTTTTCTTGCTCAATGTGACTATTGCATGGGTCAATGGGAAATTTTAGACATTGTTGATGATGGTGTGAATAGTAAAATTCGAACTCTTTTAGGATATTGGGATTTTTATGGTAAAAATGTTGATGATGCATGGTATTCGCTTAAGTGGATTGCTTGGGATTCATTTGAGCATGAGAAGGCTAGTTGTGTTTTTAGATATTCGTTTTCTGATCCTTATGCATTTTACTAGATCTTATTATGCCCCTTTTTGGGGTGATTTGTGTAATTCCTCTGGCCATGCTACTAATTCACATCCTCATTATGCATGTTATGCGCACCCTGGCTTTGTAACACCCTATGACAATATTGAAGTTGTTTTGACCTTACATGATTCATCCGTTCCTTTAGCTTAGTGCACGGTGCTCGAAGTGGATGAGCCTTTTGGATTTAATGCTAGGTTTGATGTTTCTGATGTATGTTTTAAGTCCGAAGATCTTTTAGATGAGGTGCATGATCTAGATAAGACTCATTTGGACAGGTCACGTGATGTGTTTATGCATAAGGACTTTCCTAGCCTTGGTTGTAATAGCGCTCTCCCAAATCCCCTTCATCATACCTATGTTTTCCTTATGTGTTCGAAACCCTCTACTTCACCCGAGTATTCTTTAGATGCGCCCATTGATAATACTATGATTTGTGATGCTAATAATGGTTTGGGCTATGAGCATAACGTGTTTAGTATGCTTGGTGGAAATGTTGATAATTTTCTTTCCCTAGAATACTTTTGTGGGTATGATGCCTTCCTTGACCCGTATTGCATATTCTTAGTGGACAAGCCTAGAAAAATCATATGGAACACTTTCTTTACTTTCTCTTTTGATTTTTCTATTAGTTTTGCTTTGTTGAAGAGAGCACTGACATTCTTTGCTCTGATTATTTTTATGCTCTCTTATCGCCATGTTTGGAAACTCTATGCTGAGGAGTTTGACAAGCTTCTATGTGCCTTGACGATTCTGCTTTCAAGGGCTGAGTCTTGACATCGTGATGGAGCGGCTGATACTCCATGTGCCCCGGTCATTATGAGACTGCATAGCTTAGCTACATTCCACACCTAGCCTGGTGAGATTGCTCTGTTTTGTTTTTAATTTCCCTTCTCTAAGCTTTTTTCCTTTAAATAAGAACGCTTCATGTAAGCATAGGGGAACGGTAGTTTCTATAGTCTCTGTTCCAGCTATTAGTTTACTTTCATGCTAGACCATGTAGTTTTAGGTTTCTTTTTGCTTGCATGATGCATTTAAACGATTTTTAGATTAGTATTTTAGATTTACATATAGAGATGGTGTGTATTGGTATGAGATAACCTCAAATGATGTTTTGTTAGGCAAAACAGCTTTCATAAGTTTGAGTAACTTTTGACGTGTAATCCATTTTTGTGCTAAACTTTTTGAAGGTTTTTTCAATATTTCTTGTTTTGACCCTTGACTTGGTTGAGAACTTTGTTACCTCTTAGAGTCGTTGGCACTAATGTTCATACATGGACTCATTTTACGAGCTTAATGTGACTTTGGTAGATGTCCCGTGAGATTTTGAGCCTTATGTGAACTAATCATTATATTTAGTCTCCGGTTTCTTTCATGTGTGTGACTCTTCTAGGTTGCATCTCTAGAACTTGCCCTGATTCTTGTTCAAAGCAAAATTAGCATGTGCATATTGGATGATATGATGGAGGCATTTCTTCGTTTGGCCATTTCAGCCACATAGCCAAATAGCCTCCCTAGTGTTACATGTTTCTTCCCTTTGCTAACCCCTTTGAGCTAATATCTGTTTTTGTTGTGATCCCTTCATATTAGCCCTTGGCCAAGCACATATTCCTACCTTTAAGCCAAGTCTACGGAGCATAACTTCATCTATGTAGTGGGTGGTTTTGGAAATAATTGAGTTTTAAGGTGGCTTTGGTATGTTGATTTGTTGAGAGATTGATGATATTGAGCATTTGCTTTGGTTCCTTCTTATTTGGGTTAAGTATATGTACTAGGTTGTGAGTTGATAGTTAGTAATCCAATGCCTACAACTTTCGGTTCATTTCGCGAAAAAGAAAAAAAAAGGGAAAAAAGTAGAAGAGAAAAGAACACGAATAAAAAAAAAAATCATGTAAGAAAAGCACCAAAAAAAAAGAGAAAAGCAAAAGAAAAAGGCAAAAAAAAAAAAAGAGAGTGAATAAGTGATTGGCATTGGATATGTAAATAACTTGACTTTCTCTCTGTATCAACTCATTTCCTACATGATTCATTAGGGTACGCTCATTATATTGCTGGGGTTTAGAGAGTGGATAAATTTCATAGTTGCTTAGTGTTTTTTTTTTGGTTTGCTCCCTAGTCACTTGGCTAAGTAACTCCCAATTACCTAAATTCATCTGTCCACTCCTTACCCTTAACCCTTTTCAGCCCACATTACATCCCAAATAAAGTCCTCCTGATTGTCTTGTGCACATTACGTTTTTAGTGGTGGATAATTTGAGAGCCTTATTACGCCTATGGTAGATTGCATCTTTAGAATGAGTCTTGAGCGGACCTATGCTATATTTGAAACACATCAGTGGGTGTGGTTCACATTTCCTGAAGTGAGGTTCTACCAGTCTATTTGGCTTCATTCAATTTCTTGTACTTGTATGACATGCTTTGTGGTTCTTTGGACGTGATCATGTTTGATATCGACCTTGTAATCTTATACTTCTTCGAAAACCTTCTCCTCCTGATTTTGAAATATTTTGCACACTACTTGGAGTTGCCATTGCCCGATATTCTTGCTTGTGATATGCTATAGCTTACCGACTTAAAAGAGGTTGTCAAGTTCTGAGTCCTAGATGCATCTCCCCTAGTAGGTATTATATATTGTTTGCTTGAGGACAAGCAATAGTTTAACCATAGGGGAGTTTGATAAGTGCTTAAAGTGCATATCATTTTAGGGTCATTTTTGCCGTATTTTTAGGGCAAATTATGTGCTTTATGCTATAATTTACCCTCTTTTCCCATCTTATGCTTTGGTATAGTACTTTTATTTGCTTCGAGGTTTTCGAACCATTTTACCACAAACTTAATCCTAAATGAGTGTATTTGGACTCCCCACGGGCACCCATTAGTTGTTATGTCCGTGGAAAGAAGAAAGAACAAAAGAATATCGAGCCAGAGCTAACCACGGTCTGTCCATGGTGAAGGCCATTGTCCGTAGTCGACCTCTTTCCTTCTTGGCTGATTGTTTTCTCATGACTTTTCAACTTCCAAGCAGTTTTTAATGTCATTTATTCGCGTGAGTCTTCGGCTACCAGTAGCTTTGCTATAAAAGGAGGCTCTCACCCTCATTTCAATACAACATCCCATTCCATTCCTTTTCCTCTCTTTAAGTAGATTAGGATTTTAGATTAGAGAAAGTTGAGAGCCAGTAGAAGAAGAAGATTCGTGAGGAAGCGGGATCAGGTTCTGCAATCAGAGCATTCAAGCATGCATTTTGGCTGAGCAAACTCTTCTCTCTTTTATTCTCTTTTCTCTTTAGATTTATCATTATAGAGTAGTTAGATGTTTAGTTTAGTCGTGTGGGTTGTTTAATTTTTGTCTAGGGATTTAGTAGTATGTGAAAGTGTTGTCAGATTATGTTTTAATTTAAAGGATTGTGCTCAACTTCATAATTAGTTTGATTTCGTTTTGTCAAGTGATTTTTATGTTGTGAGTAGATTTTTTGCCAAAATTTGCTTGCTTACTTGAAATAATCGGGTCAAAAACGAAAATGTGACATTTGATTTTCGGACAGCTTGATTAGACCTGACAGAAGTGCATATCGAAAGAGAGATTTACATGCTAGGAGGACATAGAAATTGATCGAAGATAATTAACTTGGATTAAGACAAATTCGATTGAAAGAACATTTTTTGCTTAGTTTAGGCAAATTTGGTTGATTTCAAAAGAACAGGCTAAATTTTCGGATATATTGTAATTCCTAGAGATTAACCGGTTAGAGAAAAAGCATATCTTTGTCATTTTGACCCAATCACTTTTCATAACTGCATAAATTCCTAGGCAAGTTCCTTAATTGATTTACATTACTGAACTAGAAGTTAGTAAATTGAAAACCCTTGAATCAGTTATAGTTATTTCCTTATCTTCGTGTTTTTATCAATCTAAAGTTTTGATTCACTTAGCATATCTTGAGGAAATATAGCTCAATAGATCAACGTAGTCTCTACGGGATCTACCTTGATTTGCTATAATGGCACCGTGCGCTTGCGGCCGTATCAAGTTTTTAATGCTGTTGCCGGGGGCTAGTGTTGAATATTAGGTTTTTCTCGATACGTTTGACTAAGCATTTTGTTTTTCTTTGAAATTGCAAATTAAAAAAAAATTGAGATAAATGGCCATTTTCCATTTCCCCCCAATTCGAGCATGAATTATTCTGGAAGCATTTTAAGCATTTAAATGGTTTTCTTGCTCAATGTGGCCATTCTGTGGGTAAATAGGAAATTTTAGACATTGTTGATGAGGGTGTGAATAGCAAAACCCGAACTCTTTTAGGGTATTGGGATTTTTATGGTAAAAATGTTGATGATGCATGGTATTCGCTTGAGTGGATTGCTTGGGATTAATTTGAGTTTGAGAAGGCTAGCTATGTTTCTAGATATTCGTTTTCTGATCCTCACGCATTTTATGCTCGATCCTATTATGCCCCTTTTTGGGGTGATTTGTGTGATTCCTCTGACCATGCTACTAATTCGTGTCCCTATTATGCATGTTATATGCACCCTAACTTTGTATCACCCTACGACAATATTGAAGTTTCCTTGACCTTAAATGGCTCATCTGTTCCTTTAGCTCAGTGCACGGTGTTCGAAGTGGGTGAGCCTTTTGGGTTTGATGCTAGGTTTGATGTTTTTGATGCATGTTTTAAGTTTGAAGATTTTTTAGATGAGGTGCATGATCTAGATAAGACTCATTTGGACGAGTCACGTGATGTGTTTATGCATAAGGACTTTCCTAGCCTTGGTTATGATAACGCTCTCCCAAATCCCCTTTATCATACCCATGTTTTCCCTATGTGTTCGAAACCCTCTATTTCGCCCGAGTATTCTTTAGATGCGCTCATTGATAATCCTATGATTTGTGATGCTAATAATGATTTGGGCTTTGAGCATAACGTGTTTAGTATGCTTGGTGAAAATATTGATAATTTTCTTTCCCTAGAATACTTTTGTGGGTATGATGCCTTCCTTGACCTGTATTGCATATTCCTAGTGGACAAGCCTAGAAAAATCATGTGGAACACTTTCTTTGCTTTCTCTTTTGATTTTCCTATTAGTTTTGCTTTGTTGAAGTGATGGAGATCCCTCCATGCCCTTTGATTTAACGAATCAAATCAAGCTAGGTAATTTCATTTTGGTGATTAAAGGGTGAATAATTCATCCTTGTTTTGTTTAAGGACCTAAAACAGCAGGTCCGGTTTGTTTTCAGCAGCAAACCCGGTTTTGAGAGGTTAATTACGTCAAACCCTTTAAGGTTTAAGTCCAATATTTTGCATTGGGATTAAAGTTCAAGAAGTCAACTTTGCAACAAAAAAAAGTTTCATCCCATTTGGACTTCATTTGCGCTCTCAAATTAGCTAATAAACTCAAGATATACAAACTGTCCAGCAGGGTCAGAATGTGCCCGGTTTTGTTATATTTATTTCGTATGATATATTTTGGTTTACGTCTTGTATTTTTACATTTTTTGGGTCCCCAAGATGTTAGCTACGTGGTCCAAGTGATAAAATGAAGTTAAGTCAAGTGGAAGACGAAGAACCAGGTCAATCTTCCAAACTGTGCAGACTAAGACCCGGTTCGGACCAGTCTGGCCATTTTCACATTTTCATCAGGAAAATGAACTCCAAATTGAGTAATTCCACTTGGAGATGTTAGAGGACTTCTCAATCTTTCCAACCATGTGTGGCAACACAAGGTATGACCACGTTTGCCCTGGAAAACATGGCCTGCAAACACACCCTGCATCCTGCCAGCACACTCCAGCTTACAGCAGCAATTAGCTTTCCTTCTCCATAGGGTTTCCTCCCTTCCCATGCTGAGTGGCACACGTCCCTAGCCTTCTAGGAGCTCAATGATTAGCTGCAAAAGGAGTTACTCTTGAAAAGAGCAACCAATGGGAAGCAAAGGCAGCAAATTGTGTTCTTGCATGTGATTGGCCAGCCGTAAAGGGGTTCTTGCTTTTTGGCTAACCAATGGGAGTTCAGCAAAATCTCAGCATGTATTAAGCTTAGTTTAAGAGTAGATTAATGTATAATAAGTATTAGTATTGTTTTACTTTATGTTTAGAGTGTATTAGATTAGTTTAAGCAAGCTTATAATTTAGATTAGCACAAATCAGCTTGTTTAGTTCTTAATACCTTTCCTCCTTAGGAGGGAAAGGTGAGGTGTGTGCTTGTGTGGCTGCTTGCTAAGGTTCTTTTATTTAAAGAAGCACATAGCCATGTATAAAGAGAATCAGATTTGAATCAAAACCCAAGTTGAGAGCTTTGTGCTTTCGTGCTTTAGCACATTTAAACACTTCACTTGCTTATCTTAGTTTAGGCCGAACTAAGCGGTGATCAAGTAAGTTTTAACTCTTAATTAGGTGGTGTTTCTGTATCCTAATTGAGGTTAAGGGCCCTAAACTCAAACTTAGTAGTGTTTCTATATCTAAGTAAGAGTTTAGACTATCCAAACCCTTTGAAACAACTTGAATTGCTTAAGGTGTTCATTCGGACCTCACAAACCCGTGTGATTCCCCTTGGTGTTCTTTGGTGTTTCCTTCTTGTCTTTTATCATTTAGAATCCCTTGATTCTAAAACTCATCCTATCTCACGTGTTTGCTGCCTCACAACCAGCATATTACGTCCCACTTTCCTTGGCTTTGTATTGATTGTATTCTCCCTTGGTTTTAAGCTTTCACTCTTAATTTGAGTTTTAGCTTAGACCCTCGGCAGGTACATCATGAAGGGAGCACTAGCATTCTTTGCTCTGATTATTTTCATGCTCTCTTATTGCCATGTTTGGAAACTCTATGCTGAGGAGTTTGACAAGTATGTGCCTTAACGATGTCTGCTTTCAAGAGCTAAGTCTTGACATCACGGTGGAGTGGCTGATACTCCATGTCCCCCAGTTATTACGGGGCTGCATAGCTTAGCTGCATTCAGCACCTAACCTGGTGAGATTGTTCTGTTTTGTTTTCCATTTCCCTTCTCTAAGTTTTTTTACTTTAAATAAGAATGCTTCATGTAAGCATAGGGGAACGGTTTCTATTTTAGTTATTAGTTCACATTCATGCTAGAGCATGAAGTTTTCGATTTCTTTTTGCTTACATGTTGCATTTAGCTGATTTTTAGATTTGTATTTAAGATTTGCATATAGAGATGGTGAGTATTGGTTTGAGGTAACCTCAAATGATGTTTTTGTTTGGCAAAATAGCTTTCATAAGTTTGAGTAACTTTTGATGTGTAATCCATTTTGGTGCTAAACTTTTTGAAGGTTTTTTCAATATTTCTTGCTTTGACCCTTGACTTGGTTAAGAACTTTGTTATCCCTTAGAGTCGTTGGCGCTAATGTTCGTATATGGACTCAATTTATGAGCTTGATGTGACTTTTGTAGATAACTCGCGAGATTTTGAGCGTTATTTAGACTAATCATTATATTTAGTCTCCTGTTTCTTTCATGTGTGTGACTCTTCTAGGTTGCATCTATGGAACTTACCCAGATTCTTGTTCAAAACCACATTAGCATGTGCATGTTTGATAATATGATAGATGCATTTCTTCATTCGGCCATTTCAGCCACATAGCCAAATAGCGCCCCTAATGTTACATGTTTTTTCCCTTTGCTAACCCCTTTGACCTGATAACTGTTTTGTTGTGATCCCTTCACATTAGCCCTTGGTCAAGCACATATTCCTACCTTTAAGCCAAGTCCACGGAGCATAACTTCAGCTATGTAGTGAGTGATTTTGCGAATAATTGAGCTTTAAGGTGGCTTTGGTATGTTGCTTTGTTGAGAGATTGATAATATTAAGCATTTGCTTTGGCTCCCTCGTATTTGGATTGAGTATATATATTAGGTTGTGAGTTGATAGTTAGTGATCCAATGCTTACAACTTTCGTTTCATTTCGCGAAAAAGAAAAAAAAGGGAAAAAAAGCAGAAGAGAAAAAACACGATTAAAAAAAATCATGTAAGAAAAAAACCAAAAAAAAAAGAGAAAAGCAAAAGAAAAAGGCAAAAAAAAAAAAAGAGTGAATAAGTGATTGGCATTGGATATGTAAATAGCTTGACTTTCTCTCTGTATCAACTCATTTCCTGCATGATTCATTAGGGTATGCTCATTGTATTGCTGGGGTTTGGAGAGTTCATAAATTTCATAGTTGGTTAGTGTTTTTTTTGCTTGCTCCCTAGTCACTTGGTTAAGTAACTCCCAATTACCCAAATTCATTTGTCAACTCCTTACCCTTAACCCTTTTTAGCCCACATTACAACCCAAATAAAGTCCTCTTGATTGTCTTGTGCACATTGCATTTTTAGTGGTGGATAATTTAAGAGCCTTGTCACGCCTATAGTAGATTGCATCTTTAAAATGAGTCTTGAGTGGACCTATGTTATATTTGAAACACATGAGTGGGTGTGATTCACATTTCCCAAAGTGAGGTTCTACCATTCCATTTGGCTTCATTTAATTTCTTGTGCTTACATAACATGCTTTGTGGTTCTTTGGGGGTGATCATGTTTGATATTGACCTTGTGGTCTTACACTTCTTCGAAAACCTTCTCCTCCTGATTTTGAAATATTTTGCGCACTACTTCGAATTGCCATTGCCCGATATTCTTGCTTGTGATATGCTATGGCTTACCAACTTAAAAGAGGTTGTCAAGTTTTGAGTCCTAGATGCATCTCCCCTTATAGGTTTTATATATTGTTTGCTTGAGGACAAGCAATAGTTTAACCATAGGGAAGTTTGATAAGTGCTTAAAGTTTATATCATTTTAGAGTCATTTTTGCTGCATTTTTAGGGAAAATTATGTGCTTTATATTATAATATATCCTCTTTTCCCATTTTATGCTCTGGTATGGTTCTATTTTTTGTTGCAAGGTTTTCGGACCATTTTACCATAGATTTAATCTTAAATGAGTGTATTTGGACTCCCCATGGACACCCTTTTGTTGTTATGCCCATGGAAAGAAGAAAGAACAAAAGAATATCAAGGCAGAGCTGACCATGATCTGTTCGTGGTGAAGGCCACGGTCTGTGGTCAGCCTCTTTCCTTCTTGGCTGAATGTTTTCTCACGACATTTCAACTACCAAGCAGCTTTTAAAGCCATTTATTTGCATGAGTCTTCGACTACCAGTGGCTTTGCTATAAAAGGGGGCTCTCACCCTCATTTCAATATAACATCCCATTCCATTCCTTTTCCTCTCTTCAAGTAGATTAGGATTTTAGATTAGAGAGAGTTGAGAGCCAACAGAAGAAGAAGATTCACGAGGAAGTGGGATCGGATTCTGCAATCGAAGGATTCAAGCATGCATTTTGGCTGAGCAAACTCTTCTCTCTTCTCTTCTCTTTTCTCTTTAGATTTATCATTTTAGAGTAGTTAGATATTTAGTTTAATCTTGTGTGGGTTGTTTAATTTTTGTCTCGGGATTTAGTAGTATATGAAAGTGTTGCTGGATTATGTTTTAATTTAAAGGATTGTGCTCAACTTCACGATTAGTTTGATTTCGTTTTATTAAGTGATTTTCATGTTGTGCATAGATTTTTGGCCAAAATTTGTTTGCTTACTTGAAACAATCGGGTCAAAAACTGAAATGTGATATTAGATTATTGGACTGCTTGATTAGACCTGACATAACTGCATATTGAAAGAAAGATTTGCATGCTAGGAGGACATAGAAAGTAATCGAAGATAATTAACTTGGATTAAGACAAATTCGATTGAAAGAACGACTTTTGCTTAGTTTAGGCAAATTTGGTTGATTTCGAAAGAACATGCCAAATTTTTGGATAGATTGCAATTCTTAGAGGTTAATCGCTTAGAGAAAAAGCACATGTTTGTCATTTTGATCGAATCACTTTTCATAACTGCATAAATTCCTTGGCAAGTTTCCTTAATTGATTTAAATTAGCAAATTAGAAGTTAGTAAATTGAAACCCCTTGAATTGGTTATAGTTGTTTCCTTATCTTCGTGTTTTTATCAATCTAAAGTTTTGATTTGCTTAGCATATCTTGAGAGAATATAGCTCAATAGATCAACCTAGTCTTCACGGGATCCACCTTGATTTACGTTAATGCCACCGTGCGCTTGTGGCCGCATCAAGTTTTTAGCGCTGTTACCGGGGACTAGTATCGAATATTGGGTTTTTCTCGATATGTTTGACTAAGAATTTTGTTTTTCTTTGAAATTCCAAATCAAAAAAAAAAAAATTTGAGATAAAACAAAACAATGGCCATTTTCTATTTCCCCCAATTCGAGCATGAATTATTCTGGAGGTATTTTAAGCATTTAAATGTTTTTCTTGCTCAATGCGGCTATTATGTAGGTAAATGCGAAATTTTAGACATTGTTGATGAGGGTGTAAATTGTGAAATCCTAACTCTTTTAGGGTATTGAGATTTTTATGGTAAAAATGTTGATGATGCATGGTATTTGCTTGAATGAATTGCTTGGGATTAATTTGATTTTGAGAAGGCTAGTTGTGTTTCTAGATATTTGTTTTCTGATCCTTATGCATTTTATGCTAGATCTTATTATGCCCCTTTTTGGGGTGATTTGTGTAATTCCTCTGACCATGCTACTAATTTGCGTCCTTATTATGCATGTTATGCGCACCCTGACTTTGTATCACCCTACGGCAACATTGAAGTTGTCTTGACCTTATGTGATTCATCCGTTCCTTTAGCTCAGTGCACGGGACTCAAAGTGGGTGAGCTTTTTGGGTTTTGATACTAGGTTTGATGTTTCAGATGTATGTTTTAAGTCCAAAGATATTTTAGGTGAGGTGTATGATCTAGATAAGACTCCTTTGGAGGGATCACGTGATGTGTTTATGCATAAGGACTTTTCTAGCCTTGGTTGTAATAATGCTCTCCCAAATCCCCTTGATCATAGCTATGCTTTCCCTATGTGTTCGAAACCCTCTATTTCGCCCGAGTATTCTTTAGATGCACCCATTGATAATCCTATGATTTGTGATGCTAATAATGATTTGGGCTATGACCATAACGTGTTTAGTATGCTTGGTGGAAATGTTGATAATTTTCTTTCCATAGGATACTTTTGTGGTTATGATGCCTCGTTTGACCTATATTGCATGTTCCTAGTGGACAAACCTAGAAAAATCATGTGGAACACTTTCTTTGCTTTCTCTTTTGATTTTTCTGTTAGTTTTGCGTTGTTGAAGAGAGCACTAACATTCTTTGCTCTGATTATTTTCATGCTCTCTTACCGCCATGTTTGGAAACTCTATGCTGAGGAATTTCGCAAGCTTCTGTGTGCCTTGACGGTACCTGCTTTCAAGGGCTGAGTCTTGACATCAAGATGGCGTGGCTGATACTCCATGTGCTCCGGTTATTTTGAGGCCGCATAGCTTAGCTGCATTCAGCACCTAACCTGGTGAGATTGTTCTCTTTTGTCTTCCATTTCCGTTCTCTAAGTTTTTTTGCTTTAAATAGGAACGCTTCATGTAAGCATGGGGGAATGGTAGTTTCTATGTTTTCCATTTCAGTTATTAGTTTACATTCATGCTAGAGCATATAGTTTTAGGTTTCTTTTTGCTCGCATATTGCATTTAGTTGATTTTTAGATTTGCATTTTAGATTTGCATATAAAGATGGTGAGTAATTGTTTGAAATAACCTCAAATGATGTTTTTGTTAGGAAAAATAGCTTTCATGAGTTTAATTACCATTTGATGTTTAATCCCTTTTGGTGCTAAACTTTTTGAAGGTTTTTTCAATATTTCTTATTTTGAACCTTGACTTGGTTGAGAACTTTGTTACCCCTTAGAGTCGTTGGCACTAATGCTCATACATGGACTCATTTTATGAGCTTAATGAGACTTTGGTAGATATCCCGTGAGATTTTGAGCCTTATTTGGACTAATCATTATATTCAGTCTTATGTTTCTTTCATGTGTATGACTCTTCTGTGTTGTATCTCTAGAACTTGCCTAGATTCTTGTTCAAAACCACATTAGCATGTGCATATTTGGTGATATGATAGAGGCATTTCTTTGTTCAGCCATTTCAGCCACATAGCTAAATAGCATACCCTTGTGTTACATATTTTTTCCCTTTGCTAGTGCCTTTCAGCTGATATCTGTTTCTGTTATGATCCCTTCATATTGGCCCTTGGCCAAGCACATATTCCTACCTTTAAGCCAAGTCTATAGAGCATCACTTCATCTTTGTAGTGCCTCGTTTTGAGAATAATTGAGTTTTAAAGTGGATTTGGCATGTTGGTTTGTTGAGGGATTGATGATATGGAGCATTTGCTTTGGTTCCCGTTATTTGGGCTGAGCATATGTATTTGGTTGCGAGTTAGTAGTTAGTGATCCAATGCCTTTTAGTAATTGCAATTTTCATTGCATTTTGCAAAAAAGAAAAAAAAGAAAAAGAGGGGAAAAAGTAGAAGAAAAAAACAAGAGTAAAAAAATCATGTAAGGAAAAAAAAAGGAGAAAGGCAAAAGAAAAAGGCAAGAAAAAAAAAGCGTGAATAAGTGACTGGCATTGGATATGTAAATAGCTTGACTTTCTTTCTTTACCAACTCATTTCCTAAATGATTCATTAGGGCATGCTCATTGTATTTGGGGTTTTGAGAGTTGAAAAATTTCGCAGTTGCTTAGTGTTTTGTTGGTTGCTCACTAGTCACTTGGCGAAGTAGTTCCACATTACCCAAATTCATTTGTCCATTCTTTACCCTTAACCTTTTTTAGCACACATTGCAATCTAAATAAAGTCCTCTTGATTGTCTTTTTCACTTTGCATTTTTAGTGGTAGAGAATTTGAGAGCCTTATCAAACCTATGGCAGAGTGCACCTTGTGAATGAGTCTTGAATGAACCTATGCTATATTTCGAACACATGAGTGAGAGTAATTCACATTTCCCGAAAGTAAGGTTCTACCAGTCCATTTGGCTCTATTCAATTCCATGTGCTTGCATGACATGCTTTGTGATTCTTTGGGTGTGATCAAATTTGATATCGAGCTTGTGGTCTTGTACTTTTTCGAAAACCTTCTCCTCCTGTTTTTGAAATATTTTATGCACTACTTGGGGTTGCCATTGCTTGATATTCTTGCATATGACATGCTATGGCTTGCCTACTTAAAGGAGGTTATCAAGTTCTAAGTCTTAGATGCACCTCCCCTTATAGGTTTTATATAATGTTTGCTTGAGGAAAAGCAATAGTTTAAGCATGGGAGATTTTGATAAATGCTTAAAGTGTATACCATTTTAGGGTCATTTTTGCTGCATTTTTAGAGAAAATTATGTGCTTTATGTTATAATTTTTACTCTTTTTCTCATTTTATGCTTTGGCATGGTTCTTTTATGTGTTTTGAGGTTTTTGGACCATTTTAGCCCAGATTTGATCCTAAATGAATGTATTTGGACTCCCCACAGACACCCTTTAGTTGCTATGTCTGTGGAAGGAGGATAGAACAAAAGAATATCGAGCCAGAGCTGACCACGATCTGTCCGTGGTGAAGGCCACGGTTCATGGTGACCTCTTTCCCTCGAGGCTGATTATTTTCTCATGACTTTTCAACTTTCAAGCAGTTTTTAATGCCATTTATTTGCGTGACTCTTCGGCTACCAGTAGCTTTGCTATAAAAGGGGCCTCTCACCCTCATTTCAATACAACATCCCATTCCATTCCATTTCCTCTCTTCGAGTAGATTAGGATTTTAGATTAGAGAGAGTTGAGAGGAAGTAGAAGAAGAAGATTCACGAGGAAGCGGGATCGGGTTCTGCAATCGAAAGATTCACGCGCACATTTTGGCTTAGCAAACTCTTCTCCCTTCTCTTCTCTTTTCTCTTTTGATTTATCATTTTAGAGTAGTTAGATGTTTAATTCAATCATGTGTGAGTAGTTTAATTTTTATCTAGGGATTTAGTAGTATATGAAAGTATTGTTGGATTATGTTTTAATTTAAAGGATTGTACTCATCTTCATCATTGGTTTGATTTTGTTCTGTCAAGTGATTTTCATGTTGTGCGTAGATTTTTTGCCAATATTTGCTTGCCTACTTGAAACAATCAAGTGAAAAACTAAAAGATGGCATTTGATTATTGGACTGCTTGATTAGAGCTGACATAACTTCATCTCGAAAGAGAGATGTGCATGTTAGGAGGACATGAAAAGTAATCGAAGATAATTAACTTGGATTAAGGCGAATTAGTTTGAAAGAATGACATTTGCTTAGTTTAGGCAAATTTGGCTGATTCGAAAGAATAGGCCAAATTTTTAGATAGATTGTAATTCCTCAAGATTAACCGGTTAGATAAAAAGCACATGTTTGTCATTTTGATCCAATCACTTTTCATAACTGCATAAATTCCTAGGAAAGTTTCCTTAATTGATTTAAATTAGCGAATTAGAAGTTGTTAAATTGAAACCCCTTTCAATCACATGAATACACTTGCACAAATAGCACATCCCAATATTCCCATACAAACCAAACTACCCTATTCTTACCCCAGATAACTACCTTGGGTTATCCACCTATTATTCACGGGATATAATCCACTCAACTGCAGACAACCATCCTAGGTTGTTCACCTACAGTTGAGTGGATTATATCCGGTGAACTCAAATAACTCTTCAAGGTTACTCACCTCCAGTTCAATGATATAACGCACTTAACTACATATAAATATTCTTGGGCTATTCACCTATAGTTCATTGCAATGTGTCTAGTGAATTGCAGATAGTTATCCCAGGTTATTCACCTGTAGTTCATAAGAAATAAATCATTTAACTACCAAACAAATTACAACAGCACAAGAAACCAACACAAATTGCATACCACATTAACATGTCTAATAGCCCGATGCCTACTAAATCCACATCCACAAAATATGTTTCCCCAACCATACATTCTTACCATTCATAACATTTACCCAACACAACAAATATGGAACTAATTTTTCAACGCCATCACCCACCGCAACCCTATAATTCTAACATAAGCATTTTAAACTCTTATATTCTCATCAACACATGTCCTTGACATTAACATCCAAAATTCATCACAAAATTGAAAATTTATAAATTAACTTAGAGATTAAGGAACAACGTATCTCTAACATGTATAGCCTCCAACAGATGTGCCTTACTTCGCCACTGACCCACCTTGCCCTCGTATTCCACACAGAAAAAGTGTAGAACGTCGCTCATGTCACCTCCCTCCGCAGTCAACCCCACCACCTACCTAAACCAAACACCAAGCTTCGCTTTGTAAGCCCACTCGTTTCCCTTTGCCACGGTCTTTTTCATCACCTTCAAAGTCCAACAGTAACTCCTCCCCTTTTTCCCCAACTGCTTTTATCTCCTCACTTTCCTTTTTCACATTAACTATTCCCCTAAGCATGCTTATACAAATAACCTTCAAAATGGAAGCTAACCCTAACTCCTCTGCTGCACTGCCATGTCAAAAAAAATTAAGTCTGTCCCCCCCTCCCCACAAATTAACACCTAAAGGTCCTAAAAAACCATGTGGGCTGCTATAAATTAGCTCAACACTTTTTGGGCATTTTCCCAACTGGGTTTTGGTGGTGTTCTGTAAGTTAATGGATTAGAATTTATATCATAACAGTGATACAGAATCCATGCCTTCCCTACCTAGCACCATAGGGCTAGGTTTAGGGTATAACTTGTCTACTAGCATCAGTAAAATTCCTATAGTGATTAGTGTGCAACCCAAAGGTTAGATCTCCAATTGCAGACACAAAAATGATCCTGTTTTAGCAGCAATTCTTGCATGAAACCATCTTATCTTTACCTACTGTCAGACAAAGAGGCCATGTCAGCAATCATAATACAAAACCCACATTAGGCTTTGTGCGCGTAAGGCACACACATATGTAAACCCTATAATACACTCCCTGCCACTTCTCCAATAGTCAACATGTCGTAATTTACTTTGCAGCCTTTTCTTGTCCACATTATGACGTTTCTCTTGGATTCAATGATTGATTTGTTTGATCATCTACAATGTAGTTGTCTATAAAGCATTTGCCCTCCTCTCCTTCTTTCTTGTCATTGCGTCATCTACAAAGCATTTGTTATTCTCTCACCCTTCATTGTACATTTTCATAGGCATGAGTATGTACGCAAACCCAATTTCATATAAATCTAGAGATGATGTATTTTGGCACTTGTTCATTTTAGAAATGAAGGAATCCCAATTAAATGGTTACTCATTGAATTGTGTCAAATCTCATATATTAGATGTAAGTAATATAAGTGGAAGAAGTTTTTGAAAGTACAAATGGAGGGACCTATGACAACTGAAGGTAAAAATATATGAATGTATTTTTACCATTTAATATAAGATGACTTGTATGTTACTATGTGTACTACTTTATTCATGAAATCCCCAAAAATGGGCTTTATATTGTTCATAATGTTATTATTTATGGGCACATGATGATTGATTTTACTTCGCATGTATGACTATATACTTTAAGTTGGTGTTCTACATCAAATGTCACCATTACAACAATGTGAATATGACTAATGAGATTATCAATGAGTGACTAATAAAATAGATAATTAGGGTATTTGTTGGAGAGTTAATCCTCAAGTACCCCAACATACGTGACATTAATAATTCATGGCCTAAGTTTTTAGAGCCTATATTTTAATACCTCGACATTTGCTAACCGAATTTTTAGGTACCCCAATCCTTAAAAACTTACTTTCGAAAATTTTGAATTTGTGCATGTGTAATTTCTCTCATTAAGTACTACACAAGGTCCACTTTCATTTGGTAGGAAGATTAAGCTCCCATTAATAAGTTAAATAAAGCTTACACTCATCAAAAGATTGACTTTAACGTAACCAGCATGGTGAGAAGGTAATACCTGCACAACGTAAGATTGTACTAACAATCTCACTACTTGAGTTATCTATTAAATAACATATTACTGAACAACAGAAGCAATTATGCAAATAACTCTACTCAGATAATCTTCTAAAATTTTGGAATAAAGATAAGACATTTGCAAAAATTACTTTGTTGAATCTTAACACTATCATTCGAGTTAAACAAATGGGGTGTACACGCCAGAATATCCAAGAATTTGATGAACAAATTAAAGAACTTCTGGATAAAGAATTAATTAGAAATAGCAAAAGTCCTCACACCAGCCCCACTTTCATGGCAAGAAATATGCTAAAGAAAAAAGAGAAAAATCTAGAATGATAATCAATTACAAAAAGCTTAATGATAATACTATCATTGATGGTTATTATATTGCTAATAAAACAGTTCTTTTTAATACAATTCAAGGAGCCTCTTGGTTCTCAAAAATAGATTGCAAAAGCGGATATTGGTAGATAAAATTGAATGAAGAAAGCATTTCTTTAACTGGTTTTAGTGCTCCTCAAGGATATTATGAATGGATAGTAATGCAATTCGGCCTTAAAATGCACCTCTAATATTCCAAAGAAGAATGGATAACATCTTTAAATATCTTAATCACTGTTGCCTAATTTACATTGATGGTATCCTTGCCTTTTCTAAAACCATAGAATAGCACAAAGATGATGTCTTAGCTGTCATCCAAAGATACATTGATCATGGTATTATACTTGGTAATAACAAGTGTGTTTATGCAAAACAAGAGATTGAGTTTTTAGGTCTAGAGATAAAAGTCAGACAAACCATCCTACAAAAGCATATTCTAGAAAAAAATAGAAAATTTCCCTGAAAAAATTGAAGATAGGAAGCAACTAGAAAGATTTCCTAGATGCCTTATCTATGCTTTAGATTTCACTAAAGATCTAGCTAAATTAAGAAAATCATCGCAGTAGAAACTCAAAAAAGAAGTAAGTTGAACATAGACTAGTAGGTGATTTAAAGAATGTTCTAAACTTCAAAAAGATGTGTAAAAATCTTCCCATTCTTAATTTGCCTTATGAAAGAGATGATTTAATTCTTAAGACGAATGCCAGTAATGAACACTGGAGTGTAGTACTCAAAATCAAAGAAGGAGAAAAGCTCCGCAAATATTGCAGCGGTAGTTTTAATAAAGCAGAATGCACTATCCTACGATGGAAAAAAAAAAAAAAATCCTTGCAGTCATAAGGGAAATTGAAAATTTCTTAATCTTTTTATCCCCAAAACCTTTTCCTATTTGATCTGAGTGTGAAGAAATACTTGGTTTTATAAAAAAGAATTTATCAAATATACAAGCGCAAGGGTGATCCTTGCCTTGGCAATTATGGCGTAATCACTTTGCCTTCCCTATTGAATATATACAAGCTTTGAAGAACTTTCAGGCAGATAGTTTAACTCGAGAACTCACCCATGATGATCATCAGGGGTGAAGGCAACGTGGGCTCAGTGGGGTCACCCGAACCCCCTCTCCCAAAAAAAAAAAAGTATAAATTAGAGAATTAAAAAAATTCGAAATTGAGATATGTATTATGTTTGTGGAAGAGGAACATAAAAATTGGATAGCTTAGCGGTCTAGTGCTTGGCTTTGTGTGTTGGTGGTCACGAGTTCGAACCTTCGCCTTCTCATGTTTTTGTTTTTTTCAATTCTGACCCCCCTCTCTATATTTTCTGGCTTCACCACTGGTGATCATCAGAGCAGGATTCCCACCGAAAAAGGAGAAAATTCAAAATGAAATGTTATTACTATTAGAACGGGTTTGTTGCTCCTTCTAGTACAATTATGGATATTTTAGAATTCCATACAAAAAGTAGATCACGTTTTGGTATACTATCTGCTGCCTTCCTAATAGCCCAAGATTTGGCATTTTGGGGTTACAAATTAATTAGCTGAAGTGTCCTTATGATATTTAAGAAAAAAATAAGTTCTCATGTTCAAGAAAAATGCTTCAATGAGTTGTATGCAGCCTACATCGACTATTATTATAATTATTTCTGTAATATTTGGAAATCATGGTGTGCTACAATCTACTTTCCCGATAGGCCTGGTGTTAGTGGTGTTAGTTTTCCAACAAATTCAATCTCTCCAAATGACCCAGTAGTAAAAGCTTGGGAGTATGGAATGATAGTTTAATTTATGGAAATCCCAGACCCAAAGTTCTTAATTTTCTGAAGACCAACAAAGCTTAAACATTGCTTGTTCAAAAAGATCGACTGGATTCTTACATCTCTTCATCGTCGAATAAAAATTCAATACAATAGATGCCTATATATGGAGATACATTATGCTTTAATTGAGTATGAAAATGAAAAGGCTAAACCAGCCCATTATTTGGTTCAATTAGTTGATTTGAATAATCTTAGAGATCAATAATAATAATGGTTTTCGGAAGAAGAAGAGCTAGTTACTAATCATACTTTAGCAAGAGCTATCGATTTTTACAATATTTACCTTCAAATGTAGCCATTAACTGAGCAAGGAGTAATGCTAATGCACTGCGGAACTATTTTCGCCTATCATAATGAGTTCAATGAATGTATGAAGGTAGAGGGAGCTAATTCAGAAGATGCCTCTGATTATCTCTTTGATATTGGAGTTGAAAAATTCTTATCAGAAAAAGAAAAGAAATATCTTTATAAATTATTGGAAAAATGGGATCCAGAACATCTTCAACTTGATGTAGATTTTGATGATTATCTGGATAATGATAGACTGAAGGACATTATTAGGGATGAAGACATGCAATATCTCAATAATGATGACTAGTTTTGTTAGCATTAAAAGACTTTGAAAAGTAGTTGCTCTATTATTGTACTATTTTGACAAGTGTGAAGATTGTAAAATAAAGCAGCCTACTGTAGCCATGTGAATGTAACTATGGCCATGTGTAAAATCAGTGTGTACTGCAGCCGTTAGGGCATCTGATGTATTCCAACTCCTCTGTAAAAGGAGAGGTTGAGTGCTGACAAGGGACATGATCATTTGAGCATACTTGAGCAAAAGAGAAGTTAGGATTCTTCATTTTTCTGTGGGCAAGCATCTCTAATAATCTTAGTAGTTTACGTCCTCTTAAATATTTCCATTATAATATTTTCACTTTTAAGTTTTTGATAAAAGAAGTTTCCAAGTAGGAAACGTTATTCAATTGAACCTTATGTCTTAAATATTATAATTTCTTGATTAAAGTTCCACCATCCTTTGAAATATAAAGCACTTGATTAGTGACTATACATGGTCTGAGGTAGGAAACAAAACGGATCTTTTCTGTGTCTGATCTAAGCAAGGAGTGATTGAGATTAGAATCTCTGTAAATTGAAAGATAGAGAAATGTCAGGAGTCCAGTGGCGACTAAGTTCAGGTAATGATCAAAAACTCTCTAATTAAGCTTTAATTATTTTGCTAAGCATGGTGGGTCTATAACCGCAGAAAGTATAATTTTTATGATATAAGTAGTACATTGTGAAAACTAGTACCAATAGTTATTATAAGAAGTTTAATCGTTTAAAACAAGTATATTCCTTGAAAAAAAAACCATAAAAATACCTTATTTGCATATTTTATCCAACTCTAATGGTCTTTCTACAATTTCTAAAAGTTTTGGGCCAAAGTGAAAAAAGAAATACTATAGGAGATATTGAGAAACTAAAAAAGTCATTCGGAAGGTAGCAGAAAATCAAAACATGTCTCAAGGTACTAAAAAATTAAACAAAAAAGGTGAGGTTTGAAAAAATCAATGATACCTATGTTAAGGTAATAAAAGTCAATTATCTAGTTCTTGTTATATGGATGCATTCTTAAATGACCAACAAAAACAATTATAGAATGTCAAGAGGGGAACATCTTGGGGTGACCCTAAATATTTTTGAGATGACTTTTTATCCATTATGCAGTGATTTTTAACGGATTCCTATTTGGGGACTCATTACTATATTGGGTGATTATTGTTTATTATGGTACATGACTATATTCTTAAATAGCCAAAATAGATTACCATCACTATTGAATTACCTAAAACATCATGAATATGAGATTATTAATGGGTGAACAACTATGTAAATATTTTAGGATAACTCCAAAAAATTTTGGCTGACTTATTATGCATTAGTGGTTGACTTTTATTTATATTTCTCTCTGGGGGAGACTAAAAACTCGTAGACTGACTATTATACATTCTAAAGCTTGACTATATTCTAACATAGCTAAGAACAAAAAGATAGGTTATTAAGAATGAAGCAAGGCAATTATATTGTGAATGGTGACTAGTAAAGCAGTGGTAATCGGATGATATAATTCATTAATGGCACCGAAACAACTGTAACTACTAAACCTTCATGAATATCAATAATGTTATTGTCAATGGACAACAAAATGGTATGTCTAAAAATTCTTTTACCAAAGAATAATGTCTAATATGTTCACAGTTGTTAACCATGCATCATCTCATGAAAGACAAACCTAGAAGATTGCTTATATTCATTTTTAATATATAAAGCTTATCTTATCATGTATACGGATTTCATTAGGGCTTATTTGTGGGTGGCACTTTTTCGAATAAGAGTTATTGCGGGACGGATATCATTAGAACTTATTTTTTAAACTTTTTGAGACTACTAATAATGTATTTTAGAGTACATGTTCTTTTAATTTAGAAGTGGCCAATAGTTCATCTAGAAATGACTTTTATCATAGTCACTATTAAATGACCCACTAGTCACGCCAATCATTATTGAAAGTTAATCACAAAAATATTTGTCTCATGATATGTCTTATGTAAGACATTCTAAACACAAAACTTATTATGTGAGGACATGATTGATATGACTTTCTATTGCTTTGGATGCTCTCCAGCATCATGTTAAACATCTAAGTGAAGATTGTTAGCCGATTTATGTGATTCGATTGAGCTGAGCCATTCATTAGTCCCCCCAATAGGAATCCAATAGAACCCCAGGGTCGAGGATAATGACTTTCCCCTGATAAATAATAAGTCAACCCAAAATTTGTGTAATCCAAAAACTATCAATTAAAATTTTAAATCGTTTTGATGAGTTAAATATCAATTATGTCATCACATTTCACACATTCAAGTCAATCAAATGGTATAATGTGTCCCCCGTCTTCTAAGTCGGAATCTAATAAAGGTCACCCCTAATGCATAATGGGTCATCCCAAATTTATTTAAAGTCACCCAAAATTTTTTCCATATGGCCACATTATAATAGGGAAAATTAGCATGGGAAATGACTAATAAATATCATGCGAATTTAACAATTATAAAAAAGATGACTAATAATCTATTGAAGGATACCATATTATATGGATGACTAATAAATATCATATAAACCAAAATACCATAATGTTAGCTGCTGTAAAGTTAAGACAAAAATATCATAAAGAAATTAAATTATATAATGTTCTAGTAGTTAGTGAAACGATCAAGTGGTCATGACACAAAGAAAACCCCTAGCCTTGAAAAAAAATATAGCACTAAGTGCTTTTGTTCTTTGCATTTTTTCTTTCTTGTGCACAACACATTTCTGTTATTCTTGTTCTTTGTTGATCTTGCCGTGATCCACTTGATCAACCATCATAATTGGCGGTAGCTTTGCTGGTTGCGATGCTCGCACTCCGTATAGACATCGAGCTATTCCTTTGCTTTGCTGAACGACCTTTTTTCTGTATTTGCATTATTGGTTGCAATATTGACCACCTCGTGATCCACTAAATTTAATTAGTACATGACTTGACGAATTAATGACTAAAACAATTCTAACATATGATTATTTATAAAAGTAAATTATTTAAAAAATATGAATATTGAATTGCAAACTAACAACTAAATTTGCTTTAACATATGACTATTTCCAAAAACGAACTTCCCAAAAAGTGTGATTATTAAACTATAAATGAATAACACAATTTCTTTAAACCTATGACAGAATTCTGAAAATAGTGGGGTACACTAAAATGCTCATCACCAACAAGGGACAGCATGCTAGAAGGTATAACGATTTCACTCACAACGGATGACAACTATGGTTATATATTCTGAAATTCGAAGTATGATTACAATTGAAATGAACATGTTGATTTCTGATGTATAATTTGATGGCCCTAAGGATCAAGCTGATGAGATAACATCAAGGCAAAAATAGTCAGCCACTTGAACCAGAAAAAGGAACCTTAGAAATTTGATTTTTGTGACTTTTGAAGCAAAATAAGGAAAGATAACTTAAAATAGTATAAGAAAAGCAAACAAGGATATGAATTCAACTCACCAAATGAATCCACACTTGGAAAGAAGAGAGCTAGATGAGAACTAACACCAACTAGGATAAGAAACACCACCTTGTTAGATTTAATTCATTTGGAAGAGCTAGATCAAAACTTGGATACAGATACACCACCAAGCTTTAATCTAGGGCCCTTAATATTCCCCAAGGATATAAATACACCACCAAAGAGTTGATTAAGACTCACTTTAACACCACTCTTCTTGGCTAAGAGAAGAGATAAGCAAGTAGAGAATTTAAGGGGTGAAAGGAGCTATGCTCAGCTTCTAATCCAATACTGAATAATCTGATTTTTACAAGCTAAGCATGAGGGGCTTTTATATAAGCCTACTATTCTGCCCTCTCACACTCAATACAATAGCCATGGTTCACAATACACTTAACTAAAACAAGTAAAAATCGAACTCCAAAAACAACCTTTATCTGGCTAGGCGCAAGAAACGAATGACACATCTTATCTTACTAATCTAGATGCCTTAGGTATCAAACAATAATATAAAAAATCCTAATTAGATGTCAAGTGCCACAATTGAGTGTCCTTGCAAGTGGATGCCCCCTTGAGATACCAAAAATGAGTCCAAATCAGTAAATTGCCCCACTTGCTCTTTAACCGGGTAAAGAGAATTTCTGCCCCACTTTTGCTGGATAAAAGCTGAGCTTGTGCATAATCTAACCATGAATTTTTATGGCTACTTGATAATATTTTTAGTTTATTTTCAAGCCATAAAACTTATAAAATGAGTTGAGGACGTTTGAACCCAGAATGAGCTCCATTTCCAGAACTGGGCAAATCTGCACACTTGAATTTGGGGATTGATTTGAGTCACCCAACGACCTCCAAATTGCATAAAACTTACTTTATTAGAAAGGAAACTTCTCAAACATAATGATGAGCTGACTGAATCCCTTTTAAACCCAAAAGATATTAAGGAAATAAGGTGCACAATATCGGGCATGTGCACGGAGGAACTAAAAGTTTAGACCTTCAAACTTTTGTTATACCTTTGAGGGATTAATGATGTCCAATTTGAGTGATTCTTGATTTTTTGAGAAGAAGACATCTTGAGTTTTGTCTTGGGGTGAAGTTTCATCAACCCACAGCTTCCGTTCATCTTGCTATAAACCATTGACTTTAAGCGTGATGTGCCGCGGGGCTAACCTGCAAAACCTTGAACTTCTAAAAGCTGTAACTTTCTGCTTGCTTGCTCATAATGGATTATTAAAAAGCCACATTAAACTTTGGGATATCTGTTTTATCCTCTAACATCAATCAAATTGAAATACTTTATGAAAAGGTAGAGCCAGCTTCTTGAATTGACATGGCCTTTTTCTAGTGCCGAAACTGGTAGCATGGGAACAGTGGTCTTTTCCTTGCACCAAATCTTGACTTGGATTGAATTTAATTATGTAATCATAAAATAGACTTCCTAAGCTTTCATATGACTGCTCATATACCCAAAATGAAGCAACCCTAGCTAATGAAAATATTTGCACAAAATTGACCCGCAAGTTGGACTCACGGGCAGAACTGACAGTTCAGCTTCTACTCCTTATTTTGACAATTACAACTTCACTTATCCTGAAATAAATTATATGGCACAAAAACAGACTTCATTAGCTTTCTAAAAGCTAATTTTTAGCTTCCTAAATGCATTTGACATTGAGATCAACAGCTGCACAAAACCAAACAGAACTGGAACTAGCTTGGATTGATCTCAAGCTCAATTCTGATTTTTCCTTTGAAATGCTTGCTTCTCACGTTGAAACCTCTTTTTGAAAATAGCATTTTGAAGTTCAAGTAAAACTCTATAAAGTGCCTTTCACCATGAAACTCAAATAGTGGAGGGAAGAAAAGATGTTGCCAAGTATGATTTTGAAACGAAGTTACCTCAAAACGATTTGATGAACAAGGTTGTATGCAATGGCCTAGGAGATATCCATCAATTTTCCATCGGAATGAATTGATGATGATACCACCTTCCGTCGAAGCAAATCCATGGAAACAATTGGCAAAGTATGATCTAATTAATAAAACAATCAGAAAACAAACAACACGACAATTAAACCATTAATTGATGACTGAATTTATTTTAACCTATCATTATATTGTAGCACGTTTAGTACTACACCGCTTATGTTCTTCCATGTGGATCATGATTCAACGGCAACACAAACAACAAAAAACCCCTAACTCACCCAATCAAGTACTAATAATGATTACAAACAACAACAAAGCAAATCAAAACACAATTAAAGATTTCTTACCAATATGCAAGACACCACCCTTTTTAACACGAATAATTCGAAGCCAGAAAATTCTCATATCAAAAGTTACAACCTATTCTTTAATTCATAGCATACATAACTAACGATGTCTTAATTACTGCCTGCTTTGCAGGAACTAAATCGAAAAGTTTAAGAATAAGTGGGGTTTAATCAAGAGTTTTAGTAAGAATCTTGCCAAATGTTTTTTTTCTTAAAAAAATGGAGACCCAAGGAGAATGAAACCACTATCCTAAAAATAAGACTACGTACGCTACCTCACAATAACTTAGCGTGAGACAGTCTCATATAAGAATTTGCGTTGTTTTAATTCTCATATAAGAATTTGCGTTGTTTTAATTATGGAAACAAGCCCCTAATTTAAGAATCTTTTGTCAATTGCTAGTGGCTGCCTAATTAGCTCATCAACCATTAATTAGGATATATTAAGGGTTTCACAAATGCAAAAGTAATAGCATTAGTAACAATTTAGATTTCCTTATATTATGGGGGAAAACAATAGATAGAGTATGAATAGGTTTTAAAAGTAAACACCTAGTGAAAATGGAGCTTGCACAACAGAAGTAGCAATTAAACTATCAGTTGTGTAAAAATATAAGGAAAAAAGAAATAAACCCGGGATTGAAAAGGGCCATAAAACAAGCAAGGTCACAAATAGGATGAGTACCGTGCGACACTAAACCTCATGCACCAAACCACAAGCATGAAAGCATGGCGACATAAGCCATTAGCTACGTGCGTCATCTGTGACTATGAGGCATGACAACACTGAGATGCCATCCAATTAAGATGCTGAAGTCATGGATGAAGAAAATAAATGTAGACAAAAGTAGTTTTTGAGGAAACTCCAATCTGATGTTAAGAAGTTAAACCTTCAATTTGTACACAAGGATGTAAGAATTTACAACATGAGGCTGACGTCTTTCTGGCGTATTTGGAAATTCACTAATGCGTACAGCCAATTGAAGCAAAAGTGACGCTATAGGTGGGAAATCTAGCTTGAAAACCTATAGCTTTAAGCTTCTAGAATAGACTGTTTGCGGAGTCTAGCCCAAAATCCATTTGTCCAACTGCATGGAGTGTTTTTCTTTTTCTTTTCTAGGTCATGGACATCTGTCACTCCTTCCTGTGGCCACGTGGTGTTTGCTTCGATTGGTTCGATAGAATTAATTCAGCCCATATTTTGGTAAAAGTCACGCATGCCAATGCCATCATGTTCATGGTGCAAGCTAGCCGGTGGCACATTGAGTTAATGGGTTCTTATGCCTATATTCATTGCATAGCTAGGTGTTTATCATTTGATTGGGCATAACCTTTAACCCATTTGATCATATTCACACTTGCCAATTGCTAAGATGATGCATTGCTCAGCCTACACTGAAATGCTTAACGCGCCCCCCAACATTTTAGCCTTGCTCTTTCTTTCGTTTTGCCGCTTTGACATGTGTTGTTGTAATAGCCATGGATTTTTGGGCTCAAGCTTACTAATTAAATTAACTAAGTGTACGGGTATGTGAATTAGCTTTTGAAGCTTTCCTGATTTATTAGGTGATTCCGTGAAATTAGTGCAATTAATTAGAATACCGAGACTGGTTGCGAGAGATTAACGCAGTTGATTGTGCGGTTCGACATCGGAATCAATTGGGTGTGGTATTATTAGACCCAAAATAATTTTCGATTTAATTATTAGAAAAGAAAATAAAAACAAAAAGGGGGCAAAACCCATTTTTTGGGGGAAGTACCTGCTTCTTACTTCTGCTCCACACCAGCTGGAAGAAGGGGGGAGAGAGAGAAGGATGTGGTGCGGCAGCCGAACACCGATGGCTGGCGGTGCCGGTCATAGCCTACCATCCCTATTTCACTGAGCAACCACCATGATAGGAGGAGCGAAAACGAAGCAACTGGGAGCCGAAGGAGAAGGAGGTTCGAGCTAGCCCTAATTCATTTAGTTTGCTTAAAATTGGGTCCATTAGTTTGGAATCGAGGTGGATAATCTTGTATTCCTTAATTTAGGTATTAACTTTGAAACCTTTGGTGATGAAAAATTTTAGTGAAAGTAGAGATAGGCATGGGGCGGGATGAGCCGTGTCATTTTCAAAAATCATGCCCAAACACATACCCAGACTCATTGGGTTTTACATGGTTATACCCAAACCCACACCCATCGTGTTTTTTGGGCTTACAGATTTTATTCCGATATATATACAGTATACAAAGTGCCACCTATATTTGCAGACACTATATTTGATTAACAATTTCGAGCAACACTATTAAAATTCATGTCTAGATAAACTCAAAGAAGTTAAAATTGTAAATAATCTTAATTTTTTATTTCTACATAAATAATAATATACAATTGAAGTTTCATTCATAACATTTGTTTTTGAATTTTATCGTATTTTTGGTTGCCTTTTACTAGTAAATCGGCTACACAATTGGGTATGATTTTAGGAATCCATACCTACTCATAGCCATTAAAATAAAAAGTTGTTAGGTTTCTCACAAGTCGGCTTTTGTCATTCCTAATGCATTATTAGCTCTTTCTGAGATTGAAAATGTTTTTATCTTAATATTTGAAAGTGTTTATCTCAGATTATAACATTTCTAAATGATGTCGTGCTTGGTTTTTTTGGGAAAAGTACCTTTTGTGAGAATTTTTGCGTCAAATGGTACTAGCATTTCTTTTAGGCGGTACTTATTGATCTATGGTTCATTTTAGTGAACATGATCTTTTCTTCTGTGTTTGAACGTGAATTTTAGTCCGGAAGATTTGGCCTAGGAGGATAGTGCTATTGTAAAGAACTCGACGTAGAGGGTAGACCTGAGACTCAATTTCGAAGTAGACCTTAGATTCCTGAATGGAGCAGGAATCCTACCAATTACTATCTTGATGAGGATAGGAGTCCATTCATTTTGGGAGGCCTTAGGGATGCAAATATTTGAGAGTTACATTACTAACTTAATGAGAGCTCTAACATGTGAATTCAATGCCCTAAAAGTGATTTTATTATTGGTTATGAGCTGAAAACTTCTCATTTATGAAATATGCGAGTGAAAAGATTTGGGAAATACATACGCTATTTGAAAAGGACTCTTATTAGATTACAAACGAGTTTCTTTAGAGAGAAATCAATTTATAACTTGGATTAAGTGAAGCTTCTTGATTTTTATGTGTTATGTTCCCCTTCTTAATAAAGAACTCATGTTGGTAGCTTTCAAACCAATTATTTCTTGTTAAACAATCAACAAGGAGTAGGATAGTGAGCCATTCTTGATGTTTAGAACAACGTAAATTATAGGTTGGCATTGGAGTCTTGTGTACTTAATGTGTTGACATTAAATACGATTTTTGTGTGTTTGCTACTTATGGTATTACATGCAACTGTTTTGCTTTTGAGACTGTAGAATGTCCAATGCGTGTTTGGTATCTCACCCCCTTTCTATTTCCCTTTCCCTCCAGGTTTTTAAAAAGACAAGTAGAAGTCCTCGTTTTACATAAATCGGGTCAAAATCTCCCTTTTAGTTTAAAAAAAGGATCATGCGTATGTCTACTTGGATTTATGAGTTTAATGATGTAATCTTGTGTATTCATAGGTTCTTAAGTATATGTAAGTCGCTCATATATTGCATATTGACTAGCAGTCACTCTGAGTGGCTGTGTGGGCCAGCCAACTGGATAGTCAGTTGTTTTATAGGAGAGAGTTAAGTTTGTTTTCGGGATGTAACACTCGATGCCCCAAATGTGTGATTCGTGGAGCTATACCTTTTATTTCTTTAGTTTATGTAATTTCTTAGTTTGTATACTTTGAGTGTGTAACCCGTAGAATTGTGGTCTTCAACACGTAGCCATCAAGCTTGTGGGATATATCCTTTACGTTTTTATTATTACAGATACCTAATATAGGGCTATAAGCCTATGTTATGATCATTTTTGGGAAAAACTCTATCTGTTTTATTCTAAAATTTTAGAATCCACTAATACTACTAGCCCTAGGGATAAGGATATTACATATGGTATCAGAGTAGGGCCTTGCGACCACAGGTCAAAACCTAAGTCATGCATTTTACATAGCCATCTAGGTATTTCTTGAGTGACACTATGGCATATGGTGTACATTTAGATGTAAATATACTTCTGATGTGCTAGTTGATATGGTTGATTAATTGTTGTGTGAATAAAATAAACTAATTGGTTGCAAAGCCGAACTAGGAGCTAGAGTATGAGTTAGACAACTTGTGCTATCATGAGCTAGCCAAGAGTTAACGCCATTTATAATGGGTTTTGGTACACATGCTTTGTTAAGATAGCTCAAGGTTGATTTGGTTTGAACTCGAAAGGGTGGAGAATGGTTAACTTCTAGCGTATTCTTCGCCCTTATATACAATTTGCTCCTCGAACCCTATAATAGAGTGAGTAAATTTACTAGAAAGTTGGTAGAGAAAAGGATGGAAGTTGTTAAACTATTTTTCGTCCTCGAAACCTAAAGGTTTTGGAGAGTTAAAGTCTTTTCTTATCATTCACTTAGGTTATGCTTTCACATCTGCTAACTTGCATCTATTCTATGATGGCGCATAGGTTTACACACATGAGTATGTGTTCCTATGGGTGAATAGAAGCTATTTGTGCATGTGTGCATGCTTAGATGTGTCGTAGTTGGATTTGTTAATGATGGAGTACTAGGGGAATGATTAGAGATCATTTGTTACGCTTGACAATCCTACTAGATGATACCTTTCTTCTGTGAATTTTGAATTGTCCAAGAAAATTAAGTGAGATTTTCATTTACATGCATATGAATTTGGCCTAAAGTGGTCAAGTCCTATCGACCAATGCATGAGTGTTATTCCTGTTGTCTCGTATTTTGGTCATTGTTGCATGTACAATGTTCCTATTATTCTATATAAGGTCAATGTTGTTTATACGATGTATTTTGTGCTATCTGTCATGCAACTTCTATTGCTACCAAGTGCCCGATATGCTATGCTATCAGCTACCTGGCATAAAGGATGCCATTCTTATTGTAGGGGTGATCGCTTGAACACTCTGGCTTGATTAAACCCTAAAACACCTAGAAGTAAAAGGAAGAAAGTATTTGATAGACTTTGCAATTGTTACACCATGTATGTCACTTACTAGGGAGAACGGCCCATACATTACCAATGCTTTATTAAGTATTAATGCATAGTTCGGAAGCTAAAACTACCTAAAAGTGAACTTTTCTTCCGTACTAGGGGCCCTTGAAGTCCCCACGATGCCTGAAGGAATGGATATGTCGTACAGACCATCTAAACATATCTATAAGACCATTATTACAGTTGTCTTGATGCGATTGCTATTAAGTTTTAGCATCATTAGCCAAGCAAGCGTTGACTCAGGTGCCCTACTAGCATTGTCCAAATCATGCCCTTTTGGTCTCATAACAGTCTCGCATAGTGACACAAGTTGCAAGACACGCCGTTAGCATATAAAGTTGTTAGTGGTGGCTAACTTTTATCATTTTTGGAAAAAACCATCAAGGCTTAGCTTCTAACCATATATTATAAACTAAGGTTGGCATTTGCATATATCTGCCTAGGCCTACGTACCTCATTGTGTGACAATACCATGTGTCTTTATGCTCTAGAATGTAATGAGGCATTATGTAATACAATGCTCACAGGTGCTTGTATAGTTACTTAGATTCATTGTGAGATGGTTGTTGATGCGTTTTGTGAATGATTTACTAAGTAAATGACTTCTTGGTGTTGCTTGGCTTGCATTGGTTAGGCATGTGGGTAAGTTGGGCGAATGATTTAACTTATGTGGTTCTTTGCATGGTATGATCGTCGAGTTCATTATTTGCACTCCATGAATTCTATTATCTCATTGTATAGTTTGAGTGGCATATCTTTAATTGCATGATGTAATGAATGTATGAGGCTGCATTCGTGCATAAGATAACCATTAAAATGGCTAATATGAGTGTCATAGCATCACATGACTGAATGTGCAGCACACTACGTGATAAGACTCATGGGGAAATTTTGACGTTGTGTTTTTGACAGTTGATATGCCTATTGCCATTGGCATTATGGACTTGTCCCATTTACATGTTGTTATGCTGCTATTCTATGTATTGGTATTTGATGATGTTAAAGACCTGGACCTGCATGAATACGTGATTGTCTATGTACTTCGTGTGACACGATAATGTGTTAAGTGTGCTTATAGTCACATGGGAGTCTTTACTGTATCACTTGATCATCGAATTGTGAGACATGATTGTTAATGTGATTGATTGAAGCCCATAACCTGGTGTGGACTGCTTCTGTAGCACTATATAATTGTGATATTCTAATATTGGTGCAAAGGGCCTAAACTTGTGTTTCTGAGCATGTCATCTTATTTATATGATTTCAAGATTTAGTGATAACCAATTTTGACTTCCCATCAGTTAAACTATTGTGATTGCCATGTTTGCTTGTGTCCTTTTAGCTGTATTATAGCTGGAGACCTTCTATTTTGCTAATAGAAGGCATCAGCGCAGGAGCTCTAAGTAACTACTTTACCTCCTATCATACTACTTATTTGTCTCTCACACCTTATGTAATAGCCCAATCCTAAATCATGTTTATTTATTTGATTAATCCATGTTACAAATTTTTCACATTTATTTATCTCATTTAATCATCCTGATTGAGAGAATTCAATTCGGGCTCCACTTTGCAATTCGAGTTTCATTAACGTAACAATTTTGGATCAATCGATATTAGGGCCTGGTAAATATGATTAGATGATAAATTACTTTTTATAATGTTACAAAAATTTAATTTTTAACCTTGCAAAAATATGGGTCCAAATTCATTAAGTTTAGCCCAATTCATTTCGGCCGGAATTGTGGCCCGATTCGTTTTGGGCTCAAATTGTGGTCCGAAAATTTTGATGCACTTAAATTAAGTTGATTACCATCATTTGTGCCTAATTTCAATTAGCAAAAAGATATTTTGGAGGCTTGAATATCAACCAAGGATCCAAGATAAAATCAAACTCACTTTCCACCAAGTAAAAATCCTAGTCTTCTTCTTCCTCTCCCCTCCACACCCCCACAGCAGTGTCCTCGCTAAAGCTGCTGCTGTTTTAGCCCTGTTGTTGCCACTCCAACCACCAGTCGGCCACCCTTGCTGCCACCAGCCACCACCCACACCTCTTCCAACATCAAACACCACCTCCCACTACCTCTTCCTCTCTAAATCCAAGCACAAAGTGAGGTAAAATCCTAATTTGATCTTGTTGTATTTTTGGTTTTTATGATTGTTCTAGTTAAGATTTATGCTCTTGCAATCAAAATAAATATTATTATGCAAATTTTATTTTTTTGGAGGATGTTGGATATGGTGGAGTTGAGTTTGAGCTTGATCAAGCATATACGAATCAAGAGAGCTCGGATTTGTGTTTATTTGTTTAATTGTTGTGATCTAATATGGAAAACAAGTTTAAAGATGGTTGGTGATCTTATTTTACTCATTTAGGGTGACTTGAATGGAAATGTATAAGTGGCATAATCTAGAGTTTTATGGCTATGCATGATTTAGTTAATCTTTGGCATCAAGTGAGTTTATTTGAGTTCATTGAGAGGAAATTTGGGGTTTGGAAGTATTATAGACTTGATTAATGATATTATTGAGTTTTTATCAAAATGGAATGGATTTAGAAATTCCGCGAAATAATTAAAGGAGGTTGCTTTATTTGTTTATGCAAATAGGAGAGGTTATGGAAGCATTCTAAGTGTTTTTGTGGAAAGAATGATTGTAAAACATGTAAAGATGATCATGTAGTGATTTTAAGTAATATGGCTTTGGAAGGTAATGAGAAGGAGCAAGGCTTTGTTAAATGGTTTTAAAGGGTGATTTTAGAGGCAGATGTAGGCACTAAAAATTTATTCATGTCGCACTAAATAAAATTAAATTAATTAACTAGGCCAACCTCTTTAATTAGTTTAATCAAGCCTAAAAGATTCTCAAGTTGAGGCCCAAAAGACTCTCAAGTCGAACCCAACAGGATTTTCAAGTTGAAGCCCAAAAGACTTTCAAATCAAAGCCTAAAAGACTCTCAAGTCGAAGCCCAATACAAAGCCCAAATGAGATCTGGTCAAAGCTCGAGGTAACTCCCAAGTCAATACCCGGCCCAAACCTGGAGGACTCCCAAGTTAAAGTTAAAGTCAAAGCAAATGACTCTTAGATGAAAGCAATCTAGGATGGGGCCTGATTGAAGGCCCAAAACCTAGGTCAAGGCCCATCTTGGCTTTCAAGGGGGAGGGAAGGCTTACCTATAAATAGGACCCTACTTCCTTGATTTAAAGGTTGGAAAATCCATCCAAGAGGAGGTAGAATCAGAGGATCATATACATTGTATTCATAGAGATAGTACCCATACATTCAAATCAATATAAAAATTTAATCTTGTATCCGAGTTCATGTCTAATTCATTTCAGACTTGAAATTTGTGTTTACAAATTTGGCACGCTCGATGGGACTTCTCTCCCTCTCATCTCTTTCTCCTAAAGATCAAGACTTTCAAGTCTTAAAAGCTTCATCTTTAAAGGACACATGGCCATGAAGAACGTTACCATGCAAGCTTCAAAGAAGAAGAGCACAAGATCTCTCTCGCGTAGACCCTGTGAAGCGCGTGTCATTTCTAGCAGGTGCGCTCAAACAATGGAGACCAGGAGCATGCGAAAGCTGCTGCACCAATCACCGCTAGGCAAATAGTGTCGCCCCCATCTAAACTCCAAGGCTTGAAGACGCGGAAAAAGGCGCCCTCTAGGATGGATGGAATTCAAAACCTCCAGCTTCAATATCCAATCTGCGAGGTTGAAGACTATTACGGTAGTAACTCTTCTTCGCCCACACCAAAGGGGGCGCGCATGTCAAAAACTGAAGTTGAGTTCTCCAAAACTGTTGTCATGCCAGCCATGATGACAGGCACAACCACTCTAGAAGAAGAGATGGCTAACATGAAGGAAGTCCTAGAAAAACTCACCAAGGAAAATGAAAAAAAGGAAGCGCGCATCAAGCTTCAAGAAGGAAAGATTACTCAGCTGATCAGGAAGTTAAAAAAACGACCAACTCAATCTTCCACAAAGGACTCAGAAAGTGAGGACTCAGAAAAAAGTGTCCATCCACACTGAGGCTTCTGACTACAAAAAGCAAGCAATGAAAGACATTACGCCTAAAAATGTCAAGTCCTCTGGATTAATAACTAATGAGCAAATCCAAGACTTGATAGTAAATACAGTTAAGGCGCAGCTAGGCGAGCTTCGCGTAGAACTCACCTATACACCGAGCCTTACATCAAGAGGGCTAATGCTGTCCGCATGCCAAACGGTTACCAGCCCCCTAAATTCTAACAGTTTAATGGGAAAGGTAACCCAAAACAGTATGTTGCACACTTTATTAAGACATGCAACAATGCTGGAACTAACGGCGACCTCATGGTGAAGCAGTTCGTCAGGACATTCATAGGTATTGTCTTTGACTGGTATATCGGCCTAGAGCCTGAGTCCATCGACAACTAGGAACAAATGGAGCATGAGTTCCTCAATAGGTTCTACAGCACTTAGTGCACTGAGCATGACCGAGCTGACAAACACAAAACAATGGAAAGGCGAGCCAGATATTGACTATATCAACCGCTACCATGCACTTAAGCTTGAATGCAAAGATCGGTTATCTGAAGCTTCTGCCATTAAAATATGCACCCAAGGCATGCATTGGGACTTACGATATGCCCTATAAATGAGTAAACCTAGGACTTTCTAAGAATTGGCAACCGAATCACATGACATGGAGGTGACGATAGCTAGCAGCCGTGGTAACCCCTTCTATTCTACTGAATCAAACAAGGATAAAGACGAGTTCAAGGAGAACATTAAATTCTCTAAGAAAATGAACAAAGAAGCAATGTCCACCTTCACAAGTTAGCCAATATGGATTACGGGAAAGCCTAAATTAGGCTCTGAGAAGAGACCCTTATTTAGGGATGCGAAAAAGAAGCATCCTACACTAAAGAAGCTGCAGGAAAGGAAGTTCTCATTTCCTGACTCGGACCCTTCTGGGATGCTTGATGACTTGCTCGAGAAAGGTGTCATTGGATTGCCTGAGCCAAAGCGCCCAAAGAAAGCTGGGAGGACCGCCAACCTCAAATACTGTCAATGCCATAGAATCGTTACTCACCCTCTTAAAAAGGGCATTACACTCAAGGAGTACATCATACGACTGGCTAGGGAAGGAACAATCATTCTAGATTTGGATGAAGTAGCAGATACTAGCCATATCACACTGCAAGATGCTGATGAATCAGATTCTGAAGTGAATCTCACTAAGGCGCCAAAGACCTTAGGAGAATGCTTTCTAAAAAGTGTCCCTTCCAAAAGAGATTGCCATGAAAGGCTAGCAGAGGCTCTTTGGGCCTATCAAACCATATGCAAGACACCAACATCCCTACGCATGATAAACCTCTATTTTTACCATTTTGACCCTTTAATTTCACTGACTTTTTCCGGACATGCCTTGAGATTTGCATAATACTTGGTAAGAATTGCTCGTTTTTGCCCCCGATTATCTCATCTTGACTAATTCTTCTTGTGGTAGGTTTGTTGCACTCAAATTGAAGAATTTCAGCACTTATCAGACTAAAAGTAGGCAAGGAGCAGTGCTATAGGGAGGAATGAGGTTTGTGGATCAACTTAGAAGGGTCAAAGATTTGAAGAACCAAGGAGAAGGCTCTTGCATGGGCAGCCGTGCACGTAAGCATGACCGTGCAAGATGGATTTGAAGCCCAAAAAGTGCACAACTGGGTGTGCAGGTTTAGCACGATTTAGCACGACCATGCCTTGGAGGCAGAAACATTCCTGCAGTAACGCACGGCCAGCCGTGCGTTTTTGCACGACCGTGCATCCCCCATTCTTCCGCATTGTAATTATTTTCTTCGGGGGCTGTTTGGGGGGTATCTTGAGTTTTATTCTAGAGAGCTCTCCCTCCTAGGTGATTTTTAGATCTTCTTTGAGGATTCCTACATTTGAATCTAGATCTAGTTGTTGTTTTGAATTTGATTTTTGAGATTGTGCCAAGACGCTTGAAATTCAATTGAAGTTCGTTTCTATTCATCTTCCTTTGCGATTTCCGTCAAGGTTCGTACCCTAAATATATTCTTCAATTCTTCACTTAGATTTGTAGTTGTTTCGATGTTTAGAGGCTAAATTCCTTATCTTAGATTAGGATTAGCCCCTATTATGTGAATTAGGATTATGTTCTAGGTTTTATGAATTCGAATCCATGGTTGTTATTGAATTTTCACTTTGTGTGCCAAGTGTTTGATGCATTGCCTGAGAGGGATCTATCCATGTTCTTAATTAGGGTTTAGGAGGCCAATGAAAGTTCAATCCTTAACTTAGAGCGACTTAGTGAGTGATTGATGCTTTAACATGAAAATAGTTAGGGTTTCAATATAGGATTAAAGATTACTCGAATCTGTGACTTTGTTAACCCTAGTTTCATGAAAATAGATAACTAGGATTATTTAGTCAGTCTAATGACCTTTGAAAATAGGCGTAGATGGACCTAAATTTGTAATTAATCCAATTCAATCAACCATGTGGGCGTATTTGCATAATCTAGACAACAACCCAAGAAGCATAATAGTGTGGTGAACCCCAATCTAAGAGCTTCGTTATTATTGATTTACATATTCAACAACTCTTTTTTTGATCTTGCTTGAATTAAGTGTTACAGTCAATCTAGTGATTAAAACCAAGCTCCCTGTGAAGTACGACCCGTACTTACTATTGCTAACTACAATTGGCACCGTGCACTTGCAGTATTTTTAACTCAACAACGCACTACTGTATGGAGTAGAAGTCGTCCTACCACTGGAAATTCAAATCCCGTCATTGCGCGTTGCTATATAAGAGGGTTTGAGCCAAGATGAAAACCACCAACTTCGCTTGGTAGAATTGGAATCCCTCGATAAGAAAAGTCTCTAAGCCTAGTAGAAATTAAAATGCTATCAGGCTCGCCTAGCTTGAGCATTCAACAAAAAAGTGCAACTCCATTCGTTCTACGGATCAGGTGCTTGCATTGAAGAGGCCAATCATTATGACCCGTAAGACAGGAAGCAAATTCGCTCCGAAAAGGGAAGGACCTTATGTTGTTCAAGACGTATACTCAAATGGTGCTTACAAGATAGTAGATGAACAAGAGGTTCAGGTCGGACCAATGAATGGCAAGTTCTTGAAGTGCTACTTCCCTTAAGGAAATGCTTAGACTAGCTCCTGGGCAAGAGCCTAAACTGTTCACCACAAATTAAAAAAAAAAAGAAAATGCTAGCTCCTGAACAAGAGCTTAAACTGTTCACATGTTCCCAAAAAAAAAAGAAGAAGACTCTCGAACAAGAGACTAAACTATTCACACACACCAAGAAAATGCTTGCTCCTGAATAAGAGCCTAAACTATTCACTCAAATAAAAATCTTTGTACTACTCCTAACCTGCAGGAGTGTAAACTGTGAACGGCAAAACAAATGAAAAAAGGATGCTTAGTTGAACTACGTGATGACTTGATCTTATTAGGAATTACAAGTGCCTATAAGTACGTAGGCAGCTTGGTCAACAAATCACTAAGCTTAGTTAAGCACATCACACAAAAAAGGGGGGCCATGAAAGAAAAGAAATCGAAGACATCACCTTTCTGCCGCCAAGCTGCTCCTTACGACTCACGCCACTTTCAGGCATGTAGGTTTCCGTTCTAGGCACAAAGGCCTAGTGGCAAACCATTTCGCAAGTGGTTCTTCAAGTCTTTATAACACTTTCAGGTGTGTAGGTTTCCGTTCTAGGCACCAAATGCCTAGCGGTAAACCATTTCGCAAGTGGTTCTTCAAGTCTTCATACCACTTTCAGGCGTGTAGGTTTCGCAAGTAGTTCTTCAAGTCTTCATACCACTTTCAGGCATGTAGGTTTCTGTTCTAGGCACCAAAGCCCAGCAGTGAACCATTTTGCAAGTGGTTCTTCAAGTCTTCATACCACTTCCACGCGTGTGGGTTTTCGTTCTAGGCACCAACAGACCTAGCAGCAAACCATTTTGCAAGTGGTTCTTCCAGTGCTCATACCAATTTTGGGCATGTGGGTTTTCATTCTAGGCCTCAAAAGGCTTAGTGGCAAACCATTTCGTAAGTGGTTCTTCAAATAGTTTCTCAAACTACACAAGCAGCAATACAAACGCAACAAAAAAAACAGAAGGGTCTTCGCATACAGAAAAAAAATAGCACAAGTGAAAAAAATGCAATTTTTCAACAAGTAAGCATAACGTTGCGCCGAAAAAAATGCGGCGTTTCAGCAAATAGTCATAAAGTTGCAACGACAAAAAATGGAATGATAGATGAGCATAGTGTCGCGATGCCATAAGCAAGCATTTTAATATTTCAACATGTGCTGTCAATAAGAGCATCAACAAAGCATGAAACGATCTTTCAATATGATAAAGTTACCTCTTGTGGATTTATTTTGTAAAAGTCATGACCTTTACTGCTCTTAATTATTAAAAAAAAATCGCTAGCCTCCCAAAGCACAACATTGCAAGTTCTAAAGGGCAAGCAAGAAGCATTTTCAAATCATGAAAGGCCAAGCTTCAATCCTTTTTTCTCACCTCGAGTGGCCATGGCGATGAGCAATGGCTTGCGATCCTGTGCCTCCAAGTTTATGAATTTGTCCAGGTCATTTTTATTCAAACTAGTCTTTGACTAACCTATATTAAAAAGCTCATGATGTTCATGCCAGCTTCAACTTTCTTACATCAATGTTTTCATCCAACTGTTGTGGATATACACATCCGATCAGGGTGTTCCAAACAAACAAATTGAAATAATGAACATGGCAACAAAATCGAAAGTAATAGCCCAGATCATTGAAGGATGTGAATTAAATAAGCCTACCATTGGTAAGGGTGAGCATAGAATGGAGGTGAACCAGAAGGATGCACTAAAATGGTGTGTTGCCACAGGAGTCGACACCTTTTCCATGACCAGACAAGAAGAGTACCCATAATCAAAATTAGGCGAAATGCACTGATGCTCTCTAAATCAATCATCGAACACTTGGAGTGCATTCTCAAGATCCAGCAATTTAAGAGCCACAAACTTCTATTCGTTGCTCTGGAAGTAAACCAAATTCTTCCGTATCTCCTGGTAAACGAAGAAGAGCCCTTCAGGGACTCCTTTGGGCTTGGAAAGCTTAGTGATGGCGTCAAGTTCCTTCGCTCTTCTCTCTGTGCATCGCATATGAGCATCCTTGATGCCTTCGCTTGCTCGATGCCCGGTTGTGGCGAAATGTGCGTTCTCATGACTGCCTTCGGTGACCTCTACTCCGACCACCAACGGCTTCCACGGCATCATTTTCTCTCGCTCCATATCTACCTATTTACAAGGTTTTGTCTTGCTTTAATTCAAGTTACCTGGCTAGCAAGCTGGGCAGCACAAAGATCGAACTTTTAGGGGTTCTTTCATTAAGAGAAACCACCAGCAGCAACAAAAATAAGACCTGGAGGTTCTAGGCGCAAGGCATCGATTTTCATGAAAGAGGCAACCCAGAAACTGTAATTAAAGGGTACCTATTTGCCACCCCTACGAAGCTGAGACAGCGAAAGCGCAAAAAGAAGGGCTTGGCAGGATGGCCATGTAAGGAGCATGCTTCGTTTAAATGAAGCAAAAGAAAAAAAGTTGGGCTCTGGCAAAAACAGGACCAAAAGCGGCCGACCCAGCCTACAAGGAAAGGAAGAAGGGAAGTCGGACGATCGCGTGCATCGCGCATGTATTTTAAATGAGGCAAGGTTAGGCCGGGCTGAGAAGATAAAACGCTGGCCTAGCCCATAAGTGAAAAAAACAAAATGAAGACATGATGGGCCTGGCCCATAAAAGAAGGAGGCAAGAAGGTAGCAGCACATGAGTTGCATGCTTTATTTAAATGAAACAAAACTGGGCCAGGCTTCAGGTTGGATGAATTCTAGGACAGCCCACGCACCAAAAAAAATAAAGAAGAAAAAAAGGGCAGTAGAAGAAACAAGCCCAGCCCACATGAAGAAGAAGGAAAAAAGTAGGGATGGGCACGTGCGCCTCACGTGTGACTTAAGTGAAACCAAACCGGGCCTCAGGCTCCAAGAAGTTCAGCTCAGTCCAAGAAGAAGAGAGAAATGAAGAACATGCTGGCCTGTGCAGGAAGAAAGAAATCAGGCCCAACCCATCCGTAAAACACCTACCCCAGTTCAGTTAAAAAAAAGCTGCTGGAAAACAGAAAAGAATGGGAAGGGAAAGAAAACGGGTCAAGGCCTAGATGCTAGTCTGACTCCTTTGGGCTGCCAAGGCTCTCAACTTAGGCTAGCCTGCAAAAATGAGAAGGAAGGCTGGACCCCACGATCCAATCCACATTCCCCAATTCTTTGACAAAAGCAATTATCATATGTTCAAGCTTTGAAAAAAATTCAAGACGCCGGTCACGCTCAAATGACAAGTCTCGTGCATGACCTTGTCTCGAAGGGGCAATTTGTAGGCACTAAAAATTTGTTCGTGCCATAGTAAATAAAATTAAATTAATTAACTTGGCCAACCCTTTTAATTAATTTAATTAGGCCCAAAAGACTCTCAAGTTCAGGCCCAAAAGACTCTCAAGTCGAAGCCAAAAGGACTTTCACGTTGAAGCCCAAAAGACTTTTAAGTCGAAGCCTAAAGGACTCTCAAGTTGAAGCCCCATACGAAGCCCAAATGACATCTAGTGAAAGCTCGAGGCAATTCTCAAGTCAATAACTGGACCAAGCCCGAAAAACTCCTAAGTCAAAGTCAAAAGTCAAAGCAAATTACTCATAGGTCAAAGTAATCCAGGATGAGGCCTGATTGAAGGCCTAAAACCTAGGTCAAGGCCCATCTTGACGTTCAAGGGGAAGGGGAGGCTTTCTTACAAATAGGACCCTACCCCTCTTGATTGAAGGGCTGAAAAATCCATTTAAGAGGAGATAGAATCAGAGGATCATATACATTGCATTCATATAGATTGTACCCATACATTCAAATCAATATAAAAATTCGATCTTGTATCCAAGTTCCTATCTAATTTATTTTAGACTTGAAATTTTTGTTTACAGTAGATAATGTGAAGAAAAGGTTGAAAGCAAGAACATTAGGGCTGTGAACAGACCCAAAACTAGGGTCTCTTTGAGATTAAACTGGTACTGTTTGGCCCATTAAAAAATTGTGATTTTGGATGGATAGATAGATCCCTGTGTTATCTTTCAAATGAATTTTGAATCACTTCATTCAAAGTTGTGTGGAAAAGGTTATGGCCGTTTTGCTAAGACTGCACAGAATAAACCCGAGCTATGCATAGTTGTGTTTCAGCTCAATTTTAGGGGCTGTGTTGTGGTAATTGGACTTTGTACTATGAATAAAAGTACTATGGGACTTCATAAGCTTTTTATATTGGGGTTTATAACTCAATTAGAGTTTAGGGGTGAAAGATATGGATTTTCTAAAATAGACCTTCAAATGGTAATATAAGGGAAGAAAAGAAATCATGACATTTGAACATACTATGAGCAGTTTCTATATAATTATGGATATTGCAAAGAAATTAAAAAGTTTAATGGGTTCAACAACTTTAATTATGTATAGAAGCTTACTTGGGTTGGAAAACCGAGTTAATGGGTATGAGAATGAAATTTGAGCACTAGGGAGGTTAATGACATAAGATTGGGGTCCATCGAGCCAATCCTAGGTTATATGAGCTTTGATGAACCCCACAACACCCCTCGTGGCATTGAACCTTTTATTATTCATTTCAGAAACATCAATAACCTATATTCTATTTATATCTATCAAAGTCCTTTCATTATCACGTCAATTATTTCATTTTGGTCTATTTTGCTTAAATTTGTTTTATTTCGAGTTCAATAACCCTGACTTATTTATTTTTCAAAATCATTTTAGTATAACTTATCTTATGTTGAATTGTTTGAATTGTGGATTCCCTTTTTATTAATCAATTTCTATAAAATTACAAATTACAGGAGTAAAAGTTGTTTACTAACTGTATTTACCTATAACTGTTTTTCTTAAGCAGAAATAGGGCCTAGTCTATTGTTTTTCATTGTGCATAAGTATTATCAAGTGAGATTACATTTTAAAGACTTTAGGTACGTTCATTGCCTATATCTTTAGAAATCAGCACATATTTATCAAAATTATAATATTTTGGTAAGTATATCAATGAATCAGTTTAATAAGTGATTTGTCACATAATTAGTGGCCCCATCAATTATCAGTCACAGAGCATTGCCCTTCAGTTACCAGCACAGCTTCAGGCCAGGTCGCCCGATCGACTTGGTAGATGTACACTGATCAAGAGATCATAACAATATCAAGGGGGTTCACTATCAGATAATAACTAGCAATTGCAGTTTACATTCATCTCATTCACTTTTTTAACTTAAAATGAATTGCAAAGTGGGCACCCAACTAATTTGTGCAGAGATCTTTTATCAATATAGGAATGCATGCACTAAGTTTCGGCTCATAGTTCAAAATGGTTTTCATGTTTTGTTTTAGGCATATGCTCAGTGAATCGCCCACATGCTAGCAAACCAGCTGAAGAAAATAAGTTGAGCAAGGAAATCTGGATGGGCCAACAGTTGACTGTGTATGGTTTGATCATGTATGAATGTGTGTTGTTGAAGCTATGCCTAACTATGTTATTTTTAGCCTTGTCCTTTTTAGACAGCAGTAACGCCCCAATCATTGAGTTTATCAGTTGCAATTAAGGGAATCAGAATGGTGATTGCAAATAGTGAAGCATGCTTAACTAGGGGGCGTTACAACTTCTATGCCTGAGCAATTGTCCTAAACCCCCATAGATGATAAGTGAACACTCAGGGGTTTTCTTTCCCCCATAGAAACTAAAAGCCTCTTCGTGGCAACACCCATCGAGAGTCACCTGTCTTTAGTAGCCAAATTTTGCGTGAAATGATGGCCAAGCTATATAAATGTATTGCTAAATATATGGGCCTTGTGCTGGACCTATCTCAACTAAGGAATAATTTCCCCACCCTCTTTAAATAATGTGTGTACAGGAGATGTGCAAACCTTCTCTACCATCAACCCCCCTTCAATTATACCCTTTGCCGAGAGTCTCTGTACCTGTTAATTAGCAATTCCATGCATTATTCCCATTAATAGCGTGTCATATCCCTATAATGTTTGTTTATGTCGTTTATTATTATTGGGCTTTGGGGTGCTGAGTTGTCGTTCTATGCAAAATCATTATAGCTTTGCATATCGTCTGAGAGTTTTTATGAGTGTGATGTTATGTGAAGCTATGTGATGTCATTGCTATTCAGTTGTGATATGAAAGTTCCCTTGTTGATTGACTTGACTATAAAATGAGTTGATTGCTTCATGCTTTAGGATGAAATTGAGCAGGCTTGTTTACATTTACTCAACTTTATTATGTGCTATTGATTATTATGGATCAAACTCCTTTAGATGTTAATTCATATTAATGCATGAATATACATTTTATACAAGTTGTTTGGATGTAAGATTAAAAAGTAATGTTTGTTTAAAATAAGTTTAATATGGTTACCTATGCTAACTCATTTGCCCCTTGCATATGCAGCTTGCCCTTGGCACCTTAATAACGTGAGCAGACACTTAAAAAGGATTGGAGAGGAGGCGGCTGGAAACTATAAACCTGCTTTTCTAATTGTAATTTATATTTAATAGTACTGTGAAGTTTTGCATTAAGTTGTGTGGTTGTGTCATGTGTATGCGAGTCGTATGTTTTGCTATGCCATAGAATTTACAATTTCAGGGATGCAAGTCTTTTTCAAGGGGCAGAGTGCAATAGCTATAGATTTTCAAGTTCAAGCTAACTAATTTGATTAACTATTCTATTATTCATATTTTAATGTATCCATTATATTAGACTAATATGTTTGTGTTAACTAAGTGTATGGGTTTATGTGAATTAGTTTTTGAAGTTTTCTTGATTTATTATGTGATTCCGTGAAATTAGTGCGTTTACTTAAAATTAGGTTGAGATGTGGTTACGAGAGATTAGCAAACTTGATTGGATAGTTCGATGTGGGAACCAATTGGGCAAGGTATATTTAGACCTAAACTTCATGCAAAACCTCTTAATGTAGAAAGGGGGGAAAAAAACAAAAACGGAGGAGAAACTGTGTTTCTTTCATGTAAAAGAAAGCAGGCCCAAGCTTCATAGAAAACCTCTTAATGTAGAAAGGGAAAAAAAAACAAAAACAAAAACAGAGGTGAAACTGTGTTTCTTTCATGCAAAAGAAAGCAGGAGGAAGTTGTTGCTTCTTTACTTCTACTCCACACGAGCCCGAAGAGAAGGGGGAGGGAGAGAGGTGGTGTGGTGGCTACACACTGGTGGCTGGTGCTGGTCAAGACCTACTGCCCTTGTTTCATGCAGCGACCACTAGAAGAGGAGGGAGAAGAGGAAGAAACTGAGACATGCAGAGGATTGGGACAGTGAGCCAAGGGAGAAGGACATTTGAGCCAACCCTAATCCATTCAGTTAGCCTAAAATCGGCTCCATTAGCTTGAAATGAAGGTGGGTAATCTTCAATTCCTTAATTTAGTTATTAATTTCGAAACCTTCGATTTGGCCATGAAATATTTTGGTGAAAGTATTCGTTGGGTTGCTAGTAAATTGTGGAATCATTGAGAGTTGGATGATGGAATGGAATGGCTGAGACTATTAAGTTATTAATGTGAATTTGAGGTTGCAATTTGTAGGTGGTGCTAATTTAAGGGGGGACAAGGGGGTGGATGACATACTATTCTCGCGTCCTTTTCTTGGCCTTCATATGTGCCATGTCGATGCCATGCTATTTAATTGAACTTTGTGTATGAGGACCTATCACTACAAATGCACGGTAGTAGGGTGACAATGACTTGGTGTTTGCTGGTTCAGTGGCCGGGCCTATGGACTGATACGGTGAACTGGACAGCAGCTCGTTCCAGTTCTATCGTGGTCGTTGTGTGCTCGGCTTGAAAATTAGTATCTATATCTATTATACGTGCAGCCTATTACAATGACTAAAATCATTTCATAACCATTGACACCAAAGGGATTTGTGTTAAGAAGTTTGTAACCTCTGAAGTTGTAATGGTCAAGAACATTGCTGTTTTGCCGAAATTGTGCCCATTAATTCTTGAATGGGAGTTTGGCGTTCAGGTTGCTCTAAGCATTTTAACTTAAATGATTTATTTTCTATCGAAAAGTGCCATTCTTTTCGACTAGTGGAAATTAGAAACCAAAACTATTAGTGTGAATATGCTTGTTTAACATAGGGTTGTAATTGAGCAAGAAGTTGAAGTTAATGAAGATCATTCAATGGAATGTCAAAATTGTTACCTTCTCCTTTAAACATGTATGGGTCTAGTTTTAAAAGAATTGAACAATGCTCAATTCATGAAATGAAGTTTTGAAAACCTTTCTAATGAATATTTTAAGAGATGTTTGCTAGCATGTGCGATTACAAGTACCTATGAGTTATAAATCACTTACCAACCTTCCCATTCAAATAAAAAGTTGCTAGATTTTTTAGAAGTCCACTTTTGTTGTCACTAAGGCATTATTAGCTTTTTCTGAGATTGAAAATTTTGTCATCTTAATATTTAAAATTGCTTATCTCATGTTATAGCATTTTTGAATAATGTCATGGTTGTTTTTTGGGGAAAAGTACCATTTGTGAGAATTTTTGAGTCAAACACTAATTGTATTTCTTGTATTTCTTCTTATAAGTGCTTAGTGCATACATCATTTTGAGACTATTTTGCCACATTTTTAGGAGAATTACGTGCTTAATATCATAATCTATACTCATATTCTTGATTTATACTTGGATATGGTTCTTTGATATGTTTTATAGGATTTTAGGCCTTTCTACCTAAGATTGGACCCTTATTGGATGTATTTTGACTTCCTCCATGGACATCCATGTGCTGCTATGCCCGTGGGGCATGAAAAGAGCTCCCACGGACTGTGGTGAGAGGTAAAACTGTTGCCTCTTCATTTTCATTCGACTGTGTGGCTGAAAACATCCAAATTTTCCTATAAAAGGCGTCATTCACCAGCAATGGAGAAGAAGCAAGGATAGCGTAGTTCATCTTCTTTCTCAAATTTTGTTCTTTTTAGTTAGATTCTTAGTTTGATTATTGTTTTAGTGGGAAATCTTGAGAGTGTGTTTGATTTAGAGGTGGTTTGGAGCCTTTGGTTGAAAGGCTATCTCAGTCAAGCTCTTCCTCTCAGATTTCGCCAAAGCATTGGTTAGTTGTTTAATCTTTTATCATGTGTAAGCTTTGTCTAGGGATTTAGTAGTTCATGAAAGTGTAATTAGATCATGTTTTAATCCATAGAATTGTGCTTATTTCATTATTGGTTTAATTTCGTTCTATCAAGTGACGATTATGTTGTGAGTGGATTTTTGGCTAAAATTTGCTTGCACACTTGAAACAATGGAGTGAAAAACTGAAAGATGACATTTGATTGTTATACTGCTTGATAAAACCTGACATAATGTCATCTTGAAAGAGAGATTTGCAGTTAGGAGGACTAGAGAGTGATCGAAGATATTTAACTTAGATTAAGATAAATTAGTTTGAAAGAATGACTTTTGCTTAGTTTCGGCAAATTTGGTTAATTTCGAAAGAATAGACTAAATTTTTGGAGAGATTGTGATTCCTCGAGGTTAACCGATTAGAGAAAAGCACATGCTCATCATTTTGATCCGATTAACTTTCATAACTACATGAATTCCTAGTCATCTTTCCTCAATTAATTTAAAATTAGTGAATTTGAAGTTGTTAAATTAAACCCTCTTGTTATTAGAATTTTACTTAGCATATTTTGATAGACAAAACTCGATAGATTACATTGGTCCTTGAGGAGCGATCTTTTTATTTATACTACGACTACCCTTGCGCTTGTGGCAATGGTCAAATTTTCGGCATCGCTGCCGAGGACTCAATCTGTTAACCATTGATTTAGTCTTGCGAAAGTGACTAAGTATTTTATTGCCTTTTACTTTTTCTTTTTATTTTCTTGTTTGATTGCTCTGGCAGTATTAGTGATAGTGTTTGCAGAAATTTTTTCCATTTATGCGAAGTCCAATCTCGTACGAACCCGATCCCGAGATTGAAAGGACTTTCCGCTTAAGGAGGAAGAAGCAAAAGATTGAAGAAGAAAGACGAGAGGCAAGAAGGAATTTAACAAACATGGCTGGAGGAGAAGGTGACCAAAGAAGGACACTTTGAGATTTCGTTACCCCTGGAGTCCAAGGGATCGCCTCAAGTATCACTCGCCCTACTATTAATGCCAACAATTTTGAGTTCAAATGGGCACTCATCTCCATGGTGCAATAATCCCAATTTGAAGGAACTGCTTTGGAAGACCCGAATCCACCGCTCGGTCTTTTTACAGGTGTGCGACACATTAAAGCTTAATGGAGTCTCTAATGATGCCATCCGATTGCGCTTATTTCCCTTCTCATTGAGAGATAAAGCAAGGGCTTGGGTACACTCTTTGCCATTGGGATGTATTACCACTTGGGATGAGTTAAAAGAGCCTTCCTCGCCAAGTTTTTTCCTCTGAGCAAAACGGCCAGCTTAAGGAATCAAATCACCGACTTTACGCAAAAAGATGAAGAGATGCTCTATGAAGCTTGGGAGCAGTTTAAAGATTTACTGCGTTTATGCCCCCATCATGGTCTTTAACGTCAGATGATAATCCAAGCTTTTTATAATGGTGTGACCCAATCTATAAGGTCTGCTATTGATGCGGCAACGGGAGGAACATTGATGAACAAAACTGAGGATGAAGCCCATAACTTAATTAGGGAGATGGCACTTAACAATTTCCAATGGTCCACCGAATGAGGCCAACCCAAATAGGTTGGAGGTAAAGTACATGCCATGACTCAAAGATTGGACAGAAAGAATGTTAATGCTGTGAATTCTAGTGCCCCTTCCCCGTGTGAAATTTGTGGATCTATTGAGTATGTGACTTTGAATTATCAAGTTGGGATCCCTTTTTTCCAATACTCTAGTGAAGTTAACTGTGTTTAAAACTTTAACCCACGGCCGGCCAATGACCCTTATTCTAGTACCTACAATCTGGTTTGGAAAAATCATCTGAACTTCTCATATATGTCTAATATAAACCCTTTGAATATGCCCCTAATGAATGCTAGACCACCCCTCGATTTTCAAAGACCTTTCCTTTCTAATGTACCCCAAAAGTCCAAGTTAGAAACAATGATGGAAAGTATGCTTATGGCACAACAAAAACATGATGAGTACATTAAACATTTAGCCTTAAAGGTTGATGTGCTTGCAACTCATAATAGGATGTTGGAAGCCCAGATTGCCTAAAAAGCTAACTTTTCATCTATGCTCTTAGATAGACTTTCTAGCAAGGCCAAACCTAACCGTCATGAGCAATGTAATTGTGTCACGTTAAAGGAAGAAGTAAAGAACTCCACTGACCCTGAGAATATATCAATGGAAGAGGGTAAGAAAATAATCATGGCTGCAAGTAAGGAGAGGAATGATGGTGGCAAGACTGCCAGATTGACAGAGAATGACACTATAGAGATCCCCATAATTTTCCACCTAAGCTCCCTTACCTAGGTAGTTTTTCTATCCCTTGTATTATGGGAAAGGTGGAAATTGAGAGAGCTTTATGTGATCTAGGTGCAAGCCTTAGTATTATGCCACATTCTTTGTTTCATAAGCTTCACCTAGGACCATTACAAGCCACACCCTTTTCACTACAGCTAGCAGATAGTTTTGAGACACAATCCATAGGCAGATTGGATAATGTGCCAGTCAATATAGGAGATATTTAGGTGTTTGAGGACTTTATCATAGTTGATAGGCCCGAGACCGATGATGCTCAAGTTATCCTAGGTCAGCCCATTTTAGCTACAGCTAGTTACCTTATTGATGTAAGAAAGGGACGTATAACTTTTTAGGTGGAAGAACGCTATGCTGTGTTTTGTTATAGGAAGGAGAAAGTGGCTTCTCCGAATTCTTCTGTATTGGATGGATTTCCTCCTTCCCCTGAGATTGGTATAGAGGATGTCTTGAATTGTGAACATCCTCCTGACTTTAACTAGATTTCTCATAAGGACCCCGACCAAAGGTATGTTAAGGTGGAGTTTACTGCTTTTATGCCACCTAACATGCCCAAGGTTGAGGCCCATATTTCTAATGAGTCTTCTACGAGCGACTATTGCAGGTTTTGCTCAGGTTGTTCTCTCTTTTCCCCCTATAGAAGGCTTTGATGTGGATTTTGAAATGGGGGTTGAATAAGTCGATAGTAGCTTGTCTAATGGGTTACGAGTATGCTTTGTTTTGTACACTGATAATGCGTTATGGCGTCAAGTTATGAAGAGGAAGGACCTTCAATCCGAGCTTTTGCGATGGTACCTTCGACTAAAAAAGTTTGACTTTGTTATCCGTGATGAGGCCAACGTCGATACACTTACTGATCCGAAACACGCATAGAAGAAGGGTCAAGCTCTTAACCTTAAAAAGCACTTCTTGGGAGGCAATCCAAGGCCCTTTCCTTTTTTTTTCTTACTTAGCTTTGATTCTTACTATTTTTGTAGTTAGAAGAAAAAAAAAGAAAAAAAGGAAAAAAGAGAGAGAAAACAAAAACTAAGGAATAAGATGTTTTGGCACCACAGCCAAGGTACCTTGGCCATAGGGTGCCAACCCAGAAAAATTTAAAAAAAAAACGGAGTCAGTAGACACTGTGATCGGACCGTGATGAGAGGTGAAACTATTGCCTCTTCATTTTCCTTCGGTTGTGTGGCTGAAAACATCTAAATTTTTCTATAAAAGGAGTCGTTCAGCAGCAATGGAGAAGAAGCAAGGATAGCATAGTTCATCTTCTTTCTCAGATTTTGTTCTTTAGTTTAGATTCTTAGTTTGATTATTATTTTAGTAAGAAATCTTAAGAGTGTGTGTTTGATTTAGAGGCGGTTTGAAGCCCTCGGTTGAAAGGCTATCTCAGTCAAGCTCTACCTCTTAGATTTCACCAAAATATTGGTTTGTTGTTTAATCTTTTATCATGTGTGAGTAGTTTTATTTTGTCTAGGGATTTAGTAGTTTATAAAAGTGCAGTTGGATTATGTTTTAATCTATAGAATCGTGCTTATTTCATGATTAGTTTGATTTCGTTCTATCAAGTGATTATCATGTTGTGAGTGGATTTTTGGCCAAAGTTTGCATGGACACTTGAAACAATTGAGTGAAAAACTGAAATGTGACATTTGATTGTTAGATTGCTTAATAAAACCTGACATAACGTCGTCTCGAAAGAGAGATTTGCAGTTAGAAGGACTAGAGAGTAATCGAAGATATTCAACTTGGATTAAGACGCATTAGTTTAAAAAAATGACTTTTGCTTAGTTTAAGTAAATTTGGTTGATTTCGAAAGAATAGACTAAATTTTGGGAGAGATTGCAATTCCTCAAGATTAACCGATTGGAGAAAAGCACATGCTTATCATTTTGATCTAATCAACTTTTATAACTACATGAATTCCTAGGCATCTTTCCTTAATTGATTTAAAATCAATGAATTTTAAGTTGTTAACTTAAACCCTGTTTAATTAGAATTTTACTTAGCATATTTTTATAGACAAAACTCAACAGATTACAGGAGCGATCTTTTTATCTATGCTACGACTACCTGTGTGCTTATGGTAGTGCTCATCTTTCGTGCTTGAAAGTGAATTTCAATTGAGAAGTTTCGGCTTAGAAGGATAGTTCTATTGTAAAGGGCTCTGTCACGGGAGTAGACCTTAGGTCCTAAATAGAGCAGGCATCCTGGCCATTACTATCCTGACAAGGATAGAAGTCTGTTACCTTTGGGAGACTCGAGGATACAAAACCCAAGGATAGAAAAAGTCATGAGTTATATTACTCCTTTAGTGAAAGCACTAACGTGTGAATCCAATATCCTGAAAGTGATTTTACTAATGGTTATGAGTTGAAAAATTATCATTTATGAAATATGCCAGTGAAAAGAATTGGGAATTATGTATATTATCTGAAGAGAACTCTTATTAGATTACAAATGACTTTCTTGAGAGAGAAATCGATTTATAAAGATTTAACTTTATTTAAGTGAAGTTTCTTGCCCTTTGTGTATTATTTTCTGCTTCTTACTAAAGAACTCTAGTTGGTAGCTTTCAAAGCAATTCTTTGTTATTGAATGGCCAGTTGGGAGTAGGATACCAAATTGTCCCTGATGTTTAGGAAAAGTGAAGGATAGCTTCACATTGGAGTCTTTTATGGTTAATATGTTGATATTAAATACGATTTCTATGTGTTGGCTACTTTTGGTACTGTGTGCAATTGTTTTATTTTCGGGATTGGAGATTGTCCATTGAGCGTGTGGCAGGTCACTCCCTCCTCATTTTTCTTTTCCCCATGTTCTTTGGCAGGTCACTCCCTCCAAATGTGTGATTCGTTAAGCTATACCTTTCATTTCTTTCTTTTATTTAATTTCTTAGTTTGTGTACTCCAAGTGTGTGACTCGTAGAGTTGTAGTCTCTAGCGTCTAAGCTTCAAGCTTGTGGGATGTATCCTTTATGTTTTTATTATTACAGGTATCTAATGTACAGCTATAAGCACAAGTTACGGTCAGTTTTTAGGCGGACCTATGTCCATTACTTTGCAAAATTTTAGAAATCACTAACACCACTAACCCCTGTGGTAGCAATGTTACAATTGCCCTGGTGCCTTGGGCTTCTAGTGAGGTCTACAACGGGACCATGGCCCAACCCGTAGTCTGTGGTAGATTATGACTCTTGGGCTACTCTTATTTTGGTCTGTTATTTGCCATTTTGCTTTGTATTATTTCGTGATTATGATGCTTAATGCAAGGATTAGTGATGATTATTGTAGAGCTTCATTATGAGTTTTTAGTGAACATTTCATCCATATTTATCCAACCATTATTTTTTATATATCTTTTCTTCACTATAAACTCATCATCTATTGTAGTAGTGAAAACACGCCTATTCCGCTATTTTCTTATCTAGGTTGGTTTCACTTTGATTTTTGGGATTTTTATTTTCTTGATCTTTACTTTCTATTATATTGATCTCGTTGTACTATCCTCCTCTTGAGACCATACATATACTCACTACAATTATAGTGGATTTTCTTTCGATTTTTCCACCCAAGATTTTTTCCATTTGTGAGTTTTTCACATAAATCCAATGTTAATTATTTTATTTAAATATCCATACATCCATTTCGATCATAAAAAATTCCTAACAGATGGCATTGAATAATTGAAAAGAAGAAAAGGGACATCACATGAAGGAATACTTCTTAAAATTCATGTATAAACATTTTGGCATAAAAATTTGCAGCAATTCATATCAAAATAGATTGGAATTAAGAAACATCAAGTTTCAAAGAGAGGGCTAGAAAATCTAATAACTTGGTTACAATCTTATAAAATCTATGTGTGCATTTTGCATTTTAAGGTACAAAAAGAAGTAAATACAAGATTTGTATTAAGCAAAACTAAATTAATAAACATTTTTAAGGTAATTCCACTTTTTTATAAGAAAAAGCAATAATTCAATAATGAGAATCACATGACATGTACAATTGCATTTTCCAATGGCAATACATCTTCATCAAATGTAGATGGCCTATAGTATAACTTTATAGAGTTGGCTGATGGATTGCATTTGATAGGAAGATCATAGTCGTAGAACCAAATGGACTTACATTGTTGACTTATACATTAAGCAAAAAGTAAATCTAATATGATAAGATCTAGGTGAAGATCGGCCTCTGAATTTTCGAAGGTATAATAAATCGAACAAAGACAATGAACCAAACTCACATGAGAGGTGACAACAACCTAACTTATACTAATGCCGAGAAAATAGACAACCCAGTTCTCACAAAATGGAGAGAAAACTTTTATTGGAATGAGATAAAAATACTAATAAATACCTTGTAACTGAATAGACTTTCAAAAAGCATGAAATTAGAGCTTGCCGCTAGCAATCGTGGCTAAAGACATCCCCTTGATATAGAAATAACCAATGTAAATCATAGGGTGAAAACTGTATACAATTACAAAACATTCTAAAAAATAATGTTGTAAAAAAACCCACATTGCACAAATTGCTATTCCTTAAACCTCTCAACCTATTCACTATTAACTCATACAAAGATTTAAATGTATGCGTACAACTGTACTACTTGGCATAGATTTAGATCAAAAAGGTAGAAGAGAAGAATACTAATGTGCCCCTGATCAAAATCTTCCTTCGTGATTCATGTCAAGTATGTATTAAATTACTGACAAACACCTCCCGGCAAAAAAAGCCTCATTCTAAACTTACCCAAACAGACATTAGTATGAGAGCAAGTCACGGTTCTACCCCAATTGGGGAGCCTGGCATATACATATATCAGTCAGGGAATACAAAAATTATATATTTGTCCTCTATATACTGTTACGCCCCCTCAATCTGTTGGGAGGAACATATTGATAGATTGTCCCTGAAAAAATCAAACAACTTAGAAGACAAACCTTTTGTAAAAATGTCTACTAACTGAAGCGTAGTAGGAATATAGCAAGCAACAACGTCAGTATGAGCAACACGCTCACGTACAAAATGATAATCAATCGCCATACATTTACTGCGACCATGCTGAACCGGATTGACAGCCATGTAGGAAGCACTGATGTTATCACAATACACTCTAGTGGGATTGAAGAGATGAATACGAAGATCATGCAGTAGCTTCCGAATCCAAATAGTTTCAGTAATAGTATAGGCAACCGCGTGATACTCAGCTTTAGCTGAAGATTTCGACATAGTAGGTTGTTTCTTGGAGCATCAGGAGATAAGATTGGGGTCAAAGAACACTGCATAACCTGTAGCAGACTGACAAGAATCCTTGCAACCTACCCAATCATCATTAGAGTAGGCAATAATAACAGAAGGAGTGGCAGCAGGATGAAGCTGCAGACCATAACTCAAGGTAGCCTGCAAATACCGAAATATATGCTTAACAGCATGTAGGTGAGTAGTACAGGGAGCATGCATGAATTAGGAAACAATATGTACTGCATAAGCAATATCAGATCTCCTCATAGTCAAATGTTGCAATGCACCTACCATACTCCTGCACTCAGTGGGATTTGCAAGTAACTCGCCATCTGTAAGGGTCAAGGAGGTTCTAGAAAGAGACGGGGTGCGAACAGGTTTAGCAGTATACATATGAAACTTACGAATGAGGTCATGAACATATTTTTACTGAGTGAAAAATTTGCCCTTAGAATTCCACACAACTTGAGCACCCAAGAAATAATATAGGTCACCTAGGTCCTTCATAGCAAACTGATGAGAGAGAACGAAGATAAACTGATGAAGGACAGATATGGAACTACCAGTAAGAATGATGTCATTAACATAAAGAAGTAGAATCAAAGTAGTAGTGCCATGGTGGTATACAAACATAGAGATATCAGAGGGAGAGCGAAGAAAATCATCAGACAAAAGAAAACAGCTAAATTTATAGAACCATGCTCAAGGAGCCTGTTTAAGGCCATAAATAGCTTTCTTGAGTTTACACATGTGGCGATGATAGTGAGGATGAACAAACCCAGGGGGTTGGCACATGTAAACTTCCTTAGTCAAAGTGCCATGAAGAAAGGCATTCTTAACATCCAACTGCCGACTGGGCCAACCAAAGGTGAGAGTTAAAGAGAGAACAAGATGAATAGTGGGGGGTTTAACAATGGGACTAAATGTCTGATGGTAATTAATGCCAGCCTACTGATGATTGTCTAAGGTAACAAACCTTGCCTTGTATCATTTTATAGACCCATTTGAATTCAATTTGACTCAATAAACCCATTTATAACCCACCAAATTATGACCTGAGTGGGGTGGAACCAACTGCCAAGTATCATTAGTGAGTAAAGCATTATATTCATCAGTCATAGCCTCTTACCATTTAGGATCTTTAGAAGCCTATTTAAAAGAAGTACGTTCGAGACCTACCATATCGACGTCAAGAGACAAAATAACTTTGGGTTTCCTAATACCATTCTTGGCCCTAGTAATCATGGGATAATTATTTGAAGGTGGGGGAAGAAAAGTAAAAGAGGCAAGGGTTGGCGAGTTGTGTGGAGACGGGGAGGAGGCCACTGAGATGGGCCCAGTGGCCGTGGGTAGGCCAAGTTGAGGCGAGGAAAGAGCCTAAGGCCCAGGGGGCCGAGGAGAGTGAATGGGCGAGGCTAGGTAAGAAGTAGGCTGGGGGGAGATATAGGCCCAGCTTTAGTTGAGTATGCAGAGGGAGTGGGCGAGGGAGTGAAATAGGCCGAGGAAGTGGGTGGTCAACGGGGTAGAAGAGGAAATAGGCTAGGCCGAAGAGGTCAGAGGCCGGTCGAGGATCAGGCTAGGCTGGGCCTGCAAAATAGCAACATTAGGCGAGCCAGGGGGGACCGAACTGGGTAGGGTAGGGGTAAGGCAAATACGAGGCAACGAGGTAACGAGACAATCTGGACTTGAAAAAGTTATGGAGTAAGGATTTCGAACCAACTTCGAGTAGGGAAAATGATTTTCATGAAAAATTACATGCCGACTAATGTAAGTGCGACCCATGAGCGGGTCAAAACACGTGTGTCATTCACTGCCACCGGTCCCAACCATCATTGCATGATTTGCTGGGTTTGATTTCTACGCTTTACCTAGATATTGATATCTACGGTCGATTGAAATGCAAGACCTAGTTGGTGGGCATGCAACGTGAATCTGTTGGAGGAGGGTGAGAAGTTTGGTTTTGTGTAAGTTGTTTCTAACTTTTTCTCCTCCTCACCATTTCCATGCACACTGACTGAGCCCCAGAATTCTTCTTTTTTGGGAAAAATATCTGTTAACAATCTCTAGGAGATGCAACTGTATAGATGGCAGTTTCAAGCTTCTGTAACTGCCTATCACTATCGTGCGAGGATAGGCAAGGTAAATTATGAGCTGTTTTTATCTTTTGAATTACTAATATAGACCTGTGCTTTAAACAAAACATTTTAACTTCGAAAAATGTCCTTAAAAATTAATATTTTTGTCATAAAATTGTAATAATTTAAAATAATTTTCATGAAATATATATAGGTTGATGGAACAGTAATGACACAACTACACTTGTACATGTAAAATAATTTTTTGGCGTAAACCTCATTTATACACTACACTTGTACACGTAAAATAATTTTTTGACATAAATTGGACGGACTATATCTTCTATGGGAATATAAGGATGCGGGCCAACAACAACCTCTTGGATCAAAAAGCTCATTCACAAGTATGTTACACAAAGAGTTAAACCTTGGTAGCACCCTTGTGAAAAACAATCCAACTTTAGGGTCTTGAAGCTCTGGATCCTTTAAAGTTTGAGCCACAAACGATCATATTTCACTCCAGTCATGTGAATCCATCTTAAAAACTGAAACAAAGAAATACTCTGTACATAACTGCACACGAGATAGAAAAGCAACTTGAGAAAGCATGTTTAAAAACTCATTAGTACACATAGGATAGAAAAACGAGTTTGATCACCAAAAAAAAACTCAAAACTAATTTAGGATGACATAATTCTAAGCTTGTTCAGGATAAACAACACAACTCTTCTTAAATAGATAAAGAGATATAGGTACACCATCAGGCTTATACCTTATAACATCAAGAGTGAAGATAGAGGAAATTATTTAATGCGAAGAGAAGATAATAAACAACCTTGCCACTCTAGATGACCAATTGAGACATATTAAGAGTCAAGAATCAACATCACATATGCAAATCAAAAAGAAAAAGGAAACAAAGTACCCTATATGAACTTCGGGGAAGGGGGAGAAACTATTGATTATAAATATTATGACTCTTATGGAATCTCCTAATGAAATCCCAAAGGTGCCCCTAAGTGACCAGTCAAATAATGCAGCACAAAGCCACATACCACTTGTAAAAGCATGTAAATTACAATGGGAGAAGAAAGGGACAAATAGGGCAAATCATCAATAAAGAATGTACCATTGAGAGGGCGTAATACAACATTAGACTCCAATCAAGTATGTTACTCTAATTCAAAAGAATTAAAATGGACATCAATGTCTTAAAATTTTGCTTTCACTCGTTCACCTGCTAAATTTCAAAAACCCACCTAATGCAACTAACAAATCAATGTTAGACCTCTATGACCCATACCTACTCAAACCCACTGACCACCATTAGATTTCTCTCTTCCCTCCCCCCTTTCTATGTCCCCTATTGTAGTATTGTCACTCAAAATTAAATATAACATCATAGAACAATTCAGAGACCCTAGCTTAGAGATTGTATACAGAAAAATAAGTCTGTCCAAGTAGGAATCAATTTTGGACTAAAATCAGTTGGACCAAAAGTACATAATTGTTAGCTATGGAGTTACTCGAACCAACTTATGTGAAATGAGGCTTGATGTAGTGATTTTAGAACCATCAAAGCACGTGGTTAAAAAATAAACATATAGATAAATCCATCTTGAACTAACCCTTAGACTTTATGAAAAAAAGGCTCCATTTATTGATGTTAGAACCATGAAGCATGTACATAAATAAAAACATGGATATAAATCCAAGACAATTAACTCTCAGGTTAAAGGAAAAGAAACTAGATAAGTAAACTCACACAAAGGTACCTTAGTATTATAAAATGAGGCTCATTATTAGGACACCACGAGGTGTGCAAAAAGCAAAGAAATCAAATAATATTCATCCAAAAAGAGTTAAAGTATACAGTTCCTATCACAACGACTTTCTGAATAGCCACACCCACACCTTATGTACATCCTCTAACCCACTCTTACCTTAGGCCCACTCTCACCCTAGGCAATCTATCACTTTCTATTTAATATGTGTTGAATTCCAAGAGTACACAACCACAAGAGAGGGGGTGAATTGTGGTGGTCGATTTTCGCCTAATAACTGACAAACAACCGTAGCACTTGATTGCAGAGATTGTTTGTAAATCACAAATAACCTTACGCCTTGTTTGTAGCGGTTGTTCTCAATTGATTCAGTAGCGAAATTCAAAGTAATAAATGCGAAAATAAAGCACACACAATTTTTACGTGGAAAACACCTCTAGCCCAACTGAGGTGTGAAAAACCACGACCTACCTCGTGTAGGATTTAACCACTTCACTAACGGGCTGAAAACGTTACAAAAGCAACACTCCTTGTTACAACTTGTAACCCACGTAACCTTCTTCCCTAAGACAGGTTACACCACGTCCAATCTCACCAGATAGGACACGTCCAAAGTCCACACGACTGAGGACACACTCACTCACTTTCTGTTCTGAGAACAGGGGTACAAAACACCTTACTGGGGTGCTTCTGAGTTAAGCAGATGTAAGGTACAATGAAGTCCTATTATGCCAAGAAATTGAAAGCTCAGTTAAGCACAATCTTCTCACGGTTTTTCTCTTTGAAATTCAGCTCTAAGAATCTCTTACTTCTTTGTAAAAACCGGATTGTCAAATTGAGAGAGAATTTCAATATTTAAACGCACAACCCAACGGCTATTCTTTTCAAAAGATAGGGAAAATCCTCTATTTTTAGTCGCTTAGAAGATTCATCAAAGATTTCCAACGGCTAAGAGAGGAGAGAAGATTTTCTTAAAATATCTTGGCCGAGTAATCTAGCTTGAAAAGGATAAAATCTTGATTTATCCCAAATTCAATCAAGACCTAAAAATAAGGGATAAGAATCTTTCAAGAGAAATCTTTAGCAAAAACGGTTTTGTAATTTTTTATTTTTTTTTTCAAATTCAAAACAAGTCTTTTTAGATCTGGCAGCCAACCGAAGCAAATTTCCAGATAAGACTGATGTAGCTACTGTAGTTTTTGAGAACACCCTAGGCACCCTGTTTACAGGGTTGTTTGGAAATGGTGTCCCAAAGCAACTTTTCGAAAACCGTTTTCAAGAAGTGCTAAAAATGATATTTTCAAGATTGGCATATTAACAAGAGTCTAAAAGATAAAAACTAAATTAACCAAGACTCCTTGTAAGAATTAGTCGTCTTGTCAAGAGTGAATATGCTACTCCAAAACACCTTGGTCACCTTGATTCCTTGGGTGATCTTGTGTAGCTGAATGTTCCTCAAGACTTAAACCATATGTGTTGTTTGCTGATCTTGTGTCACTGAAGCTCGGAACCTGTTCCTAAGACTTGTTCTCAACATTTAGCCACCAGGTTAATAAAATATCACAAACAGCGGTGTAGGAACAACGGTGTATTAGGCCCTGTTTGGAGAGCTTGTTTGGAACAACATTACTTAGACAAATATGTTACTCTTGGATTTGTTATCATCAAAACTAAATATAATCAACAAATTCCCCCTTTTTGATGATGATAAACCAAGTGACCATATTGACAAAATTAAAAAGCTTAATAACGTTTAATGCTGATAGGGATCCTCTAGGTGCTAGGTCATAGAGCACGTCATATGGTTTTATTCATATGATCTTATTCCCCCTTTTGGCATCATTAAAAAGCATAAACAACAGTATGAATGCAAGAAAAGAAATATAGAGCATAAGGTGCAAGAAGCATCATTAAGGAGATATTGCATTAAAAGCAGTACAATGCCAAAAACGAAGATGGGAGGAGACAAGAGAATAGCCTAGAGAATCAGGTTGCAGGGGGTGGTCTCGTTTGCAGAGGAGGAATGCTGGGGGCAAGAGTGGAGAGAAGGGCAAGTAATTCCTTATGGCGTTTGGCGGAGAGGGCTTGCTCCTCAGCAAGAGCAGCCTTGACAGCTGAGAGCTCATCCTTGAGGCAAGCATTGTCCTCAAAAATAGCCTCAAGTTTGATGGAAAGTTGCCCAGAAACAGGTGGTCGAGGTGGTCGATGACCCTGTTTGGAGACTGACCCTTCGCCAACATCATAGCCACACCCGAGCAGAGTGTCAATCCCAATCTCATCAACGACTTGGGCCTCCACTCGCCGTGTGAGCACTATCCCAAGGTGCTCAAACACCCTTGTCAGCAGAAACCCATATCCAAGATCATGGGCCCGGGTGGTGTTTGCAATTCGCCCTATGTGGCGAATCATGATTGCAGGGAGGTTGATTGGTTCCTCTCGATCCAGTAAGTCCACCAGGCATTGATCGAGGGCATCAGCTGAGTTTCGCCCTTGACCTCGCGGAATTATGTTCTTGATAGTGAACATAAACAATAGTTGGTGCAGGGAGATCATTTCACCCTTCTTAACAGAGAGGGGTGTTCTCAGGCCCTGTTTTTGACTGAGGCGTTGGGACACCTCTAGGAGCCTGGCTATTTCTAGGGCTGTTTTGTCTTCCCTCACATACACGTCAAAGCCTTGGGAGGGTACTCCCAAAATTTTCCCAAGTGTGGGCGCATCAACCTTAATGCGTTGCCCATTCACAAAACTAGTTACCACCCCTTCGGTGACACTGCAGTTGACGTAAAACTCAGCCAACTCAGGCACAGAACACCCCAGCTGGGTGTTTGCAAACAAGTCGAGCCAGCCTTGAGCGCGCAACTTGGTCAGGAACACCCCCAGACCCTGTTCCTCGAAAAAGCTTACATTCACTACCTTCCCCCTGACGACATTGCGCTTAAGCAACTGCGCATGTTTGTCAAATATAGGAGAGGGAGTGAACTACTTTGGGCGTTTGGGGGCAGGAACAGAGGTGGTAGCTTCTGGTAGGGGGGCTATTCTGGGCTTTCGCTTGAGGGGTGTTTTTGCAGGAGAGGGCTTCACAGCAGGTTTAGTGGTTGATTTTGGAGGGGCTTGTTCTTCAGAGGACTCGGAGAACACCGGTGTCCCCTGTTTCTGTCGCTGTGTTAGGAAACAACCCAGAAGAACAGGGCTCAAAATTAAACCCTTCAGTGGTTTCCAAGAGTTGGTCTTGAGACCCCGATAGTGTACCCTCTGACTTGACTTTAATGGGACAAGCAATTGTCCCTACAAGGAACACCAATTCCCTTCCACACTCGAAGGGAATATCATCCATCCCCATTCCCACTGATTGTAGGGACAAGCTTTTCAGGAATTTGAAAGGCTTGTACAGGATTGGGCGAGGGGGAGCAGGGATTGAGGACGCAAGAACGAGGGCTTTTGATTGAGAGGAGTTGTTGGGAGCCATTGTTGCTAGAAGAGAGAGATTAGGGTTTAAGGTTGTTGCAGGGTTTTCAGGTTTTGCTTGTGTGCGAGATGAACGGCAGAACTGAGAACAGGGCATATAAAGAGAGAGAGAGAGAGAGCACCCAAAATCTTTAGAAGATTTCTCGGTTTGCAACGGGTGTGAGCATTAAAAGCTTGTGCCTTGGGAAGGAAAGAAAACACATCGAGCAACCAAGGGGCGTACCTGTTCTCTTCGTTATGCCTGTTCTTTGCCGTCTGATCTTGATTGGACTTAATGGTACTAAGGCGGCTCCAGTACATCCCCTTATGCTGCACTAAGTGGATAAGTAGAGACAAAATGCACGCAATTCGAGTGTATGCAATCACATCCATTGTTAATAAGATTTGCAAACAGGGGAAGAGAACAGGGTGTAAAGGTTGATCTTACCAAACCCAGTTCATGTTCTGGGAATAGGTATCTCAGGGTGTTCTCACCAACCCTAGTTCCAGTCTATTTCTCTCAAATTGATCTCTAGCTAGTGCCTTAGTGAATATATCAGCAATTTGATTTTCCGTTGTGCAAAAATTCATAGAGATTAAACCCTTTTCAACATTATCTCTCAAGAAATGATGTCGAATGTCAATATGCTTTGTTCTTTTATGTTGACATGGATTTTTGGCAATGTTAATTGCACTTGTGTTATCACAAAAAATAGGAATGCATCCAGTGTCAACACAAAAGTCCTTAAGCTGTTGCCTTATCCACAACAGTTGAGCACAACATGAAGCTGCTGCAACATATTCAGCTTCTGCTGTGGACATGGCAACAGAATGTTGCTTCTTGGTAGCCCAAGACACCAAACAAGGTCCAAGAAAGTGAGCCATACTTGAGGTACTCTTTCTATCAACTAGGAATCCAGCATAGTCAGCATCAGCATATCCAACAAGATCAAAATTGCAACCTCTAGGATACCATAAGGCTAAATTGGGTGTATGTTTCAAATATCTTAGTATCCGTTTCACAGCCTTAAGATGAGTTTCCTTAGGATTAGACTGAAAACGGGCACATAAACCAACACTAAAAACAATATCTGGTCTACTAGCGGTTAGGTATAGGAGTGACCCAATCATGCCCCTATAGAGTTTCTCCTCAACTGAGGGACTCCCATCATCCATAACCAACCTGGTTGAAGGAGAAATAGGAGTGTCTACGGGTTTGGCCAACTCCATCCCAAAACGCTTAAGTAGCTCCTTGATATACTTTTGTTGATGGATCATGGTGCCGTTTGGAGTTTGCTTGATATGTAAGCCTAAGAAAAAGTTAAGCTCACCCATCATGCTCATCTCAAACTCACTCCTCATCATATTTGAAAATTCATTGCATAAATCATGATGAGTTGCACCAAATATAATATCATCAACATATATTTGGACAATCAATAAATGTTCCCCCTTAGATTTTAGAAACAAGGTATTGTCTACCTTGCCTCTTCTAAAATCATTTTCAATTAAAAAACTTGACAACCGTTCGTACCAAGCTCTAGGAGCTTGTTTTAGGCCATAAAGAGCTTTGTCAAGTTTGAAAACATGGTTAGGAAATTCATTGTTTTCAAAACCAGGGGGTTGTTTGACATACACCTCTTCTTTAAGGTATCCGTTGAGGAATGCACTTTTCACATCCATTTGATATAGCTTGATTTCCATATGAGCTGCAAAGGCTATTAAGATTCGAATAGCCTCAATTCTAGCAACTGGTGCAAAGGTTTCTTCATAATCGATCCCTTCTTCTTGATTATACCCTTGAACAACCAGCCGTGCCTTGTTCCTAGTGACTGTTCCTGACTCATCCAGTTTGTTTCGGAACACCCACTTGGTTCCAATGATTGTTCTCTCTGCAGGTTTAGGTACAAGGTGCCATACTTTGTTTCTTTCAAATTGATGGAGCTCTTCTTGCATTGCCGTGACCCAATCTGAATCTGCAAGAGCTTCATTCACACTCTTTGGCTCAATATTAGAGAGAAAAGCATAGAAAGCACAGAAATTCTTAAGCTTAGACCTAGTTTGCACTCCACTGTTAATATCAGACAGAATTTGATCAAGGGGGTGCGAACTATGGTACTTCCATGGTCGTGGAGTAAGAGGATCCACAGACCCATGCTCTACTCTAGTTGTAATATCAAGCTTACGATCATCTCCTGAGCCTATTTCTGCACCTGTTTGTAAGCCTGTTCCTGAAGAACATGGTCCCGAATAGGGTTCAACGGTGTTTCCCCCTGTTTGGTGTTCACCTTGCCTGCTGTTGTGAGGAACACCTTCAGGAGTTGTTTTCTCCATGGTGTTCTTACCTCGTTTATCTTGGAGCAACACTTCTTTTCGAACAAGACCTAATTCAAGTTCATCTTCCTGTGCATCATTCTCACTCAACAAGTTAGATTCATTAAAAAGCACATGCACACTTTCCTCAACACACAAGGTCCTTTTGTTAAAGACTTTGTATGCCTTGCTGTGAGAAGAATAGCCAAGAAATATTGCCTCATCACTCCTAGGGTCAAACTTTCCTAAGGCATCCTTCCCATTATTATGCACAAAACACCTACAACCAAATGTTCTTAGGTGCGTAATATTAGGTTTTCTGCCCTTGAAAAGTTCATAAGGAGTTTTGTTCAAAATGGGTCTGATCATGCATCTATTTATAATGTAACATGAGGTGTTCAATGCTTCTGCCCAGAAATACCTAGGAAGACCACTAGCAATAAGCATTGTTCTGGTCATGTCTTCCAGGGTGCGATTTTTGCGCTCAACCACCCCATTTTGTTGGGGTGTTCTTGGAGCTGAGAAGTTATGATCAACACCATGTTCATTATAATAGTTGATAAAACTTGCATTTTCAAACTCAGTTCCATGATCAGATCTCAAGCTAATTAAGGAGTGTCCTACTCTCTTTTCAACCTTTTTGAGAAAGGCAATAAAATTCTCAAAGGTTTCATCTTTGGATGCTAAAAATAAGGTCCAAGTAAATCGAGAGTAATCATCCACTACAACAATCCCACCTCTACTAGTTATCCTCATGGGACCAGACAAATCAATGTGTAATAATTCTAGAGGCCGGGTAGTGCTTATACATTTTTTCGATTTAAAAGAAGATCTGACTTGTTTGTCTTTTGCACAAGCTCCACATACCTTGTCATCATTAAATTTGATGGAAGGTAGTCCAATAACCAGGTCTTTTGAAACAAGTTTGTTTAAAAGAGTAAGGCTTGCATGACCTAGTCTCTTGTGCCAGAGCATTATGTCATCATTCACAGCACTCAAACAAGTCAAGTTGTTTTGGGGAAGAGTGGAAATACATACTTTGTAAACATTTTTGCGTCGCTTCTCCCTTAATACGACATCTACTGTGTTGACATTGACAACCAGGCAATGTGTTCGTGAGAACACCACTAGGTTGTTCTTGTCACACAGTTCGGACACACTTAGTAAATTATGCTTTAAACCATCAACTAAGTGCACATTATCAATTGAGTGGGAGAGAGTTTTACCAATGCTACCTACACCGACAATTGTCCCAGACTTGCCGTTGCCAAAAGCCACGCTCCCACTGGTTGAAGCTGTAAGTGAGAGAAAGTTTGATTTTTCTCCAGTCATATGCCGCGAACACCCACTATCAACATACCACAGCTGCCTGTTTTCAAGGTTGTTTTCTGATCTGTTTGACAGGGTGTTTCTTACCCTGTTTGCTGGGTTGTTTGTGGGGTTGTTCTCTCTCACTTTAGCCTGCAAAATAAATCACAGGTTAGTTTTGGGAACCCAGATCCACTTGGGTCCCATTCTTTTAGACAAGTAAAGCTCATCTTTTCTAATTCAGATTTGTTTCACATACCTTTCATTTTTTTCAATGACATACCTTCTCAGAGGACATGAATATCGATAGTGACCAGTTTTACCACAATGAAAGCAAACAATGTTTTCAGGTAATCCCACATACTTTCTATGAATTGGGTAAACTGTTCGTTTAGGCTTATATCCAAGTCCCTTTTTGTTTCGACTGTGGTGAGTGTTTAACCAATCAAGGGCTTGTGAGGACTTGTTCCAGCGCTTGGTTGTGATAAGCTCGGTTTCCAGTTTTTCTATATTAGCATGCAAACCCTTGTTCTCCCTGAGCAAGGACTCAACCATTCCTTCCACCTCAAAGAGTTTTTCCTCCATTCGAGAATAATCTCCTTCTTTTATAAAGAGGTTTTCTTTGAGCGTATTAATATTTTCATGTAAGCCCAGTTTTTCATTTTTAAGGATCTCATTTTCTAGTTCTAGGTCTCGGACATCTCGTTTCAATTCAGCACAAGTATCCATCAAGGTATACAAAAGTTCTTCGAGAGTTGCTTTATTGAGACCACGTACCTTGTTCTTGAGATCAGTAAGACTGTTTGTTGATTCATCATCTGAATCCGTGTCACTTTGTGCCATGAGAGCTACAGCACCTTCATCAGTTTCAGACTCACCTTCATCCTCTGAGGAATCTCCCCAGGCAGCAAGCATAGCCTTCGAGAATCGTCTCCCAGAACTGCTTGCAGCTTGTTTTCTACCTTGTTTCCTGGGGTGTTCTTGCTCTTGCTCTTCTCGAAGTAGTGGACAGTTCTTCACAATGTGATCTGGTTTGCCACACTTGAAACACCCTGTGAACTGTTCTCGGGGGGTGTTTCTGGACTTACTGAAGTCTTTTCTTTTGCTGTTTTCTTTGACCTTTTTGAAGAATTTCTTGAACTTTCTTGTCATTAAGGCCATCTCTTCATCCTCAAGGTCAGAGTCATCATTCTCTTGTGCTTTCAAGGCAAGCCCACAATCCTTCTTCTGCTCCTCTTTTTGTTGTGAGTTCTTTCTGAGTTCATAGGTTTGAAGATTGCCAATCAACTCGTCGAGGGTGATCTTGTTCATGTCTTTAGCTTCTTGAATGGCTGTCACCTTCGCTTCCCAAGACCGAGGCAAAATCCTTAGAATCTTCCTCACCAGCACTTCTGTGGTGAAGGATTTTCCCAGGGATTTTAGCTCATTTGTTATGTGGGTAAAGCGTATGTACATATCCATCACGTTCTCACGATCATCCATATCAAACAACTCATATTGCCTCATAAGTAGCTCAATGCGTGATTGTTTGACTTGACTTGTTCCTTCATGAGCTACTTGGAGGGCATTCCATATCTCCTGAGCTGACTCACACTTCGAGATACGTGTATATTCATCTGGACCTAGGCCAAAATATAATAGCTTCTTGGCCTTGGCATTCTTTTCCATTTTCTTATAGTCTTCACCATCAAACTCTATGGGTTCCTTGGGAACCTTCTTACCATCTTCAAGCACCTTGGTGGGAACAAGGGGCCCGTTCTTGATGAGCATCCATAATTCATAATCTTCTGCCTGAATATAGTTCTCCATCCTATTCTTCCACCAACTATAATGTTGGCCGTTGAAATAGGGTGGACGAGTAATGGATTGCCCTTCAAGGATTCCTTGTGGTGTACTCATCTTCAGAATCTCTCAAGGTGTTAGCCCTTTTTGAGAGAACCCGCTCTGATACCACTTGTTGAATTCCAAGAGTACACAACCACAAGAGGGGGGTGAATTGTGGTGGTCGATTTTCGCCTAATAACTGACAAACAACCGTAGCACTTGATTGCAGAGATTGTTTGTAAATCACAAACAACCTTACGCCTTGTTTGTAGCGGTTGTTCTCAATTGATTCAGTAGCGAAATTCAAAGTAATAAATGCGGAAATAAAGCACACACAATTTTTACGTGGAAAACACCTCTAGCCCAACTGAGGTGTGAAAAACCACGACCTACCTCGTGTAGGATTTAACCACTTCACTAACGGGCTGAAAACGTTACAAAAGCAACACTCCTTGTTGCAACTTATAACCCACGTAACCTTCTTCCCTAAGACAGGTTACACCACGTCCAATCTCACCAGATAGGACACGATAGGCATTAGCAGTAATAGAACCGTCAGTTCGGACAGACGAGTTAAATAGGAGTCGAATGTATTCAGATTCCGATAAAATATGGGTCGAGTGTATTTCGTATTTGGATAAAATACAGATGGTCGTATTTTAGTTATATGGGTTTCGTGTTGACCCAATAGTTTAGAGAATCTTTTTTGTGGGTTGTTTTCCTTTGGTTAAAATTAAAAACTCAGCATGTTTAAAACTTAAAATTGTTCGTATGTAATGAAAAATTATTATAATTGTAATTTCTTAAAAGAATATTAAAGATTTTCAAACTTTTCATTATAATATATGTGCGTAATGTACGAGTCACCAAAGAGTCAAGGCTAATGAGTCAGCCCGTTGATTAAAATAATGTTAATAATGAGTGTGATTATTATTTATGCATCAATCCATTTAAAGCATGTTAACGACTCAGAATAGTTCGACTCGCTAGCAAGCCATTTAATATTCGATATTTTTGTTAACTAATATACAATTATTTAATCAGATACACTTTATTAGTGGATTGATCTTAACACTAACATGAGTCAACCCATTATCAAGCATTATAGTTCGAAACCAATTAGAATAGGAAATAAATGAAAGGATATTGGAGAAATACAAGATATTATAATTATATTTTTAATTATAATATCCAAATTTTAGATTATTATAGAATAATATTATTTAAAATATGACGAGACGTATTGATTGCGCTAAAAATATAACATTACGGTTTGCATGTTTTTAATATTTGCCTTATTCTTAATTGATTTTCTTAGTACAGGACAGTTATTTCACACCGTTTCACATTATTTTTAAAATTTTTTTTATTTATAAGTTGTGTATAATGTTATTATATGAGAATGAAGTTGGGTAAAAAAGGGTACTATTATTTAATTTATGAAGGAGTACACTAATTATATATTGTGTCTCTAAACAAACTAATATAATGATTAACCATTATTGTTAAATAGAACAAATTAAAAAAATAAAAAATAACCATAAAAAATATTCGGAATAAGTGAACGGATTTAGGTTCGGATTAGATTTGATCTGTTAATTTACAAATTTTTCAAGATAAGTTAATTTTAAATTTGGATCGAATTTTCAAATGGATAAATTTTTGTCACATCTCAGTAGTAAGCAGGCAATCGTAGCGTAAACGGAGCGACGTACGCCAAAGCCGGGGGGCGGTCGCGTTCGAGTCGACCAACCCTCTCACTTGTCAGTTGTCACTCAAATTCTGTTCTTGACTGCTGCCTCAATCCTCATTCTTTTCTGCGTCAGACTCATAACTCATAAATCACACAACGTATGCGAAACCTAAACCTCCCGGATCTTGATTATTTATTTATAAAAACCGCAGCAGCCCAATTCCATCTACCCTCAATTTTCCTCTCCTCTCTCCCGGTGTAGAAAAGGAGAAGCAGAAATTCAGGTTCTTTCTCGTTTCTGTTTCTCAACTTGTCTTCCTCTGGGTTCGTCTCCCCTTGGTTTTGTCGCCCTCTATTTCTTTGCCCTGGGTTTTTTAACCATTAGTTGAATATCTTTGTATACCCATATTTGCAAAATCCAGATTCTCATCCAAGTTTCCATCTTTCCCTCTCCCAAATTCGATTTCTATTGGTAGTTGCCCATAGCTGCTTTTTTTTGGGCACCCATTTGGCCGAACTCTTTTATTTTCCTTCCAGTGCCCACAATTTTTTTTTCCCAGCCATGGAATAAAGTCCTGGTTCCAAAAAGATTACAACCCTAGCCTTTTTTTTTTTTTTTTTTACTTGACATTTGATTCATGGGTGGGGGGAGATTGCAGATTTCTAGTGAAAACCAAAATGGGTTTTCATCCAATTTTAATTTGGGGCTTCAATGGAGCATCCCAGAGGAAGGATTCCATCCCCCTCCTGGGGGTTTGTTTGCCAGTGTTGGGCAAATGGGAAATATGGGATTTGGCGGCGTGGCTCCAAATCCTTCAAATTCGAAGGACAATGAAGGTGGCTTCAAGCTTCCATACATGGATTTCTATATAAAGTATATTTCTTCCCCAGAAGGGTTCAAGATTTTTGGGATTCCTAAGACTGTTGACGAGGAAAAGGCCAAAAAGAAAAAGGGTGGTGTGAAATTGAAGATTAAGGTGGCTAATCCTTCCCTGAGGAGGCTGATAAGTGGGGCTATTGCTGGGGCAGTTTCGAGGACGGCTGTGGCGCCATTGGAGACAATAAGGACCCATTTGATGGTTGGGAGTAGTGGACATACAACTACAGAGGTGTTTCAGAATATCATGAAGACTGAAGGATGGACTGGACTGTTTAGAGGGAACTTGGTTAATGTTATTCGAGTAGCTCCAAGCAAGGCTATTGAGGTGCGGCATTCATTCTGCTCAAATTATTGTGTGCTTTGTGTTTTTATTAAATCCCCCCCGCCCCACCAACAATGTGTTGCCTTAGCGAAATTGCTGTCTAATACGCTGTTAGAAATTTCTGTTTGTTTACTTGTGGTATTTGGTCTCCTTGAGATACAGCATTTTTTTACTGATTTGATATGCTATTTCTTGTTTGTCATTACCTTCACCAGTATTGATCCATCCTAGATTGTAGCTGTAGTGTTCTTTTATAGATTGTACAGATTGGTGCTGAGTATTTTCTTGTTTAAGAATAACTTCACACTAACTCGGCACTTAAGTCTGATTGTGCAACACTCAGAACTTTAAGCTGCGAAGGACTACTATACTAGCTGATGTTGATCTGTTTTTTGGTAGTCTTATATGGCAGAAACATTGGATTGAGATGCTTTGTACATTGCAAATAGCTAGAGAAACAACAGTGTTTTATGCAAGTAGTCACTGATAGAAGGAGGTGACAGCATTCTGCTACGTTTCTTGTTTATTATTTCAAAAGTTAGGAAGCTACAACTTCCAATTACATTTTAGATTCCTCACGCTCCACAGGCAGGGACTCTTGGAGTATGGATTTGGGTTTGTAGAACGTTTGGCCTCTATTTGTTTTTGTTATTTATGGTCAGATAAGGGTACATAAAATGCCTCTTGCAGCATCAACATTGGAGAAGCTCACCTGGAGTTATTATGTGCATCTTTTTGGCTGCTCATGGTTAACAATAAGCATCTCCCTGATTTAGGCATCTGACCTTTTTTCCTTTCCGATTGGACAATTCCATGTGACTTCTTATGTTCAGTGTCTGTCAGGAAGGGCGGGGGGGGGGGGTTGGGGAGCAAAGGCCAATTTCTTGGGTAAGAAAGATATGATCCCCTTCTGGCACAACATGAGGTGGAATTGATCACATTGTCTCAAAAATCTGGATTAGCCTTTTGCAGTACTAAGCCCATTTTGAGCGCTTGGTGAGCACAATTCTTGACTTCTTCGTGACAACCATGCCAGGGGAATTCTTGTGTTGGGACTCTCCCAAGAATGTGTTGAGTCTCGACCATTAATGCATTTTAGCAGACATGATGTGTGAGTAAATACGCCTCAAGGGCTTCTCCAAATTGGCCCCTACTAGATGTTTTTAGGGTGGACACTGCCTATTTTAGCTTTGTGACATAGCACTCGTAGATTCTGACTTTGTAACTGGACTCTGTTTTACCTTTCACTATGCAACAAAATCAGGTGGACTGCCCAGCTTGTAGTATGACTTATGTTGTTTAATGCTATTCTGCCTCTCAAATCTGGTTGAGAAAATTTTGACTACAGTTCAAGCTGTCAACAATCTGTGAAAGGTCAAAAAATCTAATAACATTAAAGAGGATTCGTGATTGGTATAGTGAAAGCGGACGTAGTTGTTGCTAACCGTATTTTGTTCTAGTGTATGTGTGGTTGTTTTGTACATTATCACTCATATAGCATCTGGAGTTCATATTCGGTTTGTTGTAATTTGCTACCTCCTGACTTTGGTCTTGTATGGTCATATCATTATTTATTTTTGAGATGTTTAGTTCATGAATAATGCTCAAAGAAGTAGTAATTTTGACATGGGATCCGTACATTGCTATGTTCATGATCTCGTGTTGTGACAAGAGGGAGAGATGTCTTTAGATCCCCCAAATTTGGCATAGCCTAATTTGGCTTAGTTTTTATAAATTACATGTTTTGAACGTAAAACCTGAAAAGATCTCCGTTTTTTCCGGCTCTAAATAACAGAATTGTTTGATTTCAGATAAGAACATTGGCATGTGCACAATGAATGGATTGATGGTTTTTAAGTTTCTGAAATGCAAATTGGAGGCAATTATTCGCATGGCAGTGATGTGTTATTTATTTTGCTTATCTTGCAATAGTTGGTCTTGGTGGTGCCTGAAATTGAGGCAAATTTGAGCTCTTGTTGCTAGTGTGATGATCATGTTTTCATTAAAATAAATATGAGGTCATGTTTGCGTTGTGATGATATTCTCTTCCTTAAGTTTCAAGAGCAAGCTAACAGTATTGCCACTTTCTCAATTCCGCATTACAATGGGTTATGGTAAAATGTCTTGCTCAATTGTTAACTCAACCCTTCACAAATAAGGTCCCTTTTATTGAAAAAATAATAAAAAATAAAACATAAAAAGCTTCATTCCATAAAAACACCCCCCCCCCCCCAAAAAAACAAACCCAAATAAAAAAGTAAAAAAGGGTTCCTTAGGTAGAACTCCAGCTTGTCGGTTCAGCTTGGGTTGTCAAACTTCTGAATGTGTTAGTTGTACTCTTATCATCTTGTTCATACTCTTACATCTTCCTTCCCTATGTAGCTGTTCGCATATGACACAGTCAACAAGTGCTTGTCACCTAGGCCGGGAGAACAACTTAAAGTCCCAGTCCCTCCTTCGCTCATTGCTGGCGCCTGTGCGGGGGTCTGCTCCACCATTTGTACGTATCCCCTTGAGTTGGTGAAGACCCGTTTAACCATTCAGGTGATTCTGCTTCTAAACTAGATTATTATGTCTGGACACTACATCTTGATGATGGACGATATTGGCCCTGTGAAAAATTGCAGAGGGGTGTCTACAATGGTATAATCGATGCATTTGTCAAAATACTTCGGGTGGAGGGCCCTGGCGAGCTCTACAGAGGCCTCGCCCCAAGCTTAGTTGGGGTGATCCCGTATGCCGCCGCCAACTACTTTGCTTATGACACCCTACGGAAAGCATACAAGAAACTTTTCAAGCAAGAAAAGATCGGAAATATTGAGACCCTCCTTATTGGGTCACTGGCAGGGGCCATCTCGAGTAGTGCGACTTTCCCTCTTGAGGTGGCTCGGAAGCACATGCAAGTCGGGGCTGTAAGTGGAAGACAAGTCTACAAAAATGTATTACATGCTCTGAGTAGCATTCTTGAGCAGGAGGGAATCGGAGGCTTATATAGAGGTCTCGGGCCTAGTTGCATGAAGCTAGTACCGGCTGCCGGGATTTCATTCATGTGTTATGAAGCCTGCAAGAGGATATTGGTGGACGATGACGACGAAGAAGTATAGAAGATGAGGATACTGTTGCAGGAGCAACTTTCTGCAACCAAGTTTTTCTTGACATGATTTCTGCTGCTTGTTATTTAGATTCAGATTGATATTCTCAGTTTTTTTTTCCATTTTTTTAAAATTATATTTTGGTAAAGAGGAGTAACACATGAGACTGTCTGAGGATCTTTTGAGGCATAGTTTTGAATACTGAAATCCTGTCAGTGTTTATTTCGATAGCACTTTCAAGAATGGCAATTCAGAAATGTCCATAGCCTGTATGCTAAATTGCCAAGTACGGACTGCAGGAATTTAACTTATGAGAGAACTATGCTGTGAGGGTTGTTGAATGGAGGGTAGTGTTAGTTGATAGATCAACTGTATGAATTGGTTGAAAACAAAAACTGATGAAGATGGATTTTGAAAGCTCCCAAGATTAATATAATAAGGAAATAATCACACCAAAAGGATACACATGGTGGATTTAATTTCAGACAATAAATGGGATTGTGATATTCGTATCTAGGACAAGATCTTAATGATAGATTAGTCACTTACCACCAAAAAAATTCTTCTCCTAAAGACTCTTAGTCATTAAAGAAAAATTTTAAACTAAAGATTTTAATCACCGCTCTTAATTTAAGAAATAAAGATGTAGTGAAGATGGTCTTTTGCCTTTCATTTTATTATTCAACTCAAGATGATATATATGGATGCAATTGGGCCTATAAATATCCAAAATGAAGAGAATTAGCTGTTACATTAATGGGGGCAAGTTGGCCAATAGTACAAGTTACATTAGACTTAGGGACTTTTTTTTTCTTTGGGGTGTTGAAATGTGGACAAATGTGGGTTGCCTACTTGCTTAGCGATGGGTGTATTTGCCACTGCCCTTTGTTATCCAGGTCACGGACTCGAATCTGTAACCTGTTGACTTCTTCGTTTTCAACTTTTTTTTTGTATTTAATTTGTTTCTTGTTTCTCCAAAGTGTGGGATTGAGTATTTTGTTTTCTGTACTTGAGCAATCAATTATATTAATTGAGCATTTTGTTTTACTCACTTAAGTGTTTTTAGGTTTATAGACCCAAGACCATAGTATAAGCATCAGACCAATATGAAACTTGTAAAATATGCTAAAAAAATAAATCAAAATATTAAGATAATTACAACCAAAATGAGCTTTATTTTTCAAGGATTCATTTCGCATCCAATGTTAAGAGAACTGAACCAATAATTGACCCAATTGGATGAGTGTGTCAATGGATCAAATAGTTAGATTGTTAAATCGTCTTGGACCGGTTGACCCTGATGACCATTGAACCGAATTAGACATGATATGACCTGGTTAATCTTCTCATAAATATTGACAAAATTGCCGTGAAAAATGACATTAGTTTTTAAAATTAATGAATCTCTTTAATAAAAATATGATCATATATATTGTTTTTGTATATTCTTTTTCACATGTCATATGCATAATGCTTATATGAGTAACTTCATGCATACAAAATTTAAATTAACTCATGGGCCGAATGCAGCAAATGGAGACCAACAGCCGAGGCCACGCTCTAAAAGCTAGTTAAACGAAGAAGGAAAAGAGACAGATGGTAGTTAATTATATAAAAGAGTGGCAAAATTCTACCATAATTGAATTTTTTTTCAATTACAGTAGTTGAAAGAGCTACATTTTAAACGAATTAAAACAGATCTAAACCATCGAACAACTTTACCCATAACCTGTATAACAGTTTCACTAATAGGTAGGTTGCATTCTCTCTCGGAGAGTATGACTTTCTCGTTTCAATCCATGCCCACTCCTCGCCGCTCTTCCTCAATTCAATAATCCATATTAATGTTATTTCCACTATTGTTCATGCTCTCTTCTCCAGATCGATCATACATAATTGGTCTTACACCGTTGTTTTGAGATGTTGGTGGGGTCCAAGCGATGAAGAGATGGGCTTTGAGAGATGGTGGTGGGTATTAAAAGAGATTTGGGTTTTAACACCTATGCATTCAGACTCTTCTGATTTTCACCGTCTCTTGACGGCGACTGAGATCACCAATGAAATATGTAGGTTGGTACCTTTGATAGGAGTGTGTGATTTTGTCCAATACTTGTTTCTGGGCAGTGTGAGTTTTGCTCATGGCAAGACTTTAATATTTGCTGAAATGCATTCAATTGTTAATATTTTGAGCCCTTTGCTTATAGAGCCCATGGCAACGTTGGCGATGGTGGTGGTAGAGAATACAAATAGATGTCGAACTGGATTTTACAATTTTTAGTTTCCTAGCTCTGGATGTTTAATCCCTCCATCCTTCAAAGAATGACAAATTTATTTGTTGATGTATAAGAAACAAAGTTCTGCCGCCCTTTGTCAGCTCTGTCTATCAATTTATCGATTGGATGCTTCCATGTCAAATTAGAGGAGTGAGAAAGGAGGACATCAGAATCCTTGATATGGCCATGTTTGGCAAAGAGCTTTTTGGGTGCAAAAAGAGCTTTTTGGGGGTATTAGCTGTTTGACTCTGGTCAAAAAGCTCTTTGGGGTGTTTGGTTGATTAGCTTTTTAGATTAGCTTTTTATACCCAAAAAGCTCTTTTACAAAAAGCTCTTTGGGATAGCTTTTTCAAAGAGCTTTTTGATATTTACTATTATAATGACCATACTAACCTTATAATTTGGATCAATTTACATTACATGTTATTCACAAATGATATTCCCGAATGTTGGATGCTTATACTTTAAATTTTTCAATTTATTTTTTCTTTTTTGGGACAAGAGTTGTGGATTGTTATGATGTAGAAGATAATGCTTTTAATTTTAACGCTTTCTTAATTTAACAAATAATTTATGTTAGTTAGTCTTATATGATATATAAATATTTTTTATATCACATAATTTCAATTACTATTAAAAAAGAAACCATTTAACATTAAAAATATATTTTGATAATAAGTACTAAAATTAGAAAAAAGTATAAATGTAATTCTATATATCACATAAGTCTTAATTCATAACTCATATCGAAAAGAAAAATAAATATCTAATGAAAAATTGTTTAGTTAGAAAAATAATGAAATTGAGTAATGGGTATAAGTGGAATTTTATCAAATAGCTTTCTTAAAAACAGTTAACTTCACCAAACACTTTTTTCACAAACAGCTAATGCAATCAGTTAAGTCAAACAGCTAATACAATCAGCTAACAGCTAACAGCTAATGCAATCAGCTAACAGCTAACAGCTAACAGCTGATTGCCAAACAGGGCCATAATGGATGAACTGATAAAATTTGTGGGAGGGCCTTAAATAAATTGGACGGTTCAGATCTTTTAATCCAGGATCAACGGTGATTATGCAATTCAATTATGATAATTGAAAAAAAAAATCCAATCATGGTAGAAACTTCCAAAAGAGAGATAATGAGAGAAGTCCTAGAACTAGCCTTCGCCCCCTTCCTACTGGCCAGTTGCATCATCTCTTTCTCTCTCCTGTGCTACCTCTCTCTCTCTTCCTTTTGGATTCCCAAACCCAAGCCCCTTCTACTCTTAATCTAACCCTCGACTATGATTGAGGATTCGGGTGGGACAGTGAGATGGTGATTGAACACTTCGATGGACAGTCAACTTCCCGATGCTGGAGAAAGAAGCAATTAGTGATCCGACTCGCCTGCGGTTTCTTCAGGTCTTCGGTTCACTGGGTTGCCTGGTTTTGACCGATTCTCAATGGTTTGATGCCGTCGATGGGTTTTCATGTTTTCCGGACCGGTAGGGAAAGCGAGTCCCGGTTGGACTTGCCAGTTTGGTCCGATTCTCATAACACTTTCTCCACCTTTTAGGAAATTTCTAGAAGGTTCTATTCCATCAATGGGGTGACTGCCACTTAGCATATTTTCCTTGGTGTGTATAGAATAACCTTATGTTAAGTAATATACAAAATTGCAGTTGTATCTACCTCAATTAAGGCCAAATTTTAGATTGCTTGAAAAATAAAATTTTGCCCACGCTCCAATATTTCGGCCATTTCTCCCAAATTTGAGCATATAGGGCTAAAATAGACATCTTGGAGAATCAGTAAAACTTGACTTTGCAACAATTGTGCTTTGTTAGGTAGGATTTAAACTTAACTCAAATTCAGTAAGTTTACCGATGAAAACATGCACTGTAGGAATTGGGTTTCTTATTACTTTAGGAATTAAAATGCAACCAAACTTGAGATTTTATTGCATAGTCCTAAAATTGACTCTATGAACTTCCCGACAAAGCAAAGATAACTCCAATTGGACGTCCTTTGGGTGGCAATAAGCCAAGTCGAGCCTTCGTAAGGTGCTAGAGGGGTGATCTTCTTGACCAAGGTAGGTTTTGCTTGGACTTTAGTATGGATGAAGATGTATCTTAGAGTTGACTTGGAGTGTGGTACACATAAAAAACCATAGCAAAAAGTAACAGTTTAGAACTAAGTGGTTTGGTATTAGAAGGTTTGCAAGAGTATTGCTCATTTTGCAAAAGACGTGAGGTCAAGGGAATTCCAAATTGAGAATGTGAAACACCATCGTAAATATGACAAGGTGTATTTTGATTTAGAAACTACTGGTGGGAATATTGACCTCCAAAAATATAAGAAACATACATGACCTTTGCTTTTGTGGTTGGTGGTAACTTTGATTTTTCAAGAGAAAAAATTTCAAACAGATGAGTTTGAATATTGAAATTTTGGATTTAAATTAAATGAGCTAAACTTAAGGGAGTGAGGTCACTAATAATTTGGACTTACAAAAAGTCCCTTAATGCTTTGAGTTTATTTATTTTCGTTAATAAAACTCCCAAAAAAAAAAAGCAAGCAGTGAGTTTTCAAGGAAATTACGATTTTTTGGTTATAGATTATTGACAATAATCTACCCTAAAGTTCACCACATTGAAGGTTTGGATTATTGGTGAGCTAACCGCTCAAAATTCCGATTATTTAAATCCAAAATTTCTTAATTTGTTTTAGAAAATCTATGTAATCAATTACTTTGTTTCAAGTAAATTAATCTCTACTATATGTCAAATGGGAAGGGAAGTCTTGGAGCAACGGTAAGGTTGCCTTAGTATGAGAACTTTGGAATTAGTCACTGATAAAGTCAGGATAGGCTGCCTACAATACACCCCTTAGGGTGGGTCCCTTCCCCGGATCCTGCGTGAACGCGGGATGCTTGTGCACCGGACTACCCTTTTATGTGTCAAACGGGCTTCTGCAGAGGCTGGATTGATAGGGTTTTGAGGTGCCCGCATTTGCTATTCGGTGTCTGTGTCTATATTCGCTATTTGTGACCTCTTTTTCGGTCAATGGAATTACAGAAAAGCTACGATCATTATTTTCGCATTGTGTGGGTTTAGGTAAGGGGACACGATTCCACCTTATCTATTTAATTTATGTGTCAAAGCTTTCTCTTCTTTGCTTATAGATGTTACTAACAAAGCTTTCTCTTCTTTGCTTATAGATGTTACTAACATACCTTACTCCACGAAACCATTGCTAGGAGGCGTGCAGCTATTATTTCTCCCCTCTTTTTTTGCAGATGACAACATTGTTTTTACTAGAGCTAAATGTGAAGATTGCCTATGTGTAGCTGACATTGCTGTCCTTCATGAAAGAGCTTTAGGACATAAGAGTAATTTTGACTGGCCAAAGATGGTCTTTACCAAAAACGACAACGTGTGTGAGAGATGAGATCAAATTAGTTCTGCATGTGCATGAGGTTGGTTGTCATGCTAAATATTTAAGCCTCAACACTATTAATGCAAGGTTAGGGGGAAAAAAAACATCTTTTGAAGGAGGAAAGGAGAGAATCCGGAAGAAACTCCGGGATGGAAGGAGAAATTGATTTTGAAGTTGATTCTGTACAATTTAAGAATCCTTAGAAGTACAGTTGCTGGAGACGTGGGGTAAAGGGACGAGTTTATCTGACAGCTGGAAATCAATACTTCGTCATCCTTAATTCCGCATGGCCCAACCTGCAAAAAAGGCAACCCCGGGTTGTGGATCGGGGGGCGCCTCTCCGACGGTCAAGTCAGAGTCAAAGTCCGAGTTGCAGGTCAAAGAGGAAGAAGCAAAGTCAATTCAGTGCCCACCATTGCTAACCTTTTTCCCGAGAGAAGCAGGCCATTATTTATAGCCCTCTCAGGGAAGGATAAAATAGTTACTTTACCTGAAAGGCCCCCGTGGGCCACCGGTCTCGGTGCGGTTGCGCTCAGAGGAGGCCCCTAGGGTTGCGCTTTGGGCTCTTGAGTGAACATGGGCCTAAGGGTAACCATAGAAAAATGTCTTCTGGACCCAGTACCCTCGTATGGGCCTGGTTTGTGAGGTGAAAATTCAGAGGAAGCCCATTTGAGGTAAATTGGATTTATCCCAAATCACTTAGCCCCTCACATTCTGCCCGTACGTCGAGTCTAGTCGAGCAGTTGGGTAGAATATGGACCACCGGTTTTTTAATCATCACGCATCTAGAGGTCCTTGGGAATCATGCCTTGACAATGAACGGTTCTAGTGCCACCGTCCACAGATGCACGAGTTATGAGGCGTGCACAGTGTCATTACGAAATTGTCGCGATCTCCACCATAAAAGGCAACCTTCAGTGCAAGGCTCTCACCACCTCCTTATTCGGCAACAATTGCGACCTGACCTCTCTTCATGGCCTTTCCGGGTTCCCTTGATACTAAAGCGATGAGCGAGTTTGTTGTTCACCGTTTTCAGTGGAACCAACAGGGGAAAGTCTTTCCCCCGTCGTCCTTCCCGAAAGAATTCCGATCCTTATGCCCGGACTTTGATTTGGCTACGGCTGAACTGGCAGCCGCCCAGTATGAGCTTCCTGAGCTGCCGCAAGTGATATTCTATGCGATGCTGCGAGGCCGAGAAGCTTGGTGTGCTACATGGACTGAGGCTTCGGTCGTTAGAGGTGGCCCTTACTGAGCTGCGCTGGGGAGCATTTGAATCGTGGATCTGTTTGTTCGGTGACCCGGTCTACGAGGCTCAGTTCCGTCCGAAGGGCAATTCGGGCGAAGGCGCGAGGACCGGTGGTCAAGGTGAAAACTCAAGTGGAGGAGCGGCAGCTGATGACACGGCCTCGGAAGGCAGGGCCTCCCCCTAGCCTAGTGTGGTACAGTAGGGAACGGCCCCCCTCCCCCTCTTGTGTTTCCTTCGGATTCTGCCTTGTACTGCTTATGCCATTTATCAATAAAGGTCGTGCTCGTTGTTCTGCCTCTATTTCCTTCGTTGCCCTTTTTTTTAAAATTTTTTTATAGCATGTGGTTGAAGGGGCACGTGTCGAGGATGGGTTGGACACTGGGTCCTTGGGGATTTTCCTGTCCTGCCATCCCCCCAGTGCTCCCCTATGAATATATCGCTCCTCTCCCTCGTGAGTTCCTATAGAGTTCATTCGTGGGAGAAACTATTAGTGATTGTTCAAGCGACATTCTATGCTATGCTGCTGAACGAGATGCTTGAGCTTGGCGCGGTTCACAAGTACACGACTGAGAAAATGAGGTCTTTACTGGTGGGATTGATGTGGTCGACCTTCGAGGTTTGGATGCGTATCATGGACGAAGTGATCCGGGGAGCACAACTTCATCACCGGCCGGACAAAGTAGAGGTCAAGGGTGATCGCAATGGCCGGGGACAGGGTTCGGGAGTGGCTGACCCTCTTGCCCCCTCGAGCGACGAGGAGTAGACTTAGCCTTTGTTTTGCACTTTTTGTGTTCTCTTGTTTTCCTTTCCTAGCCGTTTGTACTGATCGTGATCATCGCAATGAAAATCTGTTTCTCGTACAAAATGTTTTGTCTGTATGTTATGCGAGAAGGCTGTGGGAACGTTCTTAGTGATCCTTAGCCCCCAACGGGAATACCATTCCTCCAAGTGGGGCCGAGGGTGTACCGATAGGCCATGAGGCCGTGCGCCAGGAACCCTAGCCCTGATTGGGGCAAATAGCATGCGCCCGCCCCTGAGGTCACGCTCAACGGCCCAAGCCCCCAACATGGCTAAGTATAGCGATTGGGCACAAGGCCATGCCCTAAGACCTTCAGCATCTAATGGGCTAAAGGTGTTGCGCCCGACCCTGAGGCCGTGCTCGGGGGCCCTTAGCCCCCAATGGGACTTTCGGGTGTAGTGAACAGCCATAAGGCCGTGCTCATAGATCACGCCCCCCGGAGGGGCTAAGAGTGCAGCGACCGGCCATAAGGCCGTAATCTAGGACCCTTAGCCCCCATTGGGGCTAAGAGTGTAGCGACCAGCATAATGGCTGTGCTCGATAACCCTTAGCCCCCAGGGCTAAGAGTGTAGCGACCGGCCATAAGGGCCGTGCTTGATAACTCTTAGCCCCCGATGGGGCTAAGAGTGTAGCGACCGAATATAAGGCCCATGCTCGATGACCCTTAGGCCCCAACGGGCTAAGAGTGCAGCGACCGGCCTTAAGGGCCGTGCTCGATGACCCTTAATCCCCAATGAGGCTTAGAGTGTAGCGATCGGCCTTGAGGGCCGTGCTCGATGACCCTTAGCTCCAACGGGGCTAAGAGTGTAGCGACCAGCCATAAAGGCCGTGCTCGATGACCCTTAGTCCCCAATGAGGTTAAGAGTGTAGCGACTGGCCATAAGGGCGTGCTTGATGACCCTTAGCCCCCAATGGGGCTTAGAGTGTAGCGGCCAGCCTTCAGGCCATACTGCTGGCTCATGCGTAGGGTTCCTGCTACTCAATCTTCGCCGATGACGTGGCTTCGATGGGGCGCCACATGGCGTTGGTTGGGAAGAGGCGTGCCTATTGAGTTGATGGGGGTGTGTGCCCTTCCTTTTTACTCTATAAAAGGGGTGAGCATCCCTCGAGGGAGGTCATTTGTGTTCTTCACATTTTCATTTCCTAGAGAGGGAAACTAATTTTTAGAGAGAGAAGCTCTGCTACCTACTCCTTACTCCCCCTTCCAACTTTGCTGTAGCGCCTCAAGCTTTTCTTTGTATCTTCAAAGGGTTGTTTGAAGGTGCCACCCCCATCTTCAACCAGGTCCTTGAATCTTCATCATTTACAGGTACACGTTTACGCCCCAACAAATTACTATTTGTTATATATTATGTCGTCTTGCTCGTCCAGTGGGGACGTCCGTGAGGGGCAAGCTGGCCCCCAAATGGAGGGTCGGCACGCACAATTCTCTAGCCTCCCGGCCATTATTGATGGTCGGGTGGTGGCTGGCGTCCCCCGTCAGAATAAGTGTAGGGAGCTGAAAAAGATTCCCTACGTCGTTCCCCTTTTTGAGCCGGGCACGCCCTCGTGGTCTAGCTGCCAGTACTCCTCCACCCCCAGCATTCTTAGGCCTGAGGTGGAGGTGACGTACCCTTCGGAGATCACCATTACTAACTATGTGCCCGACTTCCAGCTCCGCAGGATGGCAAAGACGAAATCTACCCCCCGTATTCAGTCCCTAGATGAGCCGCTGGCAGAGGGCAGACTGGGTAATCTTTGCTCAGTTCCTACTCTATTAGACCCGGAGGCTGAGACGGCCTCCTCTAGTTCTAGCACTTCCTCCCGGTCGCGTTCTCGCAACTCTGCCTCTGGGCATTCTTCGCGGAGCTCGTACTCGGAGGGGGCTTCGACAAGCTCCCCCACTAAATCATAGTCAGTGCCGGTGGGATTGGTGCGTAGACAACCAAGCCATGCGCCTCCAATCACCGAAATCATAGCCGAAGGGCTAGAGTTCCCTGGGGCCCCAACTCGCTCAGACTTGCAGGATGGCCCAGGGAGCCACTTCCCCGACCCAAAGGCCGTCAACAAGCTTAAGAGGTCAGCCCTCAAGAAGCAGTACCTTTTGAACGCAGAGTATTCCTTCGTGCTTCCCGAACCGGATGGCAACGTAAATGAACCGCCCGTCAAGTGTATAGCCGTATACTGGGCAGCTCTTAACTACGATCTCCGTTTTCCTTTGCATCCCGTGATAAGGGAGATTCTGAATAAGTACGAGCTCACACCAGCACAGATCGTACCCACATCTTGGCATAATATTTGTTCCTTCATTGCTACCTGCGAACTGCGCGACCTAGCTTGCTCGGCCCGGGCATTTAGCCTGGTCCACACGGTTCAGAAGGCCTTAAGGAGACCGAGGATTTGGGGTGGTACTGTTTCAACAATAGGCCGGGTTTCATGAAGGCCATTGAAAAGAAGTCAGAACTGAAGTATTGGAAGTACGACTTCCTCTTCCTACGCCGAGAATCATGTTGGAGTGACGTCCCTGAGTGGAATGAGGGGAAACCGGCTCGGAGCCCCTTTGAAGAGCCTACCGCGGAGGAGCGACGCACGGCCCGCTATTTTATGTTTTATATACATGAGGACGATAGGCCTCGGCCAATTCCTAGGTTCATGACTCAAGCAATTGAGTCGATGAAAGGGCCCTAGAAGAGAAGAAGCAAATCTAGCGACTGAGAACCGTTAAATTGGCTCCCTAGGCTAAAGTTTTCTGCGAACGACTTCTTTTTCGCTGTGACCGGCCTGCTGGTCCTTAAGAATATTACTAAGGGTACTTAGCCGTTTCAATACTGACCTATTTTACGTTTGGTGCTGACCTGACTTCTTGTTTGTTTTGTGCAGATCAAGCGAGGGCCCGGCTGACGGTCTTTGAAACTGGGGATGCTACTCCCAAGCAAGTGGTAGCCGCCGGCGAGCGGAGGCGGGAGGAGGAGAGGCAGTTCTTTGTTGCTCAGCAAGTCAAAAAGGTACGGTGTAAGGAGTTATGTGCTCTTCCCTCCTTTGTTTATCTTGCAACTGACTTAACTTATTCTTGCAGGCGCCCTCCCTTGTACCTCGCTAGAAGAGGCCCACCGTGAGTTTGCCGGTCCGTAAGAATCAGAAGATCGAGGGTCCTCCTCGGGAGACCGTGGCATCCGCCCCTTCGCCAGTGGGGGAGCGAAGGCCGACCGTCTGACTGCTCGTCAATTAGGGAGCCGGTCAACAGGGGAGCGAACCCTTGCCCAGCAGGTGCACCTGACTCCCTCCTGAGGCGCGGCGGCCACGACTCCAGGTGCTAGCGGCACCTCCTCACTCGTTCCGTGGCCTTTAGCCAATTTTATCAAGGCGGACGTGAGTACCAGGCTCTCTCTCGTCCAGGATATAGTCAAAATCCTGGGACCTGGCGACCCCTGGGGCTTCGGACCCCCCAAAGATATCTGAAGAGGAGATGACCATGGTCGATGTCTTCGCAAAAGGGGTAAAGGCCATCGGCAGAGTGCCGGCGGCTGGAGGGACTCATCTCTCGAGATCAGAGACGCTGCGAGAGGCTGCAGGCAGACCTAGAGGGCCGCGAAGGCGAAAAGAAAGAGTTGCAGCGCCAGTTGGAGAAGGCCGCAGCCGATGCAGTCCAAGCCAAGGAGCAGAGCTATAAGCAAGGCCGCTCGGACACCCTCGTCTACCTCCGCAAAGTCTTACTAACTCTTGCAGGCGAATTTTCAGATAACCGGTATTTTGAGGCCTATCCGGACTTTGTGGATGAGTGCGAACGGGCTGCTGCAGAGGACCGCGATTCCGAGGAGGTGGCCTTTATCTCCCCTTCATCTGAGGGTGAAGCTGCTGAGGATGAGGCCACCAATCCTTTGGAAGCTGAGGCTGGTGCATCTAAGGAGGAAGGGCGCGAGGATGGCGGAGAGCCGGACGTGTAGCCCCTGTCCCCCTGTTTTGCTCGTTTCTATTTTTGCTTCTGGTTTCAGAAATGGTTGTAAAAGATTGTGTTGTGATGTTTTATTTTTAATGAAAGGGTCTTCTTTTCATCGTTATGGCATGTTTGTCTTTATGTGATATTCGTCCCTTTGGTCTTTCATTTCATACTTGTACTTAATTCTTCCTTCATTCTTATGACGGCGGCCCCCAAATGAAAGAACAAAGGCCGTGCTCTCGGACCCTTAGCCGGCAGAGGGGCTAAGAGTGTAGCGACTGGTCTTAAGGCCGTGCTCTGGGACCCTTAGCCCGCAGAGAGGCTAAAAGTGTAGCGACCGACCATAAGGCCGTGCTCATGGACCTTTAGCTCGCAGAGGGCTAAGAGTGTAGCGATCAGCCATAAGGCCGTGCTATGGGACCCTTAGCCCGCAGAAGGGCTAAGAGTGTAGCGACCGGCCAGAAGGCCGTGCTCTAGGACCCTTAGCCCGTAAAGGGGCTAAGGGTAGCAATCGGGCTAAGGGTAGCGACCGGCCACAAGGCCGTACTCTAGGACTCTTAACCCGCAGAGGGGCTAAGAGTGTAGCGACCGGCCACGAGGCCGTGCTCAATATTGGAAGAAGAGGTAGACAGGTGGGCGAATGATGATCGCTTGAGTCTTGATATTCATTACGAAGAGTGCACTAGATACATGGTAGACAAGAAAGAACATAACAATATAAGCTTAAATGCGGTATTTCCTCAAGTTGCGGCTGTGTCAGGCCCGCGGGATGGGGGTACCCTGGAGGGTCTCTAGTCGGTAAGTGCTAGGGAGGATCTGTGTAGTGACCTTGTAGGGGCCGTCCCAGTTGGCGGTTAACTTGCCGTGCTCCCTTGCTCGAGCAACAACCTCTGTGCAACGAAGGACGAGATCGCCGACGTGGATAGGTTGAATCCTCACTGAGCGATTGTGTAGCCGCCCGATGCGTAGTTTGTAGAGAGCCTCGGGAAGAAGGGCATCACCACGAATGGATGGAGGGAGATCAAGAGCTTCACGTAGTTTCGCGCTATTTAACGCCTCCTGGAAGCTAGTCAACTGATGGGTATGGAGGGCCACCTCGATGAGCAAAACCACCTCGGAACCGTAGGCCAGCATAAATGGGCTTTCACCTGTAGCAGTCTTTTCGGTTGTGCGAGGGTACCAAAGGACGCCATGCAGCTCGTCCACCCATTTCCCTTTGGCATTATCAAGCTTCTTTTGCAGACCATGGAGAATGGATTTGTTGGCCGCCTCAGCCTGGCAATTGGTTTGGGGGTGCGCGACGGCCGTGAATCGAGCTTGGCAACCCAAGTGATGGAGGTAGTCCGTGAGCTTACTAGTGTCAAACTGCTGCCCGTTGTCAAAGATAATGGCGCGGGGGATGCTAAAGCTGCTGATGATGTTGCGCCATATAAATTTACGCATTTCGGCGGTGGTTGTAGAGGCGACGGCTTCGGCTTCGATCCACTCGGTGAAGTAGTCGACCGCCACAAAGAGGTACTTGCGCTGGCTCGTATTCATACCCCACGTGGCAAACGGGAGGGGGCTGACTATCGGTGTCAGGGTTGTGGAGGGGGTCCGTTGAACGGGCGCGAATTTCTGGCACTTGTCGCAGGTCCGCACCAGAGTCATTGCGTCCTCCAGCAAACTAGGCCAGTAGTAGCCGATTCATATAGCCGTAATGGCTAGTGCACGGCTCCTACATGTGAGCTGCAAATGCCTTCACGCAGTTCTTCTAATATTCGCTTGCCTTCCGCCGGGGTCACACATCGTAGGAGAGGCCGGGCGAATGACCGCTTGTAGAGAATCCCCTCGTATAAGATGAACCAATTCGTTCTCCTCTTTACTTTCTCAGCCTCCTTGGGGTCCATGGGCAGCGTTCCATCAGTAAGGTACGCGCGAATAGGTTCCATCCAGGTCGGGCTTCTATCCAGCCATAGCACCTCATGCAAGTCGATGCTCCTTTCCGTTAAAGTTTCCCACTGGATGTTCTTGGGCTTCCCATCATCTGAGGAGCTTACCAATTTGGACAGGGCGTCTGCCTGTCGATTCTCCGAACGCGCGATGTGTGCGATGTTGAAATGTTTTAATAACTTGGTGGCCTCGCGGACTCGTCGAACGTACGCGGCCATGACCTCGTCCTTTACCTTATAAGACCCATTAAGTTGGCTGACGACAAGCTGGGAATCAGAGAAGGCTTGGATGTAGTCGGCTCCTGCGGTGTAGCAGAGCTCAATCCTCGTGATGAGAGCTTCGTATTTGGCCTCGTTGTTGGATGCTTTGAACATGAATTTTAGGGCGTGCTCATACCATGCCCCAGTGGGACTTTCAATGATGAGGCCGGCCCCGCTACTGCCTTTAGTGGACGAGCCATCCACATACAGGTGCCAAGGCCGTGGTTGCGAATCTTTCTCAGCGGGCGCGGTTGTGAGCCTTGGAAGGCCTTCTCCATCTCATCGATCTAGTTTTCTACCTCTATTGGGTATGTAGTCCCAATGCAAGGTTGAGGAGCTATCTTTAAGAAATCCACCAACCTCTTGATCGAAGAAGACAATGAACTATCCATGCGTGGGGGTACTCAGTGGTTGTTGTTGCTGCTACTACTGTTGACTGATAAAAGCTAAGAAGTCTTGCATAAACTTAAGCATCACCTCTTTGGGATTAAGTAATGGAGTATCATTTTGAGGTGTCCCCTCTTGAGTCGCTATGGCCTTAAACTTAGGAGACTTCTATTTCTCAGAAGACATGAAAGCTTAAGAAGAAACCCTATGATAAGTCCTTAAAGTGCACTCTATTTTGAGGTTATTTTGTGCCATTTTTAGGAAGAATTATGTACTTTATGTTATAATTTATACTCTTTTTTCCGTTTTACGCTTGGTGTGGTTCTTTTATGTGTTTAGCAGGCTTTTGGACCATTTTACCCTAAAGTTAACTATAATGGAGTGTATTTTGACTCTCCACAGATGCCCCTAGGTCACTATACCGGTGGAAAGGAAAGAAAAACAGAAGAATATCAGAACAGTGGTCACCACGGATGGTCCGTGGTGAAGGCCACGGTCTGTGGTGGCCTCATTTCCTGCGAGACTGTTTCTTTTCTCGCAGCTTTTCGACTTTCAGGTAGTTTTAATGCCATTATTTATCATGGCTGTTAAGCTTTCAGGAGTTTCACTACAAAGGGGGTGCTTTCAACCTCATTTCAAGACACATCCTATCCTCTTCCACTCTGCATAATCCAGTATCTAGATTAGGATTGTAGATTAGATTAGAGAAAGAGCAAGTTAAAGGGGAAGATTGTAAGGATTTCGGATCAAGTTTACAACGGCAGTTCATGTGTGCATTGGACCATCAGTTGAGCAATTCCTCTCCCCTCTCTTCTCTTTTCTCTTTAGATTTTTATGCTTTTTATATTAGTATTGATTTTTATGCTAAGTTTTAGATTGTTAATCTTGGAATCAAGTTGAGTTGTTGTGATTAAATCAATTCTTGTTTTGATCTAAAAGTGCTTTGGATTTGTTGGGTTTATTCTGTTGAATTGCTAGTAGGAAACTTCATCAATTTTTTACTTGATTTAGACATTTGGTGAAGAACTGAAAGGTGAAACTAGATGTTGGAAAACTAAGATTCAATTTAAGTGAGTGGGATCTTTAGAAAGACTCACCGTTTAAGAAGGCCTTAAATTTGATAATCATGTTCTTAATAATCTTATATTAATAAAAAACCCTTGAGAAATGATAGTTTATTAGATTTAAGAATTTTATTCTACCTTGAAAGACGAGTTTGATAATTCGATTATCGGTTTTGGAATTACCCATCTAAGAAGGGGTGCTTGATTAATTCTTGGGTTAAAAATAACTTGATTTGATTAAATTGCTTGATTGTTTACCTATTAGAATAGGTAAATAGCATAGTTAAATTCCATTCTCAAATTTGGATTCGCATAGCCTATCTTGAGGGACTATAACCTAATAGATCAACCTAGTCTCTGTGGGATCCAACTTTATTTACTATAGTGCCACCATGTGCTTGTGGCCGTATCACCCTAATAACCACGAAAAGCTTTGAAAGACTGACATAAGTCATATTAATCAACACATGTAAACCTCACCGACTTTGAAACGAGGGCAGACCACTTAGGTTGCCCAACATAAGAACTTATAAACCTAAGATAGATCTCAACGGAACCTATAAACCCAAAGGAGCTTCTCTAATGATCATTAAATATGCTAGGATTTTGCTAACTAGCTCTGATACCACTTACTTTGTCACACCCCAAACCAGGGAATAACAAATGCTACATAAGAGTCTGACAGGTATGCATGGCTCAAATATCAAACAAAGGCATAAATAGCAAAGGTAATATTATTTCCCAAATGGAGAATAATGTTGGAATTTAAGCTAACCTTAATAAGAATAGGACTACGAATCAATGGGAATTCAAATGTCTTACCTCCCCAAGAATATGTAACTCGGCAAGATCTAACCTCATGATGCATAAATAATGTAATACTAGTCCTCTAGCTAACAAACCGAGTCCCTAAGATCCATAACAACCACAATAGCAACTGATCTCCACTTCCTGACTCAAACAGTAACATAAGTAAGACCTAAAAAACATAGGAAGGGATGGGCTCGGAAGCCAAGTAAATAGCATAACACCCCTTTAGCTAGGTTAGGAGTGCAAGTAAATCATATGTTGGGTCAATTATAATAGTAACAATATATTAATAAAATAACCATAACTGCATTATGCAACATGTACATTTTACAAACTTATTTAGAATATGCAAAAGAAAATACGAACATGCGCATTATGCAAAACAAATCCTTTAGAATAGCGAATTGGGGCTAAGACCACTACTCGCCTAATTGCAAGGGCAATAAAGAGTCACAAAATCTGATTGCCATAATGACATCACAAAACAGAGGGGCCCAAAAGTTATGGACACATATTAGAATCACAATACAGAATACCACTTATACTATAATTCGATCGACAGGTTTGGTGCTTACCTCCATTCAATAAGGCTGAGGACATAGTGCAAAAATAAAATCGATATAATAGTCATACAAAATGATGCCTAGTAAATTAAGTTATTGAGTAGCGGTAAATAACAATTTGGCAGTACGAAGCAAGTGATATATCATAGACCAAGTGCTTCAAACAATAAAATTACAATAGTAAATCAATTTCGTCAAATTTACTCCATTCAAAAAGGGCTACTTTGCAAATATCATGGGCAAACACAATAAAATCATATTTGATTGACATAAGGCCGAATATAGTTAAGGTCATAGTAAATTGACATTCAAACATGCTATTTTTTAAACAGAAATCGAAACATAGCAAAATCTCACCTTTTAACATATTCCAAAAATAATTCAAATCAAATAGTAACATGCTAACCTGATTAACAAAACTAGTTTATCGAAGGAATTTAACCAATAATATTTTCGGCATGAAACACTAAAAGAGTATTGCACCACTTACTTGAAAGTGCCAAACCAAACTGACCTAGTGGAATGCTTGAATATCACCTATACATAAGGATCTATTAATTAGCAAATATGTATGCTGATAGCTAGCAGCGACGACCCATGAGTGTAAGAATCAAGGATAATTGGCCTACAAATGAAGATATTTACTATTCTATCCACATCAGCGAAGGAAAACAAGATTTGCTTAAAAACAGTTTGTGAGCCACAGTTACTAATCATGTGAAATTAAGCAACTTTCAAGGAGAGGACAGAAGACCAAGTCTGGTTTATCATGACAAAATCAAATGCACTTTGGACTATTCACGGTATAAAACGAACCTGAGGAACAAATCATAAATCTGAATTCTGGACTTAATTGACTTTTTTAAAATCAACAAACATTTATGGAGCTATTGATAATTAAAGTAGTGCAGAGCTAGGATTAGGCAATAACATTAGAAATAGGGGTTTGGCAGTATGTAAAACAGTCGGATGGATCAAACGAAATGATGCAAATCATTTGAATCACTTGGTAAAATAGGTAAGTAGACATAGGAGTGTCATATTTTGAAGAATCTTAGGGCCGAAATAACCTTGATTAAATACAGCAAAAATCAACTAAGGTGCACGAAATAATAAGGCCTGAAAAAGCATGGTGGCCTGGATAATGAGTATGCAGGCAAAGGAAACATGAGCCTTAATAAATATTGGCATTGATAAGAACCAGCTTAGGTATTTTTCAAACAAGGACAACGACCTGGAATAATTAAGCATTGATGGGAGTTGATTAAAGTGTGGCAGAAGAGGAAATAAACATTGTCCACATCAATGAGTTACAATTTCTAATTGATGTAGTAGAGTTCGAAGATTCAAAATCATTTTACTTTGAAACATAGGCCGATTGAGTAAATATGTAATCAGAATTTGACAATATATATTTTATCCATAGCAAATGATGAATGGAAAACACTTGCAAAATCTATTTGATTGACTAATAATTACATAGAATCACTACCTTCCCTAGGTTTCTTTAGAGATGAACTTTCCATTCTACTTTCTCTCCTCTATTTCCTTTTGACTGAGAGATATAGATACTACGTTGTTTTCTGAGGATGTAAAATAAAATAAATAGGGAGGATTAAGGTTAGGGTTACATAACCTACAAGCCATCATAAGAAGTCTCCTAAATAAATGAGAACTACTAGAAATTAAAAGAAACGACCCCTTTTTCGGAAACCCGGGTATCATAGAAGGCCCAGGTAAGCTTCACAAGCATACCAAACACATCTACCATCTCCAACTCATCTGACTATTTCATCTCTGGCTATTCTTCCACTGTGTGGCACAATTGTTCCCTCTAAAGATACATTCACAGTCTCCAACGTAATATTGGCGCCTCTACAACAAAGTCTACTGTCTAACCCAATTGGTTGAGTTGATATCCTATTAAGAGCACTACCCCATATTCTCCTCCAAAGGCGAGAAAAACGAAACAACTCTCACGAATTCGGTCCCAAAGCCCCCTCAATCTAAGATACACTTTACACTTCTCCCACCTTGAACCCCTTGGCCTATTTTTTGATACAAGACAAAGGGGGAGAGTTGTATAGTTTCATGTTAGCATTTCATTGGAACAGTGGTTTGAAGGATTATGATTTTACCTCAAGGCTTGTAACTTGTAGTTTCCAGATCAATGACATTTTGGTTAAATCATTTTGGGTGAATTGTCGTAAGTTTTCCTTAACTATGATTGTACTCACTTCCATTAAATGAAGACTGATAAGATTTCTCTACGTCTATAGATTGTATACGCTATATTTAAATTCTTCTATCTTCATTGATACGTGAAATTTCTTGGGCTATTAATCTATATTCCACATCTAAATTACATATTTGTGTCCCATATTCATTGCCATAATATGGATAGACATATCTTGATATGAACAAGCAATAGTATGTTGTAATTTTACATCTTAATCTGGGATATATTGAACATATCTCTCACCCTAATCTATAAGGAGAATGTCGGGTTGCCAGAAATTGCAAATAAGCGATAAGTAAACTGGTAATCCACCACGTCTGATTACTGAGATAAGGGGGAAGGTTTTCATCAAAAACTTGGATGTTGTCTTTCATTAAAATGGAGGAGATTGTTGGGATATCTTACTCTAAACTGAATGTTAAATTCAACGTGGAAATCTTGAACTCTATGATTGATATACAACTTAAATGAGGGGCAAACCTGTGCATGCCTATCTTGGAGACCAGCTATAGTAGTATCATAAATTATGATACACAGAGTATGGTTATCTTATGCAGACTTTGTAAAACTAGCCTAATGCCTGAATCGAAAAAAACTAGATTCATCCCTGAATCGACTTCTAAATCAGGCTCACTCGAAAGTGCACCTGAAACCGCAATTAATCGGAACCAAATCATACCTAACCCGAAATTTTCAACAAAGTTGCTTAATTTTGCATGACAAGCTCATTAGACCAAAAAATAGTTGATTCGAGCTCGATCGGAACCCAAGTTCACCTAACCCAACCCAAACCAACACGAAATGCCACTTGACCTGAAATATGACCCAACCTAAACTTAACCCAAATCATACCCGAACCAAATGACCTGTTTATCAGGTCTAATCTTCTGTAAGTACTGATTAGGAGTTATGTGATCCATCAAACATAGTGTATATAATCAAGTTGGTTAGATATCACATTGATTGATCTCTATGCTAAGTCATAAAACCTAATAATGGAACCGAAATATAAACATGAACACAGAGTCAAGGAACCCTGACTGAAAGTCAGGGCGAATAATCATACGAGAGTCAATGCTCTCAGAATGTTTCGCCAATATGAGCTTGAAAAGTGGTAAAACCTAGAAACTCAATAATTATGCACCACTTGAATTATTTATGAATTAATAATAATGCAGTTTTAAAAGGTAATTCAGTTAGAAAATAACCCGTGAGAAATTTGTAATTAGAAATATATTTCCCACGTTCTTTTTGCTGTTATAATTAACATATATACTGCACTCACACATAATTAGATACATTCATATGTATGTATGCATACATGTATATGTGGTGTGCACACATGTGCATACTTAAATATATATATATATATATATATATATATATATATATAATATATGATTATATATATATGTGTGTGTGTGTCTATTTTTTGTACTATTATATATATTATATTATATATATATATAATAATATACTATATATATCTATATTTATACATATACACACACAATATATTTATACA